>OX457079.1:13062219-13508219 GCA_949752815.1 Conops quadrifasciatus | reverse complement strand
ATCCCTAAGTTCGAACTTCTTAAAAATGTCGAGACGAGCTGCATATCGCTTAAATTCACCACACCTCATAGGTGAATTTGTCGCAAATTTTTAATAGAAAGCAATTGCATTTTGGTAGTGTTTTTCGTGATTTGTAAGCATTATCCAAAAATAAAATGAAGAAAATATCCCTAAGTTCGAACTTCTTAAAAATGTCGAGACGAGCTGCATATCGCTTAAATTCACCACACCTCATAGGTGAATTTGTCGCAAATTTTTCATGGAAAGCAATTACATTTTGGTAGTGTTTTTAGTGATTTCTTAGAATTTTCAAATAAGAAATTTATGTAAATAACTATAAGTTCGAACTTCTAAAAAATGTCGAGGCGAGCTGCATATCGCTTAAATTCACCACACCTCATAGGTGAATTCGTCGCAAATTTTTCATGGAAAGCAATTTCATTTTGGTAGTGTTTTTCGTGATTTGTAAGCATTATCCAATAAGAAAATTAAGTAAATAACTCTAAGTTCGGACTTCTAAAAAATGTCGAGGCGAGCTGCATATCGCTTAAGTTCACCACACCTCATAGGTGAATTCGTCGCAAATTTTTCATGGAAAGCAATTTCATTTTGGTAGTGTTTTTCGTGATTTGTAAGCATTATCCAATAAGAAAATTAAGTAAATAACTCTAAGTTCGGACTTCTAAAAAATGTCGAGGCGAGCTGCATATCGCTTAAATTCACCACACCTCATAGGTGAATTTGTCGCAAATTTTTCATGGAAAGCAATTGCATTTTGGTAGTGTTTTTCGTGATTTGTAAGCACTAACCAAAAAGAAAATTAAGTAAATAACTCTAAGTTCGAACTTCTAAAAAATGTCGAGGCGAGCTGCATATCGCTTAAATTCACCACACCTCATAGGTGAATTTGTCGCAAATTTTTCATTGAAAGCAATTGCATTTTGGTAGTGTTTTTCGTGATTTGTAAGCATTATCCAATAAGAAAATTAAGTAAATAACTCTAAGTTCGGACTTCTAAAAAATGTCGAGGCGAGCTGCATATCGCTTAAGTTCACCACACCTCATAGGTGAATTCGTCGCAAATTTTTCATGGAAAGCAATTTCATTTTGGTAGTGTTTTTCGTGATTTGTAAGCATTATCCAATAAGAAAATTAAGTAAATAACTCTAAGTTCGGACTTCTAAAAAATGTCGAGGCGAGCTGCATATCGCTTAAGTTCACCACACCTCATAGGTGAATTTGTCGCAAATTTTTCATGGAAAGCAATTGCATTTTGGTAGTATTTTTCGTGATTTGTAAGCATTATCCAATAAGAAAATTAAGTAAATAACTCTAAGTTCGAACTTCTAAAAAATGTCGAGGCGAGCTGCATATCGCTTAAATTCATCACACCTCATAGGTGAATTTGTCGCAAATTTTTCATGGAAAGCAATTACATTTTGGTAGTGTTTTTAGTGATTTCTTAGAATTTTAAAATAAGAAATTTAAGTAAATAACTATAAGTACGAACTCCTAAAAAATGTCGAGGCGAGCTGCATATGGCTTAAATTCACCACACCTCATAGGTTTTTTTCGCAAATTTTTCATGGAAAGCAAATGCATTTTGGTAATGTTTTTCGTGATTTTTAAGCATTTTTCAATAAGAAAATTAAGTAAATAACTCTAAGTTCGAACTTCTAAAAAATGTCGAGGCGAGCTGCATATCGCTTAAATCCACCACACCTCATAGGTGAATTTTTCGCAAATTTTTCATGGAAGCAATTGTATTTTCGTAGTGTTTTTCGTGATTTGTAAGCATTATCCAATAAGAAAATTAAGTAAATAACTCTAAGTTCAGACTTCTAAAAAATGTCAAGGCGAGCTGCATATCGCTTAAATTCACCACACCTCATAGGTGAATTTGTCGTTAATTTTTCATGGAAAGCGATTGCATTTTGGTAGGGTTTTTCGTGATTTGTAATCATTATACAATAAGAAAATTAAGTAAATAACTCCATGAAACTTCGAACTTCTAAAAAATGTCGAGGCGAGCTGCATATCGCTTAAATTCACCACACCTCATAGGTGAATTTGTCGCAAATTTTTCATGGAAAGCAATTACATTTTGGTAGTGTTTTTCGTGATTTCTTAGAATTTTCAAATAGGAAAATTAAGTAAATAACTCTAAGTTCGAACTTCTAAAAAATGTCGAGGCGAGCTGCATATCGCTTAAATTCACCACACCTCATAGGTGTATTTGTCGCAAATTTTTCATGGAAAGCAATTGCATTTTGGTAGTGTTTTTCGTGATTTCTTAGCATTATCCAATAAGAAAATGAAGTAAATATCCCTAAGTTCGAACTTCTTAAAAATGTCGAGACGAGCTGCATATCGCTTAAATTCACCACACCTCATAGGTGAATTTGTCGCAAATTTTTCATGGAAAGCAATTGCATTTTGGTAGTGTTTTTCGTGATTTCTTAGCATTATCCAATAAGAAAATGAAGTAAATATCCCTAAGTTCGAACTTCTTAAAAATGTCGAGACGAGCTGCATATCGCTTAAATTCACCACACCTCATAGGTGAATTTGTCGCAAATTTTTCATGGAAAGCAATTACATTTTGGTAGTGTTTTTCGTGATTTCTTAGAATTTTCAAATAGGAAAATTAAGTAAATAACTCTAAGTTCGAACTTCTAAAAAATGTCGAGGCGAGCTGCATATCGCTTAAATTCACCACACCTCATAGGTGAATTTGTCGCAAATTTTTCATGGAAAGCAATTGCATTTTGGTAGTGTTTTTCGTGATTTCTTAGCATTATCCAATAAGAAAATGAAGTAAATATCCCTAAGTTCGAACTTCTTAAAAATGTCGAGACGAGCTGCATATCGCTTAAATTCACCACACCTCATAGGTGAATTTGTCGCAAATTTTTCATGGAAAGCAATTGCATTTTGGTAGTGTTTTTCGTGATTTGTAAGCATTATCCAATAAGAAAATTAAGTAAATAACTCTAAGTTCGAAGTTCTAAAAAATGACGAGGCGAGCTGCATATCGCCTAACTTCACCACACCTCATAGGTGAATTTGTCGCAAATTTTTCATGGAAAGCAATTGCATTTTGGTATTGTTTTTTGTGACTTGTAAGCTTTAACCAAAAAGAAAATTAAGTAAATAACTCTAAGTTCGAACTTCTAAAAAATGTCCAGGCGAGCTGCATATCGCTTAAATTCACCACACCTCATAGGTGAATTTGTCGCAAATTTTTCATGGAAAGCAATTGCATTTTGGTAGTGTTTTTCGTGATTTCTTAGCATTATCCAATAAGAAAATGAAGTAAATATCCCTAAGTTCGAACTTCTTAAAAATGTCGAGACGAGCTGCATATCGCTTAATGTTGCCGAGTGGACGCCTGATCAAGTGACCGACTGGTTGAAAGGTAAGGATATAAACATATATGTACATAACCTAAAGTGATAAGTACAAGAGAACCCAATAACTTTTAGGCCTGGACGACACCATGTACAATTACATATATTCCCTTACAAACAATGAAGTTGGCAGTAGGCAGTTGTTAAATATTCGACCATATGAGCTGACACAGCTGGGCATCAAGAACTTGTATTGGAGGCAGTAGAGATTTTAAAGAACTTTGTAATATTCCTGCATTACGCATCGAATAACTAAAGGCTTAGTAACTTTTTATTTTTTTATCGTTAGCACCACAATTTGGATAAAAAGAACCTACCATGTATGGCTTTGCATGTAGCCACGGAAGCGCGTAATTTGCATTGTCGACTCGCTTCGCACCGGGATGTTTCTAACATAAAAACGCAGGTTCTTAATGACATTACGCGAACCATAGCAACAATTCAACCTATAATTGGTTGGCTGGATCGGGCACCATTTCATGCTCAACTACAATTCAATGAGATACGTCGCAATATGTTGCGCTTGGGATTGGAAATTGGGACGAGCGCCCAACGTGATCGCTTTGTACAAAATCCGATTTTAACAAAATAGATTTTAAGAAACTTTGTAATATTCCAGCATTACGCATCGAATAACTAAAGGCTTACAGCCTTATTTATTAGATTTCGTTAAACAGTCCTTAAACAATTGTTCAGTTACACACTGCTTAAGGAGTTACAAAACGTTGCTTAAATTTTGTTTTATAATTGAGTTTTATGTGCATGTTAATTAAACAAGGTTTGTGGATAAACAGGTTTAGAAATCCACTAAAACTATTACAAAAAAACTTTCTCTATTACTTTTTTTGATATGGAAATCAAAAATTTGAAGGTTCTGAATTAGATTGTTAAAGATATCGAAAAAGATATTTGAAAATTTTTAAATTTAAAAATGGAATCTGGCAAATTAAGGAAAAGGTCTCAAAACTGGGAATCGTCGGACAAGGTTAGTAGCTTTATATAGTTACATATACATATGTATATTGCTGCATAAACAAAAAAATAAATTTAACTGCAACATGCAGAAGCTTCTACGGAAATTGGTGGAAGGATGTATTGATGTCCTTGAAAATAAATGCGTTGACACGAACACTTCAAAAGAGAAGAGAGAAGCGTGGCAATCAATACTCGATTCGTAAGTTCCAAAGCATTTTATAGTAAAAATGTAATTACAATTAGACCATTAACTATTAGATTCAATAAAGTCAGCACTGTGAAAAGGGATATAAAGCAAATACAGTGCCAGTGGCGTAGCACGAAAATGCAGGCGAAAAGCCGAATTTCAAGTTATCGTCGAAGCGTCAATGCGACTGGAGGTGGACCACCTCCAGATTTGCCATGTACTGAAGATATAGAGCTACTTGCTCTAATCCCTGCAGAATTTGAGGTTGATGAAAATGCATTCGATTGTGATGCAATTTAGCCAGTATGAATGTCATTAAAAAGTAATTTAACTAAAGTTTTTTAACAAATTGCTATTAGGTTCAAGTGGAATATTTGGAGGAATGCAGTTTGGTTGCCAGCTGCAAAGTTCCAACGCCTATGGTAGAATCGAAACAAAACAAAAACAAGTAAAGGCGTTAACTTCGGCCTGGCCGAAGGTTATATACCCTACACCCGTATCTGTCGAAGTTACAATAAAAAGTAGGCGGGTGACGCCCACTTTCATTTAATTTACAGATAGTAAATTTTGATATATTAACTCATTTACAGCACCGCTTTTCTCAACAAATACCTCATTATATGGTATGGTATACCAGTGGGCGTGTCACGCCCATTTTCTGTGAGATAACTTTTTCTTTTATTATTATTTTTTAGAATATTTTTAAGAGAATATTTGTGCCAAATCTCAAGACTATATCTCCATTCGTTCTTCTCTATTCGTGATTTTCGTCGCCAGTGGGCGGACCACGCCCATTTCTGGGAATGTCTTTAAGTTTGAGACCATGGATTCAGGAATGACATTTTAGCTTTAAACTCGCTCTACAAGCTGAGAAATTGTGCTAAAAGCACGGGAAAATTCATACTTTCTATAAAAAGTAGGCGTGGCACTGGACCGATTTTCTCCATTTTCAATACCAAACAGCCTATGGTGACAAAGAATATTCGTACCAAATTTTATGGCGTTAGCTCTATTCGTTCTCCTGTAATCGTGATTTCTACAGACAGACAGACAGACAGACAGACAGACAGACAGACAGACAGACAGACAGACAGACAGACAGACGGACGGACATGGCTAAATCGAATCAGGAGGTGATTCTGAGCCAGAATATATATACTTTTCTATACCTGCCACGCCTCCTTTAATGCGTTACAAACGGAAGAACAAAGTGAATATACCCTCATCCCTTCGGGTGTAGGGTATAAAAAGAACACTATAAGAAATGATGTAACTAAACATGAACTGCAGTAATTATACATATATTAGCCGTGTTTTTTCCAACCGTGTGTTTGCAGCACAAAACAAAAACAACGTTTGCACAGAAACAAAGCCACACAATACAGAGGTGGAAAAAACACGGCCATATTACAGATTTATTCCGATTGGCAGATTGATTCCGATGCAATGAAATATCAAATTTTTGAAGTCACAAAACAGTTAAAGGAAAGAGAGCTTCAAATCGTAGAAGAAGAGCACAGGAAAAGGATGGAAATTTTAGAATTAGAAGAAGATAAAAAAAAAATGGAAATACGTTTACTTAAAGCGGCATTTAAGAGAGAGGAGCAACGGAAAGATGAATTGCATAATAAGCATGTGAATTCATTTAAAAAGGATTAATAAATATTCTATCTTAATGGTTTGTACTTATAAATTTTATGGTTATAATATTACTGGATATAATGTTACTAAAATAAAACACGAATGTATATAAAATCTTTGTAATATTTATGTTATTAAAAATGTTGTTCAATGAACAAAGTTCTGAATATATTCTGCTGCTGGTAAGTATTTTGCCGAAACAACTCATTTGGTTGTTGGACGTCATCATAATCTTCATTATCTGCATGAATAAATGCATTTTATTAATTTTTTAAATACATACTGTTATTAAAATCAAAATTTACTTTCGCGTTCATCTGCGAATTCAATCGCTAAATTATGCAACACAGCTAAAGCGACAATTGTTGTTTTTGCTAAACTCAGCGAGCATCTCATGCCTGTTAATAAAATTCTGAATCGCTGCTTCCAAACTCCAAAACATCTCTCCACGCTGTTGCGAGTTTTAATGTGAGCTTTGTTGTAGCTTATCTCCGAGTTAGTCTGAGGGTTTAAAATAGGTGTGAAGAGAATATTGGAACACGCGTAACCTCCATCGCCAAGTAGTCGACCCAAAAATTCATTACTTTCAAACCTTTCTTTGATTCGACTTTCGCGAAATATTCTGGAATCGTGTGTGCTTCCTCGCCAGCGGCAAACAATATCACGTATTTTTAAAGAAGCATCGCACACGACTTGTGTATTGAGGGAATAGTACCCTTTTCGGTTTATATAATATTGGCCCGAAGTACCACCTACTTTGCGTATTTTTATGTGGGTGCAGTCGATCGCACCAACGACCTCAGGAAATCCACCAAGGGACCTAAATTTTTCTATTATACCTATCTGCTCAAAACCTGATGTTGGCATTTTTACATATACAGGCCGCATTTTAGCGAAAGCCTCTGCAACTCTTCTGCAAATGACAGAAAGTGTTGGTTGGCTAAATCCATGTATGTCCGCTCCATCATCTTGAATCTGAAAAATAGGTATCATTACACCGGATTTGTGAAATTGGGAATAACCACTTACTTCATTGCGGCCCCAATATCTTATAGCTGCCATAACTTGAAGTTCAACTGATATATAACCGCCTCTGTTGCTACCACTCAGATCAGAACGGACGATTTCTATGAGCTTTAGCATATTTGCTTTCGAAAATCTGTATTTGTTTTTAAATTCTTCGTCCCTTAAGGTAGTCGGGTCAAATCTTACTTTATAATTTTTCTGTCTTCTTTGCGAATCGCTAGCGCTAAACACATCAATTAAATCCGCGTCAGTTAACGCTGTTTCGAAGTCAGAAATCATTTCGTTTGATTTTTGTTTTGATTTTTGAAAATTTTTATTTGTTTATTGGAACACAAAAATTATTTTAATTTTGAAATGTCACGTTACACAGGCTTTAAACGCAAATTTTGGTGTTTAAGTTACGTAGCCTTTAAACAACGTTGCGTAAATTAAAAATTTGTTTATAAATAACGTTTTCTTGTTTAAGAGTCGTTTAAAGTTACACAGCCTTTAAAATACGTTTATAAATAAGGCTGTTAGTAAATTTTTATTTTTTATCGTTAGCACTACAATTTGGATAAAGAGAACCTACAATTTATGGCTTTGTATGCAGCCACGGCAGCGCGTAATTTGCATCGTCGACTTGCTTCACACCGGGATGTTTCTAACATAAAAACACAGGTTCTTAATGGCATTACGCGAACCATAGCAACAATTCAACCTATCATTGTTTGGCTGGATCGGGCACCATTTCATGGTCAACTACAATGCAATGAGATATGACGCAATATGTTGCGCTTGGGATTGGAAATGCGTTACTGATATTAAGTAAAATTCGCCGGCGCACATTTCGATAGTTTGATCAAACAAATTATTGGGAACAACTTAAGAATAGGGGATTGGCTCCGATTTTTTGCATTTTTTTTTTACAGTTAGATATTACCGTTAGAACCGGAAGCAGCCATTTTGTTTTTGTCGGACGTCAGTCACTTTGGATTTAGAAGCATTTAAATGTCAAATAAATGTGATAAGCAAAAGCTGAATATCTCGCTAACTAAGTGAGTTATCGGGATGATGATATACCGTTTAAAAGGTACTTTTACTGCTTACGATTTACGTAAAATACTTTTTTTCATATATAATAACGGTTAAGGAGTTATATCACTTTATGTAGAAAACTGTCTATTTTTTCTGGAAACAATATTTTTTTTCTGCAAAACGAATACATTAAGGTGTCAAAAAAAAAATTTTGCTAAAAAGCCTGTTCTTTTACCTTTAAAACGATATACATATAATATGATACACTCACTACTTTAGTTCATGTATCTTTAGCTTATTTAAAGATAATGTGAAGCTTTCTTCTCTGTAATGTGAAGTTCTTTTATAGGTTTTTGCATGTGTTAGCGGCCTTCGGCGGCAGGGATTATAACCCTCAATCAACAGAATCGTCTCGGTAATGTGAAGTTTTTTGCATACAGGTTTTTCCGCGTATTGGAGGCCTTCGGCCGCGGCAGGGATCATAACCATCAATCAGCAGAATCCTCTCGATAATATGAAGTTTTTTATATACAGGTTTTTCCGCGTATTGGCGGCCTTCGGCCGCGGCAGGGATCATAACCATCAATCAGCAGAATCCTCTCGGTAATATGAAGTTTTTTACATACAGGTTTTTCCGCATATTGGCGGCCTTCGACCGCGGCAGGAATCATAACCATCAATCAGCAGAATCCTCTCGGTAATGTAAAGTTTTTGGCATACAGGTTTTTCCGCGTATTGGCGGCCTTCGGCCGCGGCAGGGATCATAACCATCAATCAGCAGAATCCTCTCGGTAATATGAAGTTTTTTACATACAGGTTTTTCCGCGTATTGGCGGCCTTCGGCCGCGGCAGAGATCATAACCATCAATCAGCAGAATCCTCTCGGTAATGTGAAGTTTTTTGCATACAGGTTTTTCCGCGTATTGGCGGCCTTCGGCCGCGGCAGGGATCATAACCATCAATCAGCAGAATCCTCTCGGTAATATGAAGTTTTTTATATACAGGTTTTTCCGCGTATTGGCGGCAGAGATCATAACCATCAATCAGCAGTATCCTCTCGGTAATGTGAAGTTTTTTGCATACAGGTTTTTTCGCGTATTGGCGGCCTTCGGCCGCGGCAGGGATCATAACCATCAATCAGCAGAATCCTTTAGGTAATGTGAAGTTTTTTGCATACAGGTTTTTCCGCGTATTGGCGGCCTTCGGCCGCGGCAGGAATCATAACCATCAATCAGCAGAATCCTCTCGGTAATGTAAAGTTTTTGGCATACAGATTTTTCCGCGTATTGGCGGCCTTCGGCCGCGGCAGGGATCATAACCATCAATCAGCAGAATCCTCCCGGTAATATGAAGTTTTTTACATACAGGTTTTTTCGCGTATTGGCGGCTCTCGGCCGCGGCAGGGATCATAACCATCAATCAGCAGAATCCTCTCGGTAATGTGAAGTTTTTTGCATTAAGGTTTTTATGCTTGGAGGCCTTATTTTAATATAAAGCTTTTTTGTTATAACCCTGAATATTCGTAAATACCCACTACGCAGTATTGCAGGCGATCACTGAATTTGTAGATATTTTCATTAATTAGCTCAAAAACACAAGAGATACCCACACATATTATATACCGTTAGAAAGGTAATATTATGGGCTATAAAAAAAAGGAATCTATTTTATACCTTAATTGTCATTTAAGAAAGAAAAAAATTATTTTGTAAAACGAAGTGCGCCAATTTTTTTAAAAGTTGAATTACCTAGTTATTAGATAAAAGAAAGGACTTAAAACAGCCTTTTTAACGGCACCAATACTACGCGTTTATCTTAACTAGTTTTAGAGATATAGCTCTTCCAATTTTGACAGTTAAAGCCCTATATCTCATAAACTAAAAGAGTCCGACGCTATTTTTTAACATGGTTGAACAAGGGAGGGTAAGCCCTATTACAGAAAAGAAAATGAAAAAAATCGGAGCCAATCCCCTATTCTTAAGTTATACCAATTATTGCAATATAATAGGGCACTGTAATCAGAGATAATTATCTCTGACTGTAATAGCCCTGTTTTAAATACCCACATTGATCCCCATATTATGGCACTGACGGAGACCTAAAAAAAAATATGTAAAACAAGTGCGACGATTGTGGTAGTGACAACCAGAGGTCGGCGGCGCGCACTATTTTCGGCGGCTGCGGCTTAAAGAGAAAATATTTGACGGCGGCTCTAAGCAGGCGGAATTTTCGAGGTCAGTGGCTGAAAAGCTAATCCTAATACTAAAGGCTCAACTATAATGAACGTAACCGGAATTAACAAAAAAAATTTTATTATTTCTGAACAACGTAACTTTACAAACGCTAACTTTCGCTTCTAACCACTTCGTTGCTAAATAACAATTTCTTTTCTTTATTTTGCAGCTGCAGTTATTTTGCAGCGATGGCGTATATTAAAGTTGCCGAGTGGACGCCTGATCAAGTGACCGACTGGTTGAAAGGTAAGGTAATATGAACATATATGTACACAACCTAAAGTGATAAGTACAAGAAGAACCCAATAACTTTTAGGCCTGGACGACACCATGTACAATTACATATATTCCTTTACGAACAATGAAGTTGGCAGTCGGCAGTTGTTAAATATTCGACCGTATGAGCTGACACAGCTGGGCATCAAGAAATTGTATTGGAGGCAGTAGAGATTTTAAGAAACTTTGTAATATTCCTGCATTACGCATCGAATAACTAAAGGCTTAGTAACTTTTTATTTTTTTTATCGTTAGCACTACAATTTGGATAAAGAGAACCAACAATGTATGGCTTTGCATGTAGCCACGGAAGCGCGTAATTTGCATCGTCGACTCGCTTCGCACCGGGAGTTTTCTAACATAGAAACGCAGGTTCTCAATGACATTACGCGAACCATAGCGCAACAATTCAACCTATCATTGGTTGGCTGGATCGGGCACCATTTCATGGCCAATTACAATTCAATGAGATACGACACAATATGTTGCGTTTGGGATTGAAAACGGTGAAGAGAGCCCAACGTGATAGCTTTGTACAAAATCCGATTTTAATAAATCAGATTTTAAGAAACTTCGTAATATTCCTGCTTTACGCATCGAATAACTAAAGGCTTAGTAACTTTTTATTTTTTATCGTTAGCACTACAATTTGGATAAAGAGAACCTACAATTTATTGCTTTGTATGCAGCCACGGCAGCGCGTAATTTGCATCCTATCATTGTTCAACCTATCATTGTTTGGCTGGATCGGGCACCATGGTCAACTACAATTCAACGAGATACGACGCAATCGAATCGAATGTTGCGCTTGGGATTGGAAATGCGTTACTGATATTAAGTAAAATTCGCCGGCGCACATTTCGATAGTTTGATCAAACAAATTATTGCAATATAATAGGGCACTGTAATAGCCCTGTTTTAAATACCCACATTGATGCTAGAGATGGGTAGGTCCGGATCTTAATGTGTCCCGGACATATGTCCGGTGTCGGACTTGTTTCCTACCACTCCGAAAAATTTTCTTTAATGTGTCCGATGTGTCCGGACTTGACACAAACTTTATTTCGTGAGAATGTGGTGTGTTTGCTGAAACTGTCAAAACCTATTTTCTTTAATGTGTCCGGACACATCAGACTTCTTATTTTCTTTAATGTGTTCGATGTGTCCGGACACATCAAAGACACAAACTTTATTTTTTGAGAATGTAGTGTGTTTGCTGAAGCTGTCAAAACATATTACGACCTGTTTATATGCGAGTTAAAGAATGCTCAAGCGTTCGTAAAGAAAGGAACCTCTTGTTTTTCATTCTTGTTAATATTATTTATCTATTAGCTTATAACTATTAGTGTCTAAAGCACATTCATAGTTACAATATTACTATTTTTAGTATTTATTTAAATTTTAAATAATACTGAAAACAAACAAACACAAACACTGAAACAAACACACTTATTATTTGATAGCTATATCTCACTTAACCAAATGACACTTCGCGGTGTGCCGTGTGTTCGGCGGAATGGTGGCATTATTAAAAAAGAAAGGACACATTGGAATTGGAAAGGCAAAAAAATTTAATAGGTCCGCGGACATGTGTCCGGGACATGTGTCCGGACCTAAAAAAACCTGTTTCATGTCCGATCCGGCTCCGGACTCATTAAGCACAACCCTAATTGATGCCCATATGATGGCACTGACGGAGATATAAGAAAAATATGTAAAACAAGTGCGACGATTGCGGTAGTGGCAACCAGATGTTTGCGCCGCGTTTTTTTTTCGGCAGCTGCGGCTTGAAGAGAAATTATTTGGCGGCGGCTCTAAGCAGGCGGAACCTAAGAGGTCGGCGGCTGAGAAGCTAATCCTAATACTAAAGGCTCAACTATAATGAACGTAACCGGAATTAACAAAAATTAATTGTATTATTTCTGAACAACGTAACTTTACAAACGCTAACTTTCGCTTCTAATCACTTCGTTGCTAAATATCAATTTCTTATCTTTTACGAAGAGTTTCGTTGGTTAGAGCTTGAAACTTCACACTGTTGATGCCGACACTGTCTGCCTCTTCCTGCTGTTGTTGTTTGCCTAGCTATAAGCCTGATTTGTTCTTTGCTTAAAACGTTGTATTTGCTCTTGTCCTTATTTTTCTTCGTTTCTTTACATTAGATTTGACGATTAAATTTAATCATTTGAATTATAAAATTGGAATTGAAGTATCTTGTGTGAGTATTTACTTATTTTAATCATATTGATGTTGATTTATTAAAGATTAGGTATTTTTAGTATGTATAATTGAACTTATTGAAGAGTTGAGGCAATACAAATACAATACAAACTCAACTCTCTCTTGGTGTGCAAAATTTTTTTGTCTGCGCACAAATAATTAACGCTGTAACCTTTCGAATATTAATAAATACTTAAAAAGAGACATGACAAATATCATAAAAAATACCAACGACGTTGTTTTCAGGATCGTCGCTCATATATTATAGACAAAAAGTATATTTTTATATTGTGAGAAAGTCTTTCTTAATCGTCTTTCTTTTGCCGCAGTTATACTCTTATTATCGGCGTAACAATTAAAACGCTTACGAATCTTTTATTCAAATCTGTATTAAAATTTAATACTAATTGTGTACTGTGATTTGACACCACTGTATTCTATCCCGCTTATTGAATTAGCGTGGATAGCTATCGTCAGTAACCTAAGAGGCTACTCGTTTATTTTCCCCTAAAAAATTTCATAAGCGTAAGGCCTTCACAAAAGAAACGCGGCTACTGTGACCAGTTGCTTTATAGACTGGACACGGTCATTTCGTCGACGATGAGCGATGATAGTTGTCATACGCTATCGGCCGAAAACAAACATATTTTCATATCAAAAGCGATGAGATCTGTCAAAGTTCTCGCGCGGTTTTCATCCTGTTGAGATTTCACTGAAAATTTGGTGCAGTTCTTTTTCATTAATATTGTAACAACGTCTTTTCTAATTGATTATTAATAAATAATAATAAAGAATTTCTATATATATTTCAATTTGTTTTTGTTTCTGTTATTTAACCCAGAAAAGGTTAAAATCCTTGGACTGATTAAACGGCTGATAATTTTCTAATTCTGTAAAGTCCAAAGTCGATGTCAATTTTTGTAAACAAACACAAAAAGAAGAACAAGACGAACTATGTGACGATGGAAGTAGAAATAGAGCGACCACCGACGATGTTTTCGTCGACGAAAGCAACGAAATTTTATTTTTTTCTCGTTTCCCATAAGAGCCAATGTAATTTTGACACTAGCGACGTCATTTGTAGTCAACGAAATTTGACGAAAATTTCCCCGCAGACCTCTGGTGACAACGGTAGGGATTTTTTCCAAGAACATTTTTGTGGTATTTTCAAGCGTAATTTACAACAATTAGATTTTATTGAAATATAACATTAAGAAACTTTGCGTTAAAGTGAAAAGTTATTTTGCAGCGATGGCGTATATTAATGTTGGCGAGTGGACGCCTGATCAAGTGACCGACTGGTTGAAAGGTAAGGTAATATGAACATATATGTACACAACCTAAAGTGATAAGTACAAGGAGAACCCAATAACTTTTAGGCCTGGACGACACCATTTACAATTACATATATTCCTTTACGAACAATGAAGTTGGCAGTCGACAGTTGTTAAATATTCGACCGTATGAGCTGACACAGCTGGGCATCAAGAAATTGTATTGGAGGCAGTAGAGATTTTAAGAAACTTTGTAATATTCCTGTATTACGCATCGAATAACTAAAGGCTTAGTAACTTTTTATTTTTTTTATCGTTAGCACTACAATTTGGATAAAGAGAACCAACAATGTATGGCTTTGCATGTAGCCACGGAAGCGCGTAATTTGCATCGTCGACTCGCTTCGCACCGGGATGTGCAGGTTCTCAATGACATTACGCGAACCATAGCGCAACAATTCAACCTATCATTGGTTGGCTGGATCGGGCACCATTTCATGGCCAACTACAATTTAATGAGATACGACACAATATGTTGCGTTTGGGATTGAAAACGGTGAAGAGAGCCCAACGTGATAGCTTTGTACAAAATCCGATTTTAATAAATCAGATTTTAAGAAACTTCGTAATATTCCTGCTTTACGCATCGAATAACTAAAGGCTTAGTAACTTTTTATTTTTTATCGTTAGCACTACAATTTGGATAAAGAGAACCTACAATTTATTGCTTTGTATGCAGCCACGGCAGCGCGTAATTTGCATCCTATCATTGTTCAACCTATCATTGTTTGGCTAGATCGGGCACCATTTCATGGTCAACTACAATTCAATGAGATACGACGCAATGGAATCGAATGTTGCGCTTGGGATTGGAAATGCGTTACTGATATTAAGTTAAATTCGCCGGCGCACATTTCGATAGTTTGATCAAACAAATTATTGCAATATAATAGGGCATTGTAATCGCCCTGTTTTAAATACATTGATACATAATTGATCCCCATATGATGACACTGACGGAGACCTAAAAAAAAATATGTAAAACAAGTGCGACGATTGTGGTAGTGACAACCAGAGGTCGGCGGCTGCGGCTTGAAGAGAAATTATTTAACGGCGGCTCTAAGCAGGCGGAATTTTCGAGGTCGGTGGCTGAAAAGCTAATCCTAATACTAAAGGCTCAACTATAATGAACGTAACCGGAATTAAAAAAAATTAATTGTATTATTTCTGAACAACGTAACTTTACAAACGCTAACTTTCGCTTCTAACCACTTCGTTGCTAAATATCAATTTCTTATCTTTTACGAAGAGTTTCGTTGGTTAGAGCTTGAAACTTCACACTGTTGATGCCGACACTGTCTGCCTCTTCCTGCTGTTGTTGTTTGCCTAGCTATAAGCCTGATTTGTTCTTTGCTTGAATCGTTGTATTTGCTCTTGTCCTTCTTCTTCGTTTCTTTACATTAGATTTGACGATTAAATTTAATCATTTGAATTATAAAATTGGTATTGAAGTATCTTGTGTGAGTATTTACTTATTTTAATCATATTGATGTTGATTTATTAAAGATTAGGTATTTTTAGTATGTATAATTGAACTTATTGAAGAGTTGAGGCAATACAAATACAATACAAACTCAACTCTCTCTTGGTGTGCAAAATTTTTTTGTCTGCGCACAAATAATTAACGCTGTAACCTTTCGAATATTAATAAATACTTAAAAAGAGACATGACAAATATCATAAAAAATACCAACGACGTTGTTTTCAGGATTGTCGCTCATATATTATAGACAAAAAGTATATTTTTATATTGTGAGAAAGTGTCTTTCTTAATCGTCTTTCTTTTGCCGCAGTTATACTCTTATTATCGGCGTAACAATTAAAACGCTTACGAATCTTTTATTCAAATCTGTATTAAAATTTAATACTAATTGTGTACTGTGATTTGACACCACTGTATTCTATCCCGCTTATTGAATTAGCGTGGATAGCTATCGTCACTAACCTAAGAGGCTACTCGTTTATTTTCCCCTAAAAAATTTCATAAGCGTAAGGCCGTCACAAAAGAAACGCGGCTACTGTGACCAGTTGCTTTATAGACTGGACACAGTCATTTTGTCGACGATGAGCGATGGTAGTTGTCATACGCTATCGGCCGAAAACAAACATATTTTCATATCAAAAGCGATGAGATCTGTCAAAGTTCTCGCGCGGTTTTCATCCTGTTGAGATTTCACAGAAAATTTGGTGCAGTTCTTTTTCATTAATATTGTAACAACGTCTTTTCTAATTGATTATTAATAAATAATAATAAAGAATTTATATATTTCAATTTGTTTTTGTTTCTGTTATTTAACCCAGAAAAGGTTATTATCCTTGGACTGATTAAACGGCTGATAATTTTCTAATTCTGTAAAGTCCAAAGTCGATGTCAATTTTTATAAACAAACACAAAAAGAAGAACAAGACGAACTATGTGACGATGGAAGTAGAAATAGAGCGACCACCGACGATGTTTTCGTCGACGAAAGCAACGAAATTTAATTTTTTTCTCGTTTCCCATAAGAGCCAATGTAATTTTGACACTAGCGACGTCATTTGTAGTCAACGAAATTTGACTGTGTTCAAGCTATTAACCTGAAACCCACCCACACTGAAGCAAAAGCGTTTGGGGCTGCCGCAAGCTCTCGGCGGCAAATTTTAAGCCGATTGCAAGCCAACATATTTCGGCGACGGCGGGATACCGTCATTAGTCGGCGGCGGCTCAAAATTTCCCCGCAGACCTCTGGTGACAACGGTAGGGATTTTTTCCAAGAACATTTTTATGGTATTTTCAAGCGTAATTTACAACAATTAGATTTTATTGAAATATAACATTGGCTGCGTTTAGGGACAACAAGCTGTGTTGGCTTTTTTTTGTTAGCATAAATCATGTTCTCTAAACGCCTTGCTGAGTCGTTGCTGATAAACAACAACATTTAAACAACAACAACACTTCATTGCCAAATTCCACGTGGCCGCCACACGAGAAGGAAACAAAACACTGAAAATGAGTGACAGAGAAGAAAGTTCTGAGCAGATCCAGCATACAAATTTTTGGCTAGAAAAAATGGCGACAGCTTTGTCAGCCCTTCTGACCTTTCTAACCCCCTCAGACAAAAATTCAGCAAAAAGCCAACACAGCTTGTTGTCCTGAATGCAACCATTGTTCAACCTATCATTGTGTGGCTGGATCGGGCACCATTTCATGGTCAACTACAATTCAATGAGATACGACGCAATCGAATCGAATGTTGCGCTTGGGATTGGAAATGCGTTACTGATATTAAGTAAAATTCGCCGGCGCACATTTCGATAGTTTGATCAAACAAATTATTGCAATATAATAGGGCACTGTAATAGCCCTGTTTTAAATACCCACATTGATGCCCATATGATGGCACTGACGGAGATATAAAAAAAATATGTAAAACAAGTGCGACGATTGCGGTAGTGGCAACCAGATGTTTGCGCCGCGTTTTTTTTTCGGCAGCTGCGGCTTGAAGAGAAATTATTTGGCGGCGGCTCTAAGCAGGCGGAACCTAAGAGGTCGGCGGCTGAGAAGCTAATCCTAATACTAAAGGCTCAACTATAATGAACGTAACCGGAATTAACAAAAATTAATTGTATTATTTCTGAACAACGTAACTTTACAAACGCTAACTTTCGCTTCTAATCACTTCGTTGCTAAATATCAATTTCTTATCTTTTACGAAGAGTTTCGTTGGTTAGAGCTTGAAACTACACACTGTTGATGCCGAGACTGTCTGCCTCTTCCTGCTGTTGTTGTTTGCCTAGCTATAAGCCTGATTTGTTCTCTGCTTGAATCGTTGTATTTGCTCTTGTCCTTCTTTTTCTTCGTTTCTTTACATTAGATTTTACGATTAAATTTAATCATTTGAATTATAAAATTGGAATTGAAGTATCTTGTGTGAGTATTTACTTATTTTAATCATATTGATGTTGATATATTAAAGATTAGGTATTTTTAGTATGTATAATTGAACTTATTGAAGAGTTGAGGCAATACAAATACAATACAAACTCAACTCTCTCTTGGTGTGCAAAATTTTTTTGTCTGCGCACAAATAATTAACGCTGTAACCTTTCGAATATTAATAAATACTTAAAAAGAGACATGACAAATATCATAAAAAATACCAACGACGTTGTTTTCAGGATTGTCGCTCATGTATTATAGACAAAAAGTATATTTTTATATTGTGAGAAAGTGTCTTTCTTAATCGTCTTTCTTTTGCCGCAGTTATACTCTTATTATCGGCGTAACAATTAAAACGCTTACGAATCTTTTATTCAAATCTGTATTAAAATTTAATACTAATTGTGTACTGTGATTTGACACCACTGTATTCTATCCCGCTTATTGAATTAGCGTGGATAGCTATCGTCACTAACCTAAGAGGCTACTCGTTTATTTTCCCCTAAAAAATTTCATAAGCGTAAGGCCGTCACAAAAGAAACGCGGCTACTGTGACCAGTTGCTTTATAGACTGGACACGGTCATTTCGTCAACGATGAGCGATGATAGTTGTTGCGATAGTTGAGCGATGATACGCTATCGGCCCAAAACAAATATATTTTCATAGCAAAAGCGATGAGAGCTGTCAAAGTTCTCGCGCGGTTTTCATCCTGTTGAGATTTCACAGAAAATTTGGTGCAGTTCTTTTTCATTAATATTGTAACAAAGTCTTTTCTAATTGATTATTAATAAATAATAATAAAGAATTTCTATATATATTTCAATTTGTTTTTGTTTCTGTTATTTAACCCAGAAAAGGTTATTATCCTTGGACTGATTAAACGGCTGATAATTTTCTAATTCTGTAAAGTCCAAAGTCGATGTCAATTTTTGTAAACAAACACAAAAAGAAGAACAAGACGAACGCAACGAAATTTTATTTTTTTCTCGTTTCCCATAAGAGCCAATGTAATTTTGCCACTAGCGACGTCATTTGTAGTCAACGAAATTTGACTGTGTTCAGGTTGCTTTGTATGCAGCCACGGCAGCGCGTAATTTGCATCCTATCATTGGCTGCATTCAGGACAACAAGCTGTATTGGCTTTTTCTTGTCAGAATAAATCATGTGCTCTGAATACGTTTGCTGAGTCTTTGCTGATAAACAACAACATTTAAACAACAACAACACTTCATTGTCAAATTCCACGTGGCCGCCACACGAGAAGGAAACAAAACACTGAAAATGAGTGACAGAGAAGAAAGTTCTGAGCAGATCCAGCATACAAATTTTTGGCTAGAAAAAATGGCGACGGCTTTGTCAGCCCTTCTGACCTTTCTAACCCCCTCAGACAAAAATTCAGCAAAAAGCCAACACAGCTTGTTGTCCTGAATGCAACCATTGTTCAACCTATCATTGTTTGGCTGGATCGGGCACCATTTCATGGTCAACTACAATTCAATGAGATACGACGCAATCGAATCGAATGTTGCGCTTGGGATTGGAAATGCGTTACTGATATTAAGTTAAATTCGCCGGCGCACATTTCGATAGTTTGATCAAACAAATTATTGCAATATAATAGGGCACTGTAATCGCCCTGTTTTAAATACATTGATACATAATTGATCCCCATATGATGACACTGACGGAGACCTAAAAAAAAATATGTAAAACAAGTGCGACGATTGTGGTAGTGACAACCAGAGGTCGGCGGCTGCGGCTTGAAGAGAAATTATTTAACGGCGGCTCTAAGCAGGCGGAATTTTCGAGGTCGGTGGCTGAAAAGCTAATCCTAATACTAAAGGCTCAACTATAATGAACGTAACCGGAATTAAAAAAAATTAATTGTATTATTTCTGAACAACGTAACTTTACAAACGCTAACTTTCGCTTCTAACCAATTCGTTGCTAAATATCAATTTCTTATCTTTTACGAAGAGTTTCGTTGGTTAGAGCTTGAAACTTCACACTGTTGATGCCGACACTGTCTGCCTCTTCCTGCTGTTGTTGTTTGCCTAGCTATAAGCCTGATTTGTTCTTTGCTTGAATCGTTGTATTTGCTCTTGTCCTTCTTCTTCGTTTCTTTACATTAGATTTGACGATTAAATTTAATCATTTGAATTATAAAATTGGTATTGAAGTATCTTGTGTGAGTATTTACTTATTTTAATCATATTGATGTTGATTTATTAAAGATTAGGTATTTTTAGTATGTATAATTGAACTTTTGAAGAGTTGAGGCAATACAAATACAATACAAACTCAACTCTCTCTTGGTGTGCAATATTTTTTTGTCTGCGCACAAATAATTAACGCTGTAACCTTTCGAATATTAATAAATACTTAAAAAGAGACATGACAAATATCATAAAAAATACCAACGACGTTGTTTTCAGGATTGTCGCTCATATATTATAGACAAAAAGTATATTTTTATATTGTGAGAAAGAGCCATCTTCCTTAAAAAAACTTTAATCGTCTTTCTTTTGCCGCAGTTATACTCTTATTATCGGCGTAACAATTAAAACGCTTACGAATCTTTTATTCAAATCTGTATTAAAATTTAATACTAATTGTGTACTGTGATTTGACACCACTGTATTCTATCCCGCTTATTGAATTAGCGTGGATAGCTATCGTCACTAACCTAAGAGGCTACTCGTTTATTTTCCCCTAAAAAATTTCATAAGCGTAAGGCCGTCACAAAAGAAACGCGGCTACTGTGACCAGTTGCTTTATAGACTGGACACAGTCATTTTGTCGACGATGAGCGATGATAGTTGTCATACGCTATCGGCCGAAAACAAACATATTTTCATATCAAAAGCGATGAGATCTGTCAAAGTTCTCGCGCGGTTTTCATCCTGTTGAGATTTCACAGAAAATTTGGTGCAGTTCTTTTTCATTAATATTGTAACAACGTCTTTTCTAATTGATTATTAATAAATAATAATAAAGAATTTCTATATATATTTGTTTTTGTTTCTGTTATTTAACCCAGAAAAGGTTATTATCTTTGGACTGATAATTTTCTAATTCTGTAAAGTCCAAAGTCGATGTCAATTTTTGTAAACAAACACAAAAAGAAGAACAAGACGAACTATGTGACAATGGAAGTAGAAATAGAGCGACCACCGACGATGTTTTCGTCGACGAAAGCAACGAAATTTTATTTTTTTCTCGTTTCCCATAAGAACCAATGTAATTTTAATAGCCCGAACACAGTCAGGTCGCTTAAATCAGCGACTAGAGCGACTGGAGTTGTCATTCGCCAGAAGTTGATTACAATCAAGTCGCTCGCTACAGCGACTTAACTCCTGTATGTATTTCTATTTCTTTAAAACGAAATGTCAAATTTTTCTAAACAAAGCAAACAGGCAAGCGACTGGAGCGACTAAATTAGAAATAGAGCAGTCGCTGCGAGTTCAGTCGCTAGCAACTGAGGGGAAATTTTATTTTTTTCTCGTTTCCCATAAGAACTAATGTAATTTTGACAGCGACTAGTCGCTAGCGACCTGACTGTGTTCGGGCTATAACACTAGCGACGTCATTTGTAGTCAACGAAATTTGACTGTGTTCAGGCTATTAACCTGAAACCCACCCACACTGAAGCAAAAGCGTTTGGGGCTGCCGCAAGCTCTCGGCGGCAAATTTTAAGCCGACATATTTCGGCGACGGCGGGATACCGTCATTAGTCGGCGGCGGCTCAAAATTTCCCCGCAGACCTCTGGTGACAACGGTTGGGATTTTTTCCAAGAACATTTTTATGGTATTTTCAAGCGTAATTTACAACAATTAGATTTTATTGAAATATAACATTGGCTGCTTTCAGGGACAACAAGCTGTGTTGGCTTTTTTTTTGTTAGCATAAATCATGTTCTCTAAACGCCTTGCTGAGTCGTTGCTGATAAACAACAACATTTAAACAACAACCACACTGCATTGCCAAATTCCACGTTGCCGCCACAAGAGAAGTAAACAAAACACTGAAAATGAGTGACAGAGAAGAAAGTTCTGAGCAGATCCAGCATACAAATTTTTCGTTTGAAAAAATTGCGACCGCTTTGTCAGCCCTTCTGACCTTTCTACCCCCTCAGACAAAAAACCAGCAAAAAGCACACACCACTTGTTGTCCCTGAACGCAGCCATTAAGAAACTTTGCGTTAAAGTGAATAGTTATTTTGCAGCGATAACGTATATTAATGTTGCCGAGTAGACGCCTGATCAAGTGACCGACTGGTTGAAAGGAGAGGTAATATGAACATACATATATGTACACAACCTAAAGTGATAAGTACAAGAAGAACCCAATAACTTTTAGGCCTGGACGACACCATTTACAATTACATATATTCCTTTACGAACAATGAAGTTGGCAGTCGACAGTTGTTAAATATTCGACCGTATGAGCTGACACAGCTGGGCATCAAGAAATTTTATTGGAGGCAGTAGAGATTTTAAGAAACTTTGTAATATTCCTGCATTACGCATCGAATAACTAAAGGCTTAGTAACTTTTTATTTTTTTTATCGTTAGCACTACAATTTGGATAAAGAGAACCAACAATGTATGGCTTTGCATGTAGCCACGGAAGCGCGTAATTTGCATCGTCGACTCGCTTCGCACCGGGATGTTTCTAACATAGAAACGCAGGTTCTCAATGACATTACGCGAACCATAGCGCAACAATTCAACCTATCATTGGTTGGCTGGATCGGGCACCATTTCATGGCCAACTACAATTCAATGAGATACGACACAATATGTTGCGTTTGGGATTGAAAACGGTGAAGAGAGCCCAACGTGATAGCTTTGTACAAAATCCGATTTTAATAAATCAGATTTTAAGAAACTTCGTAATATTCCTGCTTTACGCATCGAATAACTAAAGGCTTAGTAACTTTTTATTTTTTATAGTTAGCACTACAATTTGGATAAAGAGAACCTACAATTTATTGCTTCACCTATCATTGGTTGGCTGGATCGGGCACCATTTCATGGCAAACTACAATTCAATGAGATACGACACAATATGTTGCGTTTGGGATTGAAAACGGTAAAGAGAGCCCAACGTGATAGCTTTGTACAAAATCCGATTTTAATAAATCAGATTTTAAGAAACTTTGTAATATTCCTGCTTTACGCATCGAATAACTAAAGGCTTAGTAACTTTTTATTTTTTATCGTTAGCACTACAATTTGGATAAAGAGAATCTACAATTTATTGCTTTGTATGCAGCCACGGCAGCGCGTAATTTGCATCCTATCATTGTTCAACCTATCATTGTTTGGCTGGATCGGGCACCATTTCATGGTCAACTACAATTCAATGAGATACGACGCAATCGAATCGAATGTTGCGCTTGGGATTGGAAATGCGTTACTGATATTAAGTTAAATTCGCCGGCGCACATTTCGATAGTTTGATCAAACAAATTATTGCAATATAATAGGGCACTGTAATCGCCCTGTTTTAAATACATTGATACATAATTGATCCCCATATGATGACACTGACGGAGACCTAAAAAAAAATATGTAAAACAAGTGCGACGATTGTGGTAGTGACAACCAGAGGTCGGCGGCTGCGGCTTGAAGAGAAATTATTTAACGGCGGCTCTAAGCAGGCGGAATTTTCGAGGTCGGTGGCTGAAAAGCTAATCCTAATACTAAAGGCTCAACTATAATGAACGTAACCGGAATTAAAAAAAATTAATTGTATTATTTCTGAACAACGTAACTTTACAAACGCTAACTTTCGCTTCTAACCACTTCGTTGCTAAATATCAATTTCTTATCTTTTACGAAGAGTTTCGTTGGTTAGAGCTTGAAACTTCACACTGTTGATGCCGACACTGTCTGCCTCTTCCTGGTGTTGTTGTTTGCCTAGCTATAAGCCTGATTTGTTCTTTGCTTGAATCGTTGTATTTGCTCTTGTCCTTCTTCTTCGTTTCTTTACATTAGATTTGACGATTAAATTTCATCATTTGAATTATAAAATTGGTATTGAAGTATCTTGTGTGAGTATTTACTTATTTTAATCATATTGATGTTGATTTATTAAAGATTAGGTATTTTTAGTATGTATAATTGAACTTATTGAAGAGTTGAGGCAATACAAATACAATACAAACTCAACTCTCTCTTGGTGTGCAAAATTTTTTTGTCTGCGCACAAATAATTAACGCTGTAACCTTTCGAATATTAATAAATACTTAAAAAGAGACATGACAAATATCATAAAAAATACCAACGACGTTGTTTTCAGGATTGTCGCTCATGTATTATAGACAAAAAGTATATTTTTATATTGTGAGAAAGTGTCTTTCTTAATCGTCTTTCTTTTGCCGCAGTTATACTCTTATTATCGGCGTAACAATTAAAACGCTTACGAATCTTTTATTCAAATCTGTATTAAAATTTAATACTAATTGTGTACTGTGATTTGACACCACTGTATTCTATCCCGCTTATTGAATTAGCGTGGATAGCTATCGTCACTAACCTAAGAGGCTACTCGTTTATTTTCCCCTAAAAAATTTCATAAGCGTAAGGCCGTCACAAAAGAAACGCGGCTACTGTGACCAGTTGCTTTATAGACTGGACACGGTCATTTCGTCAACGATGAGCGATGATAGTTGTTGCGATAGTTGAGCGATGATACGCTATCGGCCCAAAACAAATATATTTTCATAGCAAAAGCGATGAGAGCTGTCAAAGTTCTCGCGCGGTTTTCATCCTGTTGAGATTTCACAGAAAATTTGGTGCAGTTCTTTTTCATTAATATTGTAACAAAGTCTTTTCTAATTGATTATTAATAAATAATAATAAAGAATTTCTATATATATTTCAATTTGTTTTTGTTTCTGTTATTTAACCCAGAAAAGGTTATTATCCTTGGACTGATTAAACGGCTGATAATTTTCTAATTCTGTAAAGTCCAAAGTCGATGTCAATTTTTGTAAACAAACACAAAAAGAAGAACAAGACGAACGCAACGAAATTTTATTTTTTTCTCGTTTCCCATAAGAGCCAATGTAATTTTGCCACTAGCGACGTCATTTGTAGTCAACGAAATTTGACTGTGTTCAGGTTGCTTTGTATGCAGCCACGGCAGCGCGTAATTTGCATCCTATCATTGGCTGCATTCAGGACAACAAGCTGTATTGGCTTTTTCTTGTCAGAATAAATCATGTGCTCTGAATACGTTTGCTGAGTCTTTGCTGATAAACAACAACATTTAAACAACAACAACACTTCATTGTCAAATTCCACGTGGCCGCCACACGAGAAGGAAACAAAACACTGAAAATGAGTGACAGAGAAGAAAGTTCTGAGCAGATCCAGCATACAAATTTTTGGCTAGAAAAAATGGCGACGGCTTTGTCAGCCCTTCTGACCTTTCTAACCCCCTCAGACAAAAATTCAGCAAAAAGCCAACACAGCTTGTTGTCCTGAATGCAACCATTGTTCAACCTATCATTGTTTGGCTGGATCGGGCACCATTTCATGGTCAACTACAATTCAATGAGATACGACGCAATCGAATCGAATGTTGCGCTTGGGATTGGAAATGCGTTACTGATATTAAGTTAAATTCGCCGGCGCACATTTCGATAGTTTGATCAAACAAATTATTGCAATATAATAGGGCACTGTAATCGCCCTGTTTTAAATACATTGATACATAATTGATCCCCATATGATGACACTGACGGAGACCTAAAAAAAAATATGTAAAACAAGTGCGACGATTGTGGTAGTGACAACCAGAGGTCGGCGGCTGCGGCTTGAAGAGAAATTATTTAACGGCGGCTCTAAGCAGGCGGAATTTTCGAGGTCGGTGGCTGAAAAGCTAATCCTAATACTAAAGGCTCAACTATAATGAACGTAACCGGAATTAAAAAAAATTAATTGTATTATTTCTGAACAACGTAACTTTACAAACGCTAACTTTCGCTTCTAACCAATTCGTTGCTAAATATCAATTTCTTATCTTTTACGAAGAGTTTCGTTGGTTAGAGCTTGAAACTTCACACTGTTGATGCCGACACTGTCTGCCTCTTCCTGCTGTTGTTGTTTGCCTAGCTATAAGCCTGATTTGTTCTTTGCTTGAATCGTTGTATTTGCTCTTGTCCTTCTTCTTCGTTTCTTTACATTAGATTTGACGATTAAATTTAATCATTTGAATTATAAAATTGGTATTGAAGTATCTTGTGTGAGTATTTACTTATTTTAATCATATTGATGTTGATTTATTAAAGATTAGGTATTTTTAGTATGTATAATTGAACTTTTGAAGAGTTGAGGCAATACAAATACAATACAAACTCAACTCTCTCTTGGTGTGCAATATTTTTTTGTCTGCGCACAAATAATTAACGCTGTAACCTTTCGAATATTAATAAATACTTAAAAAGAGACATGACAAATATCATAAAAAATACCAACGACGTTGTTTTCAGGATTGTCGCTCATATATTATAGACAAAAAGTATATTTTTATATTGTGAGAAAGAGCCATCTTCCTTAAAAAAACTTTAATCGTCTTTCTTTTGCCGCAGTTATACTCTTATTATCGGCGTAACAATTAAAACGCTTACGAATCTTTTATTCAAATCTGTATTAAAATTTAATACTAATTGTGTACTGTGATTTGACACCACTGTATTCTATCCCGCTTATTGAATTAGCGTGGATAGCTATCGTCACTAACCTAAGAGGCTACTCGTTTATTTTCCCCTAAAAAATTTCATAAGCGTAAGGCCGTCACAAAAGAAACGCGGCTACTGTGACCAGTTGCTTTATAGACTGGACACAGTCATTTTGTCGACGATGAGCGATGATAGTTGTCATACGCTATCGGCCGAAAACAAACATATTTTCATATCAAAAGCGATGAGATCTGTCAAAGTTCTCGCGCGGTTTTCATCCTGTTGAGATTTCACAGAAAATTTGGTGCAGTTCTTTTTCATTAATATTGTAACAACGTCTTTTCTAATTGATTATTAATAAATAATAATAAAGAATTTCTATATATATTTGTTTTTGTTTCTGTTATTTAACCCAGAAAAGGTTATTATCTTTGGACTGATAATTTTCTAATTCTGTAAAGTCCAAAGTCGATGTCAATTTTTGTAAACAAACACAAAAAGAAGAACAAGACGAACTATGTGACAATGGAAGTAGAAATAGAGCGACCACCGACGATGTTTTCGTCGACGAAAGCAACGAAATTTTATTTTTTTCTCGTTTCCCATAAGAACCAATGTAATTTTAATAGCCCGAACACAGTCAGGTCGCTTAAATCAGCGACTAGAGCGACTGGAGTTGTCATTCGCCAGAAGTTGATTACAATCAAGTCGCTCGCTACAGCGACTTAACTCCTGTATGTATTTCTATTTCTTTAAAACGAAATGTCAAATTTTTCTAAACAAAGCAAACAGGCAAGCGACTGGAGCGACTAAATTAGAAATAGAGCAGTCGCTGCGAGTTCAGTCGCTAGCAACTGAGGGGAAATTTTATTTTTTTCTCGTTTCCCATAAGAACTAATGTAATTTTGACAGCGACTAGTCGCTAGCGACCTGACTGTGTTCGGGCTATAACACTAGCGACGTCATTTGTAGTCAACGAAATTTGACTGTGTTCAGGCTATTAACCTGAAACCCACCCACACTGAAGCAAAAGCGTTTGGGGCTGCCGCAAGCTCTCGGCGGCAAATTTTAAGCCGACATATTTCGGCGACGGCGGGATACCGTCATTAGTCGGCGGCGGCTCAAAATTTCCCCGCAGACCTCTGGTGACAACGGTTGGGATTTTTTCCAAGAACATTTTTATGGTATTTTCAAGCGTAATTTACAACAATTAGATTTTATTGAAATATAACATTGGCTGCTTTCAGGGACAACAAGCTGTGTTGGCTTTTTTTTTGTTAGCATAAATCATGTTCTCTAAACGCCTTGCTGAGTCGTTGCTGATAAACAACAACATTTAAACAACAACCACACTGCATTGCCAAATTCCACGTTGCCGCCACACGAGAAGTAAACAAAACACTGAAAATGAGTGACAGAGAAGAAAGTTCTAAGCAGATCCAGCATACAAATTTTTCGTTTGAAAAAATTGCGACCGCTTTGTCAGCCCTTCTGACCTTTCTACCAGAGATAAGGAGATAGGAAACTGCTGAAATATGCTAAAATATGCAACTCTGACGTAAAGTAGTGTTTGTGAAAAACCAGAAAAATGCTTTTCAGAAACTCAACTATCAGACCATTGGGGAAGAGTGATCGGGACGAAGAGGGTTCAGCTTTGAGACCCCAATGACAATTCAGATTTTTAAGTCAAATCATTTGTATTGAGATAGCAACTTAATTAATTATTCATATAAGTAATGAATTCGACGACATCAATTTTTATTTATTTATTTATGCCAATATTTAGTTTATTTAATATCCATTTTACTTTTAAATATTTTTTTACTTAATTAGAACCCATTTGGGAATAGTATTTTAAGGTTAAATATCATTGCAAGTGCAGATTAACATAAAAAAATCTAATGTAAATTGTTTTATACGCTCAAATCCGCCACTATTTTTTACCAGAAACTGTATGACCTATTTTTTTAACAATTCACGCAAAATAAAACATTATAAAATCAAATTGATTATCCAATTAAAATAAAAGAGCAGACATAAAATGACGTTGGTATACTCTCATATTTTCGTTCACCTCGCCATTGAATTTTCCGATACTAGTGTTGCCTGTTTGTATAGAACGCACCTATTTTTGCGCCTCTTATGAATTCTGGTACCAAAGCAGTGTTGCGGTATGCTACAATATGAAATAAAGTTAATGTTTTTTTTAATTACCAAATATATAAGTGCATAAATGTGCTTGAACTGTTAACAAAACGTTCATTCTTGCTTCAAGGAGTACAAATTACTTCCTAGAATAGAAAATTATTGTGTTCTTTACACCGAGTACTACAAAAAGTACTTTTACCTTTTTCGTACTTTCTGAATTTTCTTTTGTTAACGTAAAATGTAACGCTGCTTTATAATATCATTGATTTTTTCACCACAATTCAAGAAATGACTAAATTTTAGATGAAATCTTCTATTTTATTTATGGATATTGTATTTAACGATACAAATAATGTTAATTACATGTACAGAATTCCGCCATTTGTTTGTTTAGAAGTATTCCTTATTTTCAGTAGTTATGAGTAATTTTCTTTCCTTTTATTTTTGCTGCAATAGCTAAACATCCTAGCAAAATTTCAAAAGTTCGATAACGAACATGGTTGCGAAGTTATAAATCTCCAGGACGCAAGATTGCATATGTGTTCCAAACAACCATGTTGGTATTGTATTTAATACCAAGCAGCCTATTATGACAAAGTATATTCGTCCCAAATTTCATAGCTCTATTCGTTCTCCCTTAATCGTGATTTCTACAGACGGACGGACGGACATGGCCAAATCTACTTATGAGGTGATTCTGAGCCAGAATATATATACTTTTCTATACCACGCCTCCTTTAATGCGTTGCAAACGAAAGCACAAATTGAATATAACCTCATCCCTTCGGGTATAAGAAGCATTCCTTTTAAATAATAAGAATTTAATGCCTTAAGAATTTAACTCCTTCGACGTATTTATTTATTTATGCATGCAACCATTTAAGTTTTTATACGATACATAACATTTAAGTTATTAGATGAATAATTTTGCTTATAATAATCTGCAATTATATTCCGGTTCGTATTCGGGTGTGCCATAAGGGCCGCGTGCACCTATGCCAGATACGCTAATACTACTGTTCTGCGGTCCGTGCAGAAGAGCCGCATTTGTTGGAGCATGTCCGAAGCTATAGCTATCATAAGCTTGTTGCTTGTAAGCAACGTGTTCGTCGTATCCTCGTCTGCAATGAAAGAAAGGAAAATTTACTTTTACAATAAAAATTCACATCTTTCGGTCTCTAAACTCAGTCGACTTGACATTTTTTATTAGCCAAAGAAGACAGAATATACATATATTTTGATCATAAAACATACCCGTACGTTTCGTCCATAGCACTTCTGGCCTTCTCTAGTATGGACATAACTTTCTGTTTTGGCGGTATGGAATTTTTGGCAAAAGGGCTAAGCCAAAGTCCTAAAAATCCACAAAAAATTATGAAATTCAAAATTCCGCAAGCATGCCATTCACTCTACCTGTAGCCATGATGTGGTGGTAAGCTTTTACCAATTTGTGATGCGCCGTCGCCGCCACCATCACCACTTCCAGTAGTTGCAACTCCACATAATCATGCAACTTAGCCATCATGATCGGTTATGCTGGTATTGTCCATTAGCTCGCGCAGTTGCTCTTGACGAATGACATCATTGCTGTCCGGAATTAATAATTCCTAATACTTGCCGTGCAACTTGCACAGTCCAGTGCATGATTTAACTTCATTAAAAACACTAATTTCTTTACGAAATAGCTAAACAATTTTCGCAATCTAATAAATTTTTGTTCTCATAAAATGATAAACAAAGAAAATGTCAAATAAACGTGACGATATGCGGTGAAGTTCACATACAGCACACATATGCTATACGTGTGTCCCCACGTAAACATAAACGAAGAAATTCAGTCTTTGTTCGACATATTTTTTGGCGGGAACGAAGTTTCCTATCTCCTTATCTCTGCTTTCTACCCCCTCAGACAAAAAACCAGCAAAAAGCACACACCGCTTGTTGTCCCTGAACGCAGCCATTAAGAAACTTTGCGTTAAAGTGAATAGTTATTTTGCAGCGATAACGTATATTAATGTTGCCAAGTGGACGCCTGATCAAGTGACCGACTGGTTGAAAGGTAAAGTAATATGAACATATATGTACACAACCTAAAGTGATAAGTACAAGAAGAACCCAATAACTTTTAGGCCTGGACGACACCATTTACAATTACATATATTCCTTTACGAACAATGAAGTTGGCAGTCGACAGTTGTTAAATATTCGACCGTATGAGCTGACACAGCTGGGCATCAAGAAATTGTATTGGAGGCAGTAGAGATTTTAAGAAACTTTGTAATATTCCTGCATTACGCATCGAATAACTAAAGGCTTAGTAACTTTTTATTTTTTTTATCGTTAGCACTACAATTTGGATAAAGAGAACCAACAATGTATGGCTTTGCATGTAGCCACGGAAGCGCGTAATTTGCATCGTCGACTCGCTTCGCATCGGGATGTTTCTAACATAGAAACGCAGGTTCTCAATGACATTACGCGAACCATAGCGCAACAATTCAACCTATCATTGGTTGGCTGGATCGGGCACCATTTCATGGCCAACTACAATTCAATGAGATACGACACAATATGTTGCGTTTGGGATTGAAAACGGTGAAGAGAGCCCAACGTGATAGCTTTGTACAAAATCCGATTTTAATAAATCAGATTTTAAGAAACTTCGTAATATTCCTGCTTCACGCATCGAATAACTAAAGGCTTAGTAACTTTTTATTTTTTATCGTTAGCACTACAATTTGGATAAAGAGAACCTACAATTTATTGCTTTGTATGCAGCCACGGCAGCGCGTAATTTGCATCCTATCATTGTTCAACCTATCATTGTTTGGCTGGATCGGGCACCATTTCATGGTCAACTACAATTCAATGAGATACGACGCAATCGAATCGAATGTTGCGCTTGGGATTGGAAATGCGTTACTGATATTAAGTTAAATTCGCCGGCGCACATTTCGATAGTTTGATCAAACAAATTATTGCAATATAATAGGGCACTGTAATCGCCCTGTTTTAAATACATTGATACATAATTGATCCCCATATGATGACACTGACGGAGACCTAAAAAAAAATATGTAAAACAAGTGCGACGATTGTGGTAGTGACAACCAGAGGTCGGCGGCTGCGGCTTGAAGAGAAATTATTTAACGGCGGCTCTAAGCAGGCGGAATTTTCGAGGTCGGTGGCTGAAAAGCTAATCCTAATACTAAAGGCTCAACTATAATGAACGTAACCGGAATTAAAAAAAATTAATTGTATTATTTCTGAACAACGTAACTTTACAAACGCTAACTTTCGCTTCTAACCACTTCGTTGCTAAATATCAATTTCTTATCTTTTACGAAGAGTTTCGTTGGTTAGAGCTTGAAACTTCACACTGTTGATGCCGACACTGTCTGCCTCTTCCTGGTGTTGTTGTTTGCCTAGCTATAAGCCTGATTTGTTCTTTGCTTGAATCGTTGTATTTGCTCTTGTCCTTCTTCTTCGTTTCTTTACATTAGATTTGACGATTAAATTTAATCATTTGAATTATAAAATTGGTATTGAAGTATCTTGTGTGAGTATTTACTTATTTTAATCATATTGATGTTGATTTATTAAAGATTAGGTATTTTTAGTATGTATAATTGAACTTATTGAAGAGTTGAGGCAATACAAATACAATACAAACTCAACTCTCTCTTGGTGTGCAAAATTTTTTTGTCTGCGCACAAATAATTAACGCTGTAACCTTTCGAATATTAATAAATACTTAAAAAGAGACATGACAAATATCATAAAAAATACCAACGACGTTGTTTTCAGGATTGTCGCTCATGTATTATAGACAAAAAGTATATTTTTATATTGTGAGAAAGTGTCTTTCTTAATCGTCTTTCTTTTGCCGCAGTTATACTCTTATTATCGGCGTAACAATTAAAACGCTTACGAATCTTTTATTCAAATCTGTATTAAAATTTAATACTAATTGTGTACTGTGATTTGACACCACTGTATTCTATCCCGCTTATTGAATTAGCGTGGATAGCTATCGTCACTAACCTAAGAGGCTACTCGTTTATTTTCCCCTAAAAAATTTCATAAGCGTAAGGCCGTCACAAAAGAAACGCGGCTACTGTGACCAGTTGCTTTATAGACTGGACACGGTCATTTCGTCAACGATGAGCGATGATAGTTGTTGCGATAGTTGAGCGATGATACGCTATCGGCCCAAAACAAATATATTTTCATAGCAAAAGCGATGAGAGCTGTCAAAGTTCTCGCGCGGTTTTCATCCTGTTGAGATTTCACAGAAAATTTGGTGCAGTTCTTTTTCATTAATATTGTAACAAAGTCTTTTCTAATTGATTATTAATAAATAATAATAAAGAATTTCTATATATATTTCAATTTGTTTTTGTTTCTGTTATTTAACCCAGAAAAGGTTATTATCCTTGGACTGATTAAACGGCTGATAATTTTCTAATTCTGTAAAGTCCAAAGTCGATGTCAATTTTTGTAAACAAACACAAAAAGAAGAACAAGACGAACGCAACGAAATTTTATTTTTTTCTCGTTTCCCATAAGAGCCAATGTAATTTTGCCACTAGCGACGTCATTTGTAGTCAACGAAATTTGACTGTGTTCAGGTTGCTTTGTATGCAGCCACGGCAGCGCGTAATTTGCATCCTATCATTGGCTGCATTCAGGACAACAAGCTGTATTGGCTTTTTCTTGTCAGAATAAATCATGTGCTCTGAATACGTTTGCTGAGTCTTTGCTGATAAACAACAACATTTAAACAACAACAACACTTCATTGTCAAATTCCACGTGGCCGCCACACGAGAAGGAAACAAAACACTGAAAATGAGTGACAGAGAAGAAAGTTCTGAGCAGATCCAGCATACAAATTTTTGGCTAGAAAAAATGGCGACGGCTTTGTCAGCCCTTCTGACCTTTCTAACCCCCTCAGACAAAAATTCAGCAAAAAGCCAACACAGCTTGTTGTCCTGAATGCAACCATTGTTCAACCTATCATTGTTTGGCTGGATCGGGCACCATTTCATGGTCAACTACAATTCAATGAGATACGACGCAATCGAATCGAATGTTGCGCTTGGGATTGGAAATGCGTTACTGATATTAAGTTAAATTCGCCGGCGCACATTTCGATAGTTTGATCAAACAAATCATTGCAATATAATAGGGCACTGTAATCGCCCTGTTTTAAATACATTGATACATAATTGATCCCCATATGATGACACTGACGGAGACCTAAAAAAAAATATGTAAAACAAGTGCGACGATTGTGGTAGTGACAACCAGAGGTCGGCGGCTGCGGCTTGAAGAGAAATTATTTAACGGCGGCTCTAAGCAGGCGGAATTTTCGAGGTCGGTGGCTGAAAAGCTAATCCTAATACTAAAGGCTCAACTATAATGAACGTAACCGGAATTAAAAAAAATTAATTGTATTATTTCTGAACAACGTAACTTTACAAACGCTAACTTTCGCTTCTAACCAATTCGTTGCTAAATATCAATTTCTTATCTTTTACGAAGAGTTTCGTTGGTTAGAGCTTGAAACTTCACACTGTTGATGCCGACACTGTCTGCCTCTTCCTGCTGTTGTTGTTTGCCTAGCTATAAGCCTGATTTGTTCTTTGCTTGAATCGTTGTATTTGCTCTTGTCCTTCTTCTTCGTTTCTTTACATTAGATTTGACGATTAAATTTAATCATTTGAATTATAAAATTGGTATTGAAGTATCTTGTGTGAGTATTTACTTATTTTAATCATATTGATGTTGATTTATTAAAGATTAGGTATTTTTAGTATGTATAATTGAACTTTTGAAGAGTTGAGGCAATACAAATACAATACAAACTCAACTCTCTCTTGGTGTGCAATATTTTTTTGTCTGCGCACAAATAATTAACGCTGTAACCTTTCGAATATTAATAAATACTTAAAAAGAGACATGACAAATATCATAAAAAATACCAACGACGTTGTTTTCAGGATTGTCGCTCATATATTATAGACAAAAAGTATATTTTTATATTGTGAGAAAGAGCCATCTTCCTTAAAAAAACTTTAATCGTCTTTCTTTTGCCGCAGTTATACTCTTATTATCGGCGTAACAATTAAAACGCTTACGAATCTTTTATTCAAATCTGTATTAAAATTTAATACTAATTGTGTACTGTGATTTGACACCACTGTATTCTATCCCGCTTATTGAATTAGCGTGGATAGCTATCGTCACTAACCTAAGAGGCTACTCGTTTATTTTCCCCTAAAAAATTTCATAAGCGTAAGGCCGTCACAAAAGAAACGCGGCTACTGTGACCAGTTGCTTTATAGACTGGACACAGTCATTTTGTCGACGATGAGCGATGATAGTTGTCATACGCTATCGGCCGAAAACAAACATATTTTCATATCAAAAGCGATGAGATCTGTCAAAGTTCTCGCGCGGTTTTCATCCTGTTGAGATTTCACAGAAAATTTGGTGCAGTTCTTTTTCATTAATATTGTAACAACGTCTTTTCTAATTGATTATTAATAAATAATAATAAAGAATTTCTATATATATTTGTTTTTGTTTCTGTTATTTAACCCAGAAAAGGTTATTATCTTTGGACTGATAATTTTCTAATTCTGTAAAGTCCAAAGTCGATGTCAATTTTTGTAAACAAACACAAAAAGAAGAACAAGACGAACTATGTGACAATGGAAGTAGAAATAGAGCGACCACCGACGATGTTTTCGTCGACGAAAGCAACGAAATTTAATTTTTTTCTCGTTTCCCATAAGAACCAATGTAATTTTAATAGCCCGAACACAGTCAGGTCGCTTAAATCAGCGACTAGAGCGACTGGAGTTGTCATTCGCCAGAAGTTGATTACAATCAAGTCGCTCGCTACAGCGACTTAACTCCTGTATGTATTTCTATTTCTTTAAAACGAAATGTCAAATTTTTCTAAACAAAGCAAACAGGCAAGCGACTGGAGCGACTAAATTAGAAATAGAGCAGTCGCTGCGAGTTCAGTCGCTAGCAACTGAGGGGAAATTTTATTTTTTTCTCGTTTCCCATAAGAACTAATGTAATTTTGACAGCGACTAGTCGCTAGCGACCTGACTGTGTTCGGGCTATAACACTAGCGACGTCATTTGTAGTCAACGAAATTTGACTGTGTTCAGGCTATTAACCTGAAACCCACCCACACTGAAGCAAAAGCGTTTGGGGCTGCCGCAAGCTCTCGGCGGCAAATTTTAAGCCGACATATTTCGGCGACGGCGGGATACCGTCATTAGTCGGCGGCGGCTCAAAATTTCCCCGCAGACCTCTGGTGACAACGGTTGGGATTTTTTCCAAGAACATTTTTATGGTATTTTCAAGCGTAATTTACAACAATTAGATTTTATTGAAATATAACATTGGCTGCTTTCAGGGACAACAAGCTGTGTTGGCTTTTTTTTTGTTAGCATAAATCATGTTCTCTAAACGCCTTGCTGAGTCGTTGCTGATAAACAACAACATTTAAACAACAACCACACTGCATTGCCAAATTCCACGTTGCCGCCACAAGAGAAGTAAACAAAACACTGAAAATGAGTGACAGAGAAGAAAGTTCTGAGCAGATCCAGCATACAAATTTTTCGTTTGAAAAAATTGCGACCGCTTTGTCAGCCCTTCTGACCTTTCTACCCCCTCAGACAAAAAACCAGCAAAAAGCACACACCACTTGTTGTCCCTGAACGCAGCCATTAAGAAACTTTGCGTTAAAGTGAATAGTTATTTTGCAGCGATAACGTATATTAATGTTGCCGAGTAGACGCCTGATCAAGTGACCGACTGGTTGAAAGGAGAGGTAATATGAACATACATATATGTACACAACCTAAAGTGATAAGTACAAGAAGAACCCAATAACTTTTAGGCCTGGACGACACCATTTACAATTACATATATTCCTTTACGAACAATGAAGTTGGCAGTCGACAGTTGTTAAATATTCGACCGTATGAGCTGACACAGCTGGGCATCAAGAAATTTTATTGGAGGCAGTAGAGATTTTAAGAAACTTTGTAATATTCCTGCATTACGCATCGAATAACTAAAGGCTTAGTAACTTTTTATTTTTTTTATCGTTAGCACTACAATTTGGATAAAGAGAACCAACAATGTATGGCTTTGCATGTAGCCACGGAAGCGCGTAATTTGCATCGTCGACTCGCTTCGCACCGGGATGTTTCTAACATAGAAACGCAGGTTCTCAATGACATTACGCGAACCATAGCGCAACAATTCAACCTATCATTGGTTGGCTGGATCGGGCACCATTTCATGGCCAACTACAATTCAATGAGATACGACACAATATGTTGCGTTTGGGATTGAAAACGGTGAAGAGAGCCCAACGTGATAGCTTTGTACAAAATCCGATTTTAATAAATCAGATTTTAAGAAACTTCGTAATATTCCTGCTTTACGCATCGAATAACTAAAGGCTTAGTAACTTTTTATTTTTTATAGTTAGCACTACAATTTGGATAAAGAGAACCTACAATTTATTGCTTCACCTATCATTGGTTGGCTGGATCGGGCACCATTTCATGGCAAACTACAATTCAATGAGATACGACACAATATGTTGCGTTTGGGATTGAAAACGGTAAAGAGAGCCCAACGTGATAGCTTTGTACAAAATCCGATTTTAATAAATCAGATTTTAAGAAACTTTGTAATATTCCTGCTTTACGCATCGAATAACTAAAGGCTTAGTAACTTTTTATTTTTTATCGTTAGCACTACAATTTGGATAAAGAGAACCTACAATTTATTGCTTTGTATGCAGCCACGGCAGCGCGTAATTTGCATCCTATCATTGTTCAACCTATCATTGTTTGGCTGGATCGGGCACCATTTCATGGTCAACTACAATTCAATGAGATACGACGCAATCGAATCGAATGTTGCGCTTGGGATTGGAAATGCGTTACTGATATTAAGTAAAATTCGCCGGCGCACATTTCGATAGTTTGATCAAACAAATTATTGCAATATAATAGGGCACTGTAATCGCCCTGTTTTAAATACATTGATACATAATTGATCCCCATATGATGGCACTGACGGAGACCTAAAAAAAAATATGTAAAACAAGTGCGACGATTGTGGTAGTGACAACCAGAGGTCGTCGGCTGCGGCTTGAAGAGAAATTATTTAACGGCGGCTCTAAGCAGGCGGAATTTTCGAGGTCGGTGGCTGAAAAGCTAATCCTAATACTAAAGGCTCAACTATAATGAACGTAACCGGAATTAAAAAAAATTAATTGTATTATTTCTGAACAACGTAACTTTACAAACGCTAACTTTCGCTTCTAACCACTTCGTTGCTAAATATCAATTTCTTATCTTTTACGAAGAGTTTCGTTGGTTAGAGCTTGAAACTTCACACTGTTGATGCCGACACTGTCTTCCTCTTCCTGCTGTTGTTGTTTGCCTAGCTATAAGCGTGATTTGTTCTTTGCTTGAATCGTTGTATTTGCTCTTGTCCTTCTTCTTCGTTTCTTTACATGTGATTTGACGATTAAATTTAATAATTTGAATTATAAAATTGGCATTGAAGTATCTTGTGTGAGTATTTACTTATTTTAATCATATTGATGTTGATTTATTAAAGATTAGGTATTTTTAGTATGTATAATTGAACTTATTGAAGAGTTGAGGCAATACAAATACAATACAAACTCAACTCTCTCTTGGTGTGCAAAATTTTTTTGTCTGCGCACAAATAATTAACGCTGTAACCTTTCGAATATTAATAAATACTTAAAAAGAGACATGACAAATATCATAAAAAATACCAACGACGTTGTTTTCAGGATTGTCGCTCATATATTATAGACAAAAAGTATATTTTTATATTGTGAGAAAGAGTCTTTCTTAATCATCTTTCTTTTGCCGCAGTTATACTCTTATTATCGGCGTAACAATTGAAACGCTTACGAATCTTTTATTCAAATCTGTATTAAAATTTAATACTAATTGTGTACTGTGATTTGACACCACTGTATTCTATCCCGCTTATTGAATTAGCGTGGATAGCTATCGTCACTAACCTAAGAGGCTACTCGTTTATTTTCCCCTAAAAAATTTCATAAGCGTAAGGCCGTCACAAAAGAAACGCGGCTACTGTGATCAGTTGCTTTATAGACTGGACACAGTAATTTTGTCGACGATGAGCGATGATACGCTATCGGCCGAAAACAAACATATTTTCATATCAAAAGCGATGAGATCTGTCAAAGTTCTCGCGCGGTTTTCATCCTGTTGAGATTTCACAGAAAATTTGGTGCAGTTCTTTTTCATTAATATTGTAACAACGTCTTTTCTAATTGATTATTAATAAATAATAATAAAGAATTTCTATATATATTTCAATTTGTTTTTGTTTCTGTTATTTAACCCACAAAAGGTTATTATCCTTGGACTGATTAAACGGCTGATAATTTTCTAATTCTGTAAAGTCCAAAGTCGATGTCAATTTTTGTAAACAAACACAAAAAGAAGAACAAGACGAACTATGTGACGATGGAAGTAGAAATAGAGCGACCACCGACGATGTTTTCGTCGACGAAAGCAACGAAATTTTATTTTTTTCTCGTTTCCCATAAGAGCCAATGTAATTTTGACACTAGCGTCGTCATTTGTAGTCAACGACATTTGACTGTATTCAAGCTATTAACCTGAAACCCACCCACACTGAAGCAAAAGCGTTTGGGGCTGCCGCAAGCTCTCGGCGGCAAATTTTAAGCCGATTGCAAGCCAACATATTTCGGCGACGGCGGGATACCGTCATTAATCGGCGGCGGCTCAAAATTTCCCCGCAGACCTCTGGTGACAACGGTAGGGATTTTTTCCAAGAACATTTTTGTGGTATTTTCAAGCGTAATTTACAACAATTAGATTTTATTGAAATATAACATTAAGAAACTTTGCGTTAAAGTGAATAGTTATTTTGCAGCGATGGCGTATATTAATGTTGCCGAGTGGACGCCTGATCAAGTGACCGACTGGTTGAAAGGTAAGGTAATATGAACATACATATATGTACACAGAGTGAAAAGTACAAGAAGAACCCAATAACTTTTAGGCCTGGACGACACCATTTACAATTACATATATTCCTTTACGAACAATGAAGTTGGCAGTCGACAGTTGTTAAATATTCGAAAGTATGAGCTGACACAGCTGGGCATCAAGAAATTGTATTGGAGGCAGTAGAGATTTTAAGAAACTTTGTAATATTCCTGCATTACGCATCGAATAACTAAAGGCTTAGTAACTTTTTATTTTTTTTATCGTTAGCACTACAATTTGGATAAAGAGAACCAACAATGTATGGCTTTGCATGTAGCCACGGAAGCGCGTAATTTGCATCGTCGACTCGCTTCGCACCGGGATGTTTCTAACATAGAAAAGCAGGTTCTCAATGACATTACGCGAACCATAGCGCAACAATTCAACCTATCATTGGTTGGCTGGATCGGGCACCATTTCATGGCCAACTACAATTCAATGAGATACGACACAATATGTTGCGGTTGGGATTGAAAACGGTGAAGAGAGCCCAACGTGATAGCTTTGTACAAAATCCGATTTTAATAAATCAGATTTTAAGAAACTTCGTAATATTCCTGCTTTACGCATCGAATAACTAAAAGCTTGGTAACTTTTTATTTTTTATCGTTAGCACTACAATTTGGATAAAGAGAACCTACAATTTATTTTCATTTATTTTCATTTATTTATTTAATACAATACAATAATACAATAACTGAATACAACTAAGCCGCATTCTGTAGAACACAAGGAACTAGAGTCGAATGCGGAGACAACTACATGTAATAGATTAACTAGAAAATTCAAACGGCATATGAGCGAGAACTTAAATATAAATAAACTAAAAGAGAGACAAGGGCAAAAGATAAAAATCATAGCAAAACATTTAGAAGCTTATTCACATCCGAGTAAGACAAATTAAAAAGCCAAATTCTTATTTCCTTGAGAAAGACCCGTAAACTTCTAAGGCGTCTAACTTGCAAAGGAAGACAATTAAAAATACTAGGAGCAATGAAAGCAAAAGATCGACGAAATGATTGTAATTTGTGAGAAGGGACCACAGCCAAGTTCCGATAGTTAGTCCTCAAGTTATAATTTATAAAAATTCTACTTTTCAGGTAGCCTGATTTAATAAAAAACATTTTTAAAACTTTAAAATAGAATAAGTGTTTCAAAGGCAATATATTTAGATCCTTGAATAGAACCAGGCTATTAGCAAAACGGCTCTTATTGCATATTAACCGAATCATTCTTTTCTGGGCAACAAGTAAGTGATTAAGTTTATATATATGAGCACCTCCCCAACAAGTTAGACCATATTGAAGTCTTGATTGAACAATACCAAAATAAATGCATTTGAGCAACTTTTTGGAGCAAAAAGGTTTCAGGTAATACAAGTGCCTTAAAGAAGCCCTTAAATATTTTTTTAAAGAATCAATATGGTTAAACCAGCTTAACTTCGAGTCGATTAGTATCCCAAGGTATTTAAATGATTCGACACAGTCTATTGTAAAGCAATTGACTGCACAGGAATTCAAAGGAGCATGAGTATCAAATGAGTTTTGCATTTCACAAACATTATTGCAAATAAGATATCTCTACAGTTCGCAGAGTGAAAAATAAAATTAGGATAAAGGAATTTCCTATAAGAATTGTTAAAGAACATAAATTTAGTTTTGTCACTTAGAACAAGTTTATGTGTAGTAAACCAATGTCTCAAAATTTCCAAGTCGTGATTGATGTTTATAATTAACTCAAGGAGAGAATTACATGAGAAAATATTGGCCATGTCATCAGCGAATCCAGTTATATTACTGAAAAATGGTTGTGAAAAAATTGAGTTAATAAATATCAAGAATAATATAGGACCCAATACCGAGCCTTGAGGAACTCCAATGTTTATGTAAGTAGTGTTACTGCAAGATCCATCAATTTTCACTGATTGAACTCTATTAGACAAATATGAGACAAGCCATTCGTAAATACATCCACGAAAGCCACATTTAAATAACTTGTTTAGCAAGATTCCATGATTGACTGTATCAAAGGCTTTGGTTATGTCTATAAAGAGAGCACCAGTAACTTTTTTGCAATTCAAACTATCATGAACCTGAGTACAGAAATTTACAAGTGCATCTTCAGTTGATAGACCAGTTCTAAAACCAAATTGGCAGGAACTGAAGAACTGTTGTTTATTTAAGAAATCGACCATTCTAACTTTAACAGCTTTCTCAAAAACTTTAGATAACGTTGGTAGGATCGAAATTGGCCTATAGTTATTAGTTGAGGATTTTTCACCTTTCTTAAAAAGTGGAATTAATTCAGCCTTCTTCAGCCCAGTTGGAAAAATGCCGGACATAACACTAGCATTAAATATATGACTCAGAACATCAGATATATTGAAAGCAATCTTTTTAAAAATTTTACTAGAGTAACTTCCCTCTGTGGAAGAATTAGAGTTCTTAAGTGACATAATAATGTTAAAGATTTCAAAAGAGGATATATGTCTGAAAAAAAATGTATTCGGAATTTCTGGTTCATTATCTAGGCAATTACATGAGGAACTTGAAAGGCCATTATTGAAAATTGTGTCGCTCCCTATGGTCGAGAAGAAGGCATTAAATAAGTTAGCTTTATCACATGCAGAGGAATACACCTCACCATTTGAAATTAAATCAGGGATTATGTCCTTGTTGGAACTTCTGTTTAAAATAGAGTTGACTAAAAGCCATTCCTTTTTGGAATCCCCACTAACTCTATCAAGTTCATTCAAATAAAAATTGTTTCTTGCAACGGAAGCTTCCCTAGAAACTTCTTTACAAAGAGACTTGTACCGCTCTTTAAGATTAACATCAGATGGAGATTTATACATCCGTTTGTAGAGCTTATTTTTTTATAAATTTTCCCAATTAATTCCGAAGTCATCCACGGTTTCAGCCGTCTATTTACAGGTTTAAGTTTAACGCGTTTGGTACATTGATCAACGTGAAACTTTAACCTATCGACGAAAAAATTGTATGCTAACGAAGGATTGCTTTCATTATAAATATCAATCCAGGATTCCAATCGGAGAAAGTTATTAAGTTCATTGATATCAATAATAGTTTTAAAAGCATTAGTAGGCTGGCGAAGAATGCTATTATTATTATATATCACATTTTCCAGACTCAGGCATGTAAGACAGTGATCAGTTAATAACAAGTTACAGACAGAACTGCTTAAAGAGAAAGAGTTATTAGAAGGCGTTAAACGCGAGAAAATGTGATCAATACATGATTCAGAATGATCTGTGATTCGAGTTGCCTCATTAATACAAGACTCAAGACCAAATGAAGCTAACAAAAGTAGGTAGTTATCCGCAAAATACGAATCTTGCAGAATATTCAAGTTCATATCACCAAGAACAATTAAGTTGCCTGAATTTCCATTAACCAAGAGTTGATTTAGTTCAGACAGAAATTCATCATGCGAAGCACCAGTGTGAAATCTATAGACACAAAGAAATGTAAAAGACTGGTTGCCTAGCGAGCACTTAAGTTTAATTACGTCGCAACTTTTAAGATTATAATTAAGGTGCTAAATAATTATATCAGATTTAACAAATGCTGCTACTCCACCCGCAGCAAAACTATTATTACAATTCGCGAACAATTTATAACCCGGGATATGAAAAAGAGATTGTTCATGGTCAAATATCCAGGTCTCAGTCAAAAAAATAAAATTTGGCTTAGTTAAGAAGGAATCAAGGTGTAATACTAAATTGTCAAAATTTTTGCGCAGGCTTCTTATGTTTTGCAAAATGATAAAGAAACTATTCATGTAATTTGGATTAGAACAGATGCTATAGAAATCAACATTTTTGCAATTGAAATTCATTAAGAGTATTTAAGGTAACCCCTTATACGATCACTGTTAAATATAATTACGTCACTAAATCCCTTCTGGCACTTTAACTTATTTTAACAAAATTATTTATAAGCGTAGAAATTAAGCTAATTGACAATCCAAAGTATTGTTTAAATTTTACAATTTCATTTAAAATCAAACCAGAAATTATATGAACGAAAATATCGATCTCAGCTTTATATAAAAATTCAAAGTAAATGCAAAGCAATAAACTAAAATAAACAGAAATAGTAACTAAGCTTAGTTGTTGCAGCTGGCAATAGAATCGACACCTTTAAGATCGTTAACCAAATTTGATGGACCATCCGCACTTAATTTGACAAAGACATCTCCCGACCGTGTAAAAACTGAGTAAATTTTTTTGTCCCGCTTAAGGTACAAAGCCCGTTGTAATATTTCATGATTGGCCTTAGTAAGACTTTCATGGAGAAAGACTTTGCTATCATCTCCAAGATGCAGATCACGAAGTGTAAGAGCACGTTTATTTTCACGACAAAATTTCGACGTTGAACGCAGTAAGATGGAGCGATCATATGCAGATAGCATTTTGACCACCATGAGGCCACCCCTCTTTTTATTATCATTTTTAATACGGAAAGAATCTCGAATAGCAGGGATCTTACTCAAGCCGACTACATCGCATATTTTGTTGAAAACAGCAGGAGGAGTTATATCCAGAGAATCAGGAATTCCTGATACAATTAAGTCAGTCGACAGAGATGCTCGTTCCAATTTTGTGAGTCTTCCATTTAGATTGTTCACTTCTGATTTCAGTTCAGCAGACTCAGACACCATTGATTCGACTTCAGCAACACGTGACGTAATATTTTTAATATCAATTTTTAAGTTTGCAATGACACCTGTCAATTCTCCAATCCTTTCCATTATGCGATTCTCAGATGTTTTTAAAGTCGCCCCAATCTGCTCAATTAAGCATTCTCTCAATTCAGCAAATTTATAATCAAGAGATGACGATTGGAGAGATTTGTCAGCACTGGAAGATGGTGGATTGAGAGCAACGGGACTAGCAATCTTGAGAGAGGCAATGTCGCTATTTGTACGTGTAACTCGTTTGTTAGTTTCGGGCGCTTTGTTGTTGTTGGTACTCTTATTTGATGACATATTGGCAATGTGATGAGGAAATTTATTTAATAAGTTTTAATTATGAAGTACCGAATTAATGTTGAGATCAAATTATACACAGAATACACACAACAATGTCGCGTGCTCAAATATAGAACTTAAAAGCGCGTAGAATTAGAAAAAACAGGATAAAAGCGTGATTTATCACGAGCCAGCAACCGACACGTCTACATAGCACGAAACATGACACAAATTCGAAACATGGCAAATTATTGCTTTGTATGCAGCCACGGCAGCGCGTAATTTGCATCCTATCATTGTTCAACCTATCATTGTTTGGCTGGATCGGGCACCATTTCATGGTCAACTACAATTTAATGAGATACGACGCAATCGAATCGAATGTTGCGCTTGGGATTGGAAATGCGTTACTGATATTAAGTAAAATTCGCCGGCGCACATTTCGATAGTTTGATCAAACAAATTATTGCAATATAATAGGGCACTGTAATCGCCCTGTTTTAAATACATTGATACATAATTGATCCCCATATGATGGCACTGACGGAGACCTAAAAAAAAATATGTAAAACAAGTGCGACGATTGTGGTAGTGACAACCAGAGGTCGGCGGCTGCGGCTTAAAGAGAAATTATTTAACGGCGGCTCTAAGCAGGCGGAATTTTCGAGGTCGGTGGCTGAAAAGCTAATCCTAATACTAAAGGCTCAACTATAATGAACGTAACCGGAATTAAAAAAAATTAATTGTATTATTTCTGAACAACGTAACTTTACAAACGCTAACTTTCGCTTCTAACCACTTCGTTGCTAAATATCAATTATCTTATCTTTTACGAAGAGTTTCGTTGGTTAGAGCTTGAAACTTCAAACTGTTGATGACGACACTGTCTGCCTCTTCCTGCTGTTGTTGTTTGCCTAGCTATAAGCCTGATTTGTTCTTTGCTTGAATCGTTGTATTTGCTCTTGTCCTTCTTCTTCGTTTCTTTACATGTGATTTGACGATTAAATTTAATCATTTGAATTATTAAATTGGCATTGAAGTATCTTGTGTGAGTATTTACTTATTTTAATCATATTGATGTTGATTTATTAAAGATTAGGTATTTTTAGTATGTATAATTGAACTTATTGAAGAGTTGAGGCAATACAAATACAACACAAACTCAACTCTCTCCTGGTGTGCAAAATTTTTTTGTCTGCGCACAAATAATTAACGCTGTAACCTTTCGAATATTAATAAATACTTAAAAAGAGACATGACAAATATCATAAAAAATACCAACGACGTTGTTTTCAGGATTGTCGCTCATATATTATAGACAAAAAGTATATTTTTATATTGTGAGAAAGTCTTTCTTAATCGTCTTTCTTTTGCCGCAGTTATACTCTTATTATCGGCGTAAAAATTAAAACGCTTAGCAATCTTTTATTCAAATCTGTATTAAAATTTAATACTAATTGTGTACTGTGATTTGACACCACTGTATTCTATCCCGCTTATTGAATTAGCGTGGATAGCTATCGTCACTAACCTAAGAGGCTACTCGTTTATTTTCCCCTAAAAAATTTCATAAGCGTAAGGCCGTCACAAAAGAAACGCGGCTACTGTGATCAGTTGCTTTATTGTAACCGCAGAATACAGCGATGCGCGATGCGCGAATCTCTCTCTCGTCGCGCGATGCCCTTAAATGACATCGCGTAGACATCGCGTGACGCTGTTAAAAATTTGTTTACGTTCCATATTACGGTCAACATTTTCCTACTTCTACAATTTCTTTTAAATTTCAGCAGTATTCTTTTAAATTTGAGTACTAATAAGTATTAATAAATAAAAAATGGTCGATTACAACATTCTTAATACCGTACTCGAAGTTTTGGAGATTATTAACATTGTGTTAATGGTTTACGATGTTTATAATTCCGCGTCTTCAATATCACGGCGCTGGTGGGTCCGCCCAGTAAATCTTAGCCGGGACCAATTAGGATTTTTTAATACCTGCATCACGCAATTAAGATACAACGATGTTGAGCATTTTTGCAGAGCAGTGCGAATGAGTCCTGAGCAATACGAATTGCTGCAAACATTACTGCATGAAAGATTGAGTCGTACCTCAAAGCGGAAGCCTATATCACCAGAGACGCGGGTGGCTCTGACAATGATGTAAGTGTCTTTCTTGCAATATAGGTTTTAGAATATATTATTTGCTCTTATAGGTATCTGGCACATGGATGTAGTTTTCAATTCTTGGCATGGTCGTTCAAGATTGGGGAATCCACTGTTAGGTCGATTGTGTACGACACATGCCAAATAATTTGGGATGAACTGCATCCAATCTATTTGGCTGTGCCAAATAATACAGACTGGGAAAATACTGCTCAAAAATTTTATCAGCAAACTTCCATGCCTCATTGCCTTGGGGCAATTGACGGAAAGTTGATAAACATAAGTAATGTATTTTCTATTTTAAATTAAAAATATTTCCCATCGTTATTTTCTTCTATATACAGCTTGTCCTAAAAGAACCGGATCGCTATACTTCTCTTATAAAAAGACTTTTAGCATAATTTTGCTAGCAGCATGCGATGCGGACTACGCCTTTACAATGGTGGATGTAGGAGCGCTGGGCAGCCAAAGCGATGGAGGGGTCTTCGTTTGTAGTGTTCTTGGCAGAAAAATATTGAACAATACACTTCCGGTTCCAACAGCCAAAACGCTACCAAATTCAGAAAGAGTTTTTCCGTACTACTTTGTGGCCGATAGCGCTTTCCCTCTTCGTTCCAATTTAATGAGGCCATTCCCCGGTAGAAATCTACCGGCGGACAAATCCCATTTCAATAAAATGTTGTCAAAAGCCAGAGTTCGCATTGAAATTGCGTTCGGCATTTTGGCCAATCGATGGAGGATTCTTCACACGACGATAGGCGCGGCTCCAAAAAATACAGACAAAATAATCTTAGCGACAATTGTGCTGCATAATTTTTTAATTCTTCAAAAAGACAGCACTTACTACAGCGCAAGTGATGTTGCAGAAACCCCAGCAGAAAACTTGGAATCCTTCAGGCTGCCTTTCCATAACCGATCGTCTCAACAAGCTTTTGAGTTGCGAAATATTTTAAAAGATTATCTACAAGCTTAAAACAACGTCATCGCAGTGAAGGCGTATGGAAATGCAATGATTGTTGGTACACAGAAATTCAGAACCGATACAACAATTCAAATAGTTAAAGACACCACAGACAATGGCGAGTTTCGAAGACATGCACCGCCAGGACCGGACACCATCCCACCGCAATCCACACAAACCAATAGATGTGTTATTATGCGATTTCGCCGCTCCAACAGGTCATTCAATAAGTCCGTATGTCTGAAATTCACACTCTTTCAAATAAAAATCAACTTTTTTAAATAGTTTGTGTGTTTATTTAATTTTTATAAAATTAATTTTAATTTAAATAAATTCAGAAGGCCTTAATTGCATATTACTACATAAATATGAATTTTCATTCAAATGAAATTGAAAATGAATGAAAATGAAATGAAATGAAATGAAAATTCATTCAAATTCAGAAGGCCTTAATTGCATATTACTACATAAATATGAATTTTCATTTTCATTTCAATTTTAATTTTGTGAAACTTTTTTTCAAAAGTTCAAGAAAAACTTTTTGCGGGTTTGCAAAAACGAGGTTGCGGGCTAGTTAGTAGTGAATTCTAATAATTTTTTATTCACGAGGTCTGAGACTCCATTCTCAATTATTATAATTTTTCGTGGACTCAAATTTGCAGCTCTAATCCTTGCGACCAATGCGTCGAAATGCATAGACATACTGTCTTTGGCGACATTAGTCGTCAATTTTTGTGTGGCAATGTCCAAGAGAAGAGTTTTTTTTCCTGGATGGGCTCAGGGATTGTTGTTTTACGCTTCCGCGATGAGCCCGCGCTCATCGATGAGGACGGGGTTGGTGTAGTGGGTGTGTCCGGCGTGTCTGGTGTCCCTGGTGTCCCTGGCGTGCCTTCTGTGAAATTTCCGGGAGCCTCCGGGATAATTTGCAGGTTTCCAATGGTGCTGTTAGAAAAAAATTTGTTGCATCTCCTTTACTATTATATAAAAATACTCACTGTCTAGTGGATGCGAATGAGTCCAAAAAACGCATTTGGTCAAAATATTTCCACTGGTGGGATACTTCTGGCGCACCACTACCGAACGGCAGTGAACGGTGCCTATGTCTTATGAAGGTGTCCCGGAGGTTCTTCCATTTTTTCCGTGCGATTTCATCTGAAATCAAGAATTGGTCGCATTGCAATTGCATTGGTCGGATTAGCTCCGCGGGAAATATTAAATTTTATTTAAATATTCAATTTACCCGTAACACCCAGGCGCTCGCCAATTATGCACCAAATTTTGTTTTTTTCCAGGGTATTTTTATACCCTGGAGAGGACAGGTTGTATAACACCTCGTAACTTCGCACTTCCTCGATTAATATTTCTTCGATGTTCGGCATTTTTACTTTTTGTAAAAAATTTGTTGGTAAAATTATTCTTCTGTAAATTTGAATAAATTTGCCAAAGTCAAAAATATATGCTTTTAGTTGTCATTTTCTATACAAAAGCAACGAGTAAAAGCAGCGAAACAAAGAATCCTCATGTTTTTCGGGAACAGGTGGCCATTTTTTTTCTGAGTGTGAGTAAAAACAAAGACAGTAAAAACCAAGAGAGCAGCGCGATAGAATAGATCTATCGAATCGCGACCCATCGCGCGATTCTGTGACGTCATATTCCTATAGAAAACACATAGGGAGAGTTTTACGCATCGCGCATCGCTGTATTCTGCGGTTACAATTATAGACTGGACACGGTCATTTCGTCGACGATGAGCGATGATGATGATGAACTATCGATGTTGCGATAGTTGAGCGATGATACGCTATCGGCCGAAAACAAATATATTTTCATAGCAAAAGCGATGAGAGCTGTCAAAGTTCTCGCGCGGTTTTCATCCTGTTGAGATTTCACAGAAAATTTGGTGCAGTTCTTTTTCATTAATATTGTAACAAAGTCTTTTCTAATTGATTATTAATAAATAATAATAAAGAATTTCTATATATATTTCAATTTGTTTTTGTTTCTGTTATTTAACCCAGAAAAGGTTATTATCCTTGGACTGATTAAACGGCTGATAATTTTCTAATTCTGTAAAGTCCAAAGTCGATGTCAATTTTTGTAAACAAACACAAAAAGAAGAACAAGACGAACGCAACGAAATTTTATTTTTTTCTCGTTTCCCATAAGAGCCAATGTAATTTTGACACTAGCGACGTCATTTGTAGTCAACGAAATTTGACTGTGTTCAGGTTGCTTTGTATGCAGCCACGGCAGCGCGTAATTTGCATCCTATCATTGGCTGCATTCAGGACAACAAGCTGTGTTGGCTTTTTCTTGTCAGAATAAATCATGTGCTCTGAATACGTTTGCTGAGTCTTTGCTGATAAACAACAACAAGACTTCATTGCCAAATTCCACGTGGCCGCCACACGAGAAGGAAACAAAACACTGAAAATGAGTGACAGAGAAGAAAGTTCTGAGCAGATCCAGCATACAAATTTTTGGCTAGAAAAAATGGCGACGGCTTTGTCAGCCCTTCTGACCTTTCTAACCCCCTCAGACAAAAATTCAGCAAAAAGCCAACACAGCTTGTTGTCCTGAATGCAACCATTGTTCAACCTATCATTGTTTGGCTGGATCGGGCACCATTTCATGGTCAACTACAATTCAATGAGATACGACGCAATCGAATCGAATGTTGCGCTTGGGATTGGAAATGCGTTACTGATATTAAGTAAAATTCGCCGGCGCACATTTCGATAGTTTGATCAAACAAATTATTGCAATATAATAGGGCACTGTAATCGCCCTGTTTTAAATACATTGATACATAATTGATCCCCATATGATGGCACTGACGGAGACCTAAAAAAAATATGTAAAACAAGTGCGACGATTGTGGTAGTGGCAACCAGATGTTTGCGCCGCGTTTTTTTTTCGGCAGTTGCGGCTTGAAGAGAAATTATTTGGCGGCGGCTCTAAGCAGGCGGAACCTAAGAGGTCGGCGGCTGAGAAGCTAATCCTAATACTAAAGGCTCAACTATAATGAACGTAACCGGAATTAACAAAAATTAATTGTATTATTTCTGAACAACGTAACTTTACAAACGCTAACTTTCGCTTCTAACCAATTCGTTGCTAAATATCAATTTCTTATCTTTTACGAAGAGTTTTGTTGGTTAGAGCTTGAAACTTCACACTGTTGATGCCGACACTGTCTGCCTCTTCCTGCTGTTGTTGTTTGCCTAGCTATAAGCCTGATTTGTTCTTTGCTTGAATCGTTGTATTTGCTCTTGTCCTTCTTCTTCGTTTCTTTACATGTGATTTGACGATTAAATTTAATCATTTGAATTATTAAATTGGCATCGAAGTATCTTGTGTGAGTATTTACTTATTTTAATCATATTGATGTTGATTTATTAAAGATTAGGTATTTTTAGTATGTATAATTGAACTTATTGAAGAGTTGAGGCAATACAAACACAATACAAACTCAACTCTTTCCTGGTGTGCAAAATTTTTTTGTCTGCGCACAAATAATTAACGCTGTAACCTTTCGAATATTAATAAATACTTAAAAAGAGACATGACAAATATCATAAAAAATACCAACGACGTTGTTTTCAGGATTGTCGCTCATATATTATAGACAAAAAGTATATTTTTATATTGTGAGAAAGTCTTTCTTAATCGTCTTTCTTTTGCCGCAGTTATACTCTTATCGGCGTAACAATTAAAACGCTTACGAGTCTTTTATTCAAATCTGTATTAAAATGTAATACTAATTGTGTACTGTGATTTGACACCACTGCAGCTTATTGAATTAGCGTGGATAGCTATCGTCAATAACCTAAGAGGCTACTCGTTTATTTTCCCCTAAAAAATTTCATAAGCGTAAGGCCGTCACAAAAGAAACGCGGCTACTGTGACCAGTTGCTTTATAGACTGGACACGGTAATTTTGTCGACGATGAGCGATGATAGTTGTCATACGCTATCGGCCGAAAACAATTATATTTTCATAGCAAAAGCGATGAGAGCTGTCAAAGTTCTCGCGCGGTTTTCATCCTGTTGAGATTTCACAGAAAATTTGGTGCAGTTCTTTTTCATTAATATTGTCTTTTACAACAATATACAAATATTGTTCATTAACAACGTCTTTTCTAATTGATTATTAATAAATAATAATAAAGAATTTCTATATATATTTCAATTTGTTTTTGTTTCTGTTATTTAACCCAGAAAAGGTTATTATCCTTGGACTGATTAAACGGCTGATAATTTTCTAATTCTGTAAAGTCCAAAGTCGATGTCAATTTTTGTAAACAAACACAAAAAGAAGAACAAGACGAACTATGTGACGATGGAAGTAGAAATAGAGCGACCACCGACGATGTTTTCGTCGACGAACGCAACGAAATTTTATTTTTTTCTCGTTTCCCATAAGAGCCAATGTAATTTTGACACTAGCGACGTCATTTGTAGTCAACGAAATTTGACTGTGTTCAGGTTGCTTTGTATGCAGCCACGGCAGCGCGTAATTTGCATCCTATCATTGGCTGCATTCAGGACAACAAGCTGTGTTGGCTTTTTCTTGTCAGAATAAATCATGTGCTCTGAATACGTTTGCTGAGTCTTTGCTGATAAACAACAACATTTAAACAACAACAACACTTCATTGCCAAATTCCACGTGGCCGCCACACGAGAAGGAAACAAAACACTGAAAATGAGTGACAGAGAAGAAAGTTCTGAGCAGATCCAGCATACAAATTTTTGGCTAGAAAAAATGGCGACAGCTTTGTCAGCCCTTCTGACCTTTCTAACCCCCTCAGACAAAAATTCAGCAAAAAGCCAACACAGCTTGTTGTCCTGAATGCAACCATTGTTCAACCTATCATTGTTTGGCTGGATCGGGCACCATTTCATGGTCAACTACAATTCAATGAGATACGACGCAATCGAATCGAATGTTGCGCTTGGGATTGGAAATGCGTTACTGATATTAAGTAAAATTCGCCGGCGCACATTTCGATAGTTTGATCAAACAAATTATTGCAATATAATAGGGCACTGTAATAGCCCTGTTTTAAATACCCACATTGATGCCCATATGATGGCACTGACGGAGATATAAAAAAAATATGTAAAACAAGTGCGACGATTGCGGTAGTGGCAACCAGATGTTTGCGCCGCGTTTTTTTTTCGGCAGCTGCGGCTTGAAGAGAAATTATTTGGCGGCGGCTCTAAGCAGGCGGAACCTAAGAGGTCGGCGGCTGAGAAGCTAATCCTAATACTAAAGGCTCAACTATAATGAACGTAACCGGAATTAACAAAAATTAATTGTATTATTTCTGAACAACGTAACTTTACAAACGCTAACTTTCGCTTCTAATCACTTCGTTGCTAAATATCAATTTCTTATCTTTTACGAAGAGTTTCGTTGGTTAGAGCTTGAAACTACACACTGTTGATGCCGAGACTGTCTGCCTCTTCCTGCTGTTGTTGTTTGCCTAGCTATAAGCCTGATTTGTTCTCTGCTTGAATCGTTGTATTTGCTCTTGTCCTTCTTTTTCTTCGTTTCTTTACATTAGATTTTACGATTAAATTTAATCATTTGAATTATAAAATTGGAATTGAAGTATCTTGTGTGAGTATTTACTTATTTTAATCATATTGATGTTGATATATTAAAGATTAGGTATTTTTAGTATGTATAATTGAACTTATTGAAGAGTTGAGGCAATACAAATACAATACAAACTCAACTCTCTCTTGGTGTGCAAAATTTTTTTGTCTGCGCACAAATACTTAACGCTGTAACCTTTCGAATATTAATAAATACTTAAAAAGAGACATGACAAATATCATAAAAAATACCAACGACGCGACGTTGTTTTCAGGATTGTCGCTCATATATTATAGACAAAAAGTATATTTTTATATTGTGAGAAAGAGCCATCTTCCTCAAAAAAACTTTAATCGTCTTTCTTTTGCCGCAGTTATACTCTTATTATCGGCGTAACAATTAAAACGCTTACGAATCTTTTATTCAAATCTGTATTAAAACTTAATACTAATTGTGTACTGTGATTTGACACCACTGCAGCTTATTGAATTAGCGTGGATAGCTATCGTCAGTAACCTAAGAGGCTACTCGTTTATTTTCCCCTAAAAAATTTCATAAGCGTAAGGCCGTCACAAAAGAAACGCGGCTACTGTGACCAGTTGCTTTATAGACTGGACACGGTCATTTCGTCGATGATGAGCGATGATAGTTGTAATACGCTATCGGCCGAAAACAATTATATTTTCATAGCAAAAGCGATGAGAGCTGTCAAAGCTCTCGCGCGGTTTTCATCCTGTTGACATTTCACAGAAAATTTGGTGCAGTTCTTTTTCAATAATATTGTAACAACGTCTTTTCTAATTGATTATTAATAAATAATAATAAAGAATTTCTATATATATTTCAATTTGTTTTTGTTTCTGTTATTTAACCCAGAAAAGGTTATTATCCTTGGACTGATTAAACGGCTGATAATTTTCTAATTCTGTAAAGTCCAAAGTCGATGTCAATTTTTGTAAACAAACACAAAAAGAAGAACAAGACGAACTATGTGACGATGGAAGTAGAAATAGAGCGACCACCGACGATGTTTTCGTCGACGAAAGCAACGAAATTTTATTTTTTTCTCGTTTCCCATAAGAGCCAATGTAATTTTGACACTAGCGACGTCATTTGTAGTCAACGACATTTGACTGTGTTCAAGCTATTAACCTGAAACCCACCCACACTGAAGCAAAAGCGTTTGGGGCTGCCGCAAGCTCTCGGCGGCAAATTTTAAGCCGATTGCAAGCCAACATATTTCGGCGACGGCGGGATACCGTCATTAATCGGCGGCGGCTCAAAATTTCCCCGCAGACCTCTGATGCGGTTGATTTTAAGAAACTTTGTAATATTCCTGCATTACGCATCGAATAACTAAAGGCTTAGTAACTTTTTATTTTTTATCGTTAGCACTACAATTTGGATAAAGAGAACCTACAATTTATTGCTTTGTATGCAGCCACGGCAGCGCGTAATTTGCATCCTATCATTGTTCAACCTATCATTGTTTGGCTGGATCGGGCACCATTTCATGGTCAACTACAATTCAATGAGATATGACGCAATCGAATCGAATGTTGCGCTTGGGATTGGAAATGCGTTACTGATATTAAGTAAAATTCGCCGGCGCACATTTCGATAGTTTGATCAAACAAATTATTGCAATATAATACGGCACTGTAATCGCCCTGTTTTAAATACATTGATACATAATTGATCCCCATATGATGGCACTGACGGAGACCTAAAAAAAAATATGTAAAACAAGTGCGACGATTGTGGTAGTGACAACCAGAGGTCGGCGGCTGCGGCTTAAAGAGAAATTATTTAACGGCGGCTCTAAGCAGGCGGAATTTTCGAGGTCGGTGGCTGAAAAGCTAATCCTAATACTAAAGGCTCAACTATAATGAACGTAACCGGAATTAAAAAAAATTAATTGTATTATTTCTGAACAACGTAACTTTACAAACGCTAACTTTCGCTTCTAACCACTTCGTTGCTAAATATCAATTTCTTATCTTTTACGAAGAGTTTTGTTGGTTAGAGCTTGAAACTTCACACTGTTGATGCCGACACTGTCTGCCTCTTCCTGCTGTTGTTGTTTGCCTAGCTATAAGCCTGATTTGTTCTTTGCTTGAATCGTTGTATTTGCTCTTGTCCTTCTTCTTCGTTTCTTTACATGTGATTTGACGATTAAATTTAATCATTTGAATTATTAAATTGGCATCGAAGTATCTTGTGTGAGTATTTACTTATTTTAATCATATTGATGTTGATTTATTAAAGATTAGGTATTTTTAGTATGTATAATTGAACTTATTGAAGAGTTGAGGCAATACAAACACAATACAAACTCAACTCTTTCCTGGTGTGCAAAATTTTTTTGTCTGCGCACAAATAATTAACGCTGTAACCTTTCGAATATTAATAAATACTTAAAAAGAGACATGACAAATATCATAAAAAATACCAACGACGTTGTTTTCAGGATTGTCGCTCATATATTATAGACAAAAAGTATATTTTTATATTGTGAGAAAGTCTTTCTTAATCGTCTTTCTTTTGCCGCAGTTATACTCTTATCGGCGTAACAATTAAAACGCTTACGAGTCTTTTATTCAAATCTGTATTAAAATGTAATACTAATTGTGTACTGTGATTTGACACCACTGCAGCTTATTGAATTAGCGTGGATAGCTATCGTCAATAACCTAAGAGGCTACTCGTTTATTTTCCCCTAAAAAATTTCATAAGCGTAAGGCCGTCACAAAAGAAACGCGGCTACTGTGACCAGTTGCTTTATAGACTGGACACGGTAATTTTGTCGACGATGAGCGATGATAGTTGTCATACGCTATCGGCCGAAAACAATTATATTTTCATAGCAAAAGCGATGAGAGCTGTCAAAGTTCTCGCGCGGTTTTCATCCTGTTGAGATTTCACAGAAAATTTGGTGCAGTTCTTTTTCATTAATATTGTCTTTTACAACAATATACAAATATTGTTCATTAACAACGTCTTTTCTAATTGATTATTAATAAATAATAATAAAGAATTTCTATATATATTTCAATTTGTTTTTGTTTCTGTTATTTAACCCAGAAAAGGTTATTATCCTTGGACTGATTAAACGGCTGATAATTTTCTAATTCTGTAAAGTCCAAAGTCGATGTCAATTTTTGTAAACAAAAACAAAAAGAAGAACAAGACAAACTATGTGACGATGGAAGTAGAAATAGAGCGACCACCGACGATGTTTTCGTCGACGAAAGCAACGAAATTTTATTTTTTTCTCGTTTCCCATACGAGCCAATGTAATTTTGACACTAGCGACGTCATTTGTAGTCAACGAAATTTGACTGTGTTCAGGCTATTAACCTGAAACCCACCCACACTGAAGCAAAAGCGTTTGGGGCTGCTGCAAGCTCTCGGCGGCAAATTTTAAGCCGATTGCAAGCCAACATATTTCAGCGACGGCGGGATACCGTCATTAGTCGGCGGCGGCTCAAAATTTCCCCGCAGACCTCTGGTGACAACGGTAGGGATTTTTTCCAAGAACATTTTTGTGGTATTTTCAAGCGTAATTTACAACAATTAGATTTTATTGAAATATAACATTAAGAAACTTTGCGTTAAAGTGAATAGTTTTTTTGCAGCGATGGCGTATATTAATGTTGCCGAGTGGACGCCTGATCAAGTGACCGACTGGTTGAAAGGTCAGGTAATATGAACATATATGTACACAACCTAAAGTGATAAGTACAAGAAGAACCCAATAACTTTTAGGCCTGGACGACACCATTTACAATTACATATATTCCTTTACGAACAATGAAGTTGGCAGTCGACAGTTGTTAAATATTCGACCGTATGAGCCGACACAGCTGGGCATCAAGAAATTTTATTGGAGGCAGTAGAGATTTTAAGAAACTTTGTAATATTCCTGCATTACGCATCGAATAACTAAAGGCTTAGTAACTTTTTATTTTTTTTACCGTTAGCACTGCAATTTGGAAAAAGAGAACCAACAATGTATGGCTTTGCATGTAGCCACGGAAGCGCGTAATTTGCATCGTCGACTCGCTTCGCACCGGGATGTTTCTAACATAGAAACGCAGGTTCTCAATGACATTACGCGAACCATAGCGCAACAATTCAACCTATCATTGGTTGGCTGGATCGGGCACCATTTCATGGCCAACTACAATTCAATGAGATACGACACAATATGTTGCGTTTGGGATTGAAAACGGTGAAGAGAGCCCAACGTGATAGCTTTGTACAAAATTCGATTTTAATAAATCAGATTTTAAGAAACTTCGTAATATTCCTGCTTTACGCATCGAATAACTAAAGGCTTAGTAACTTTTTATTTTTTATCGTTAGCACTACAATTTGGATAAAGAGAACCTACAATTTATTGCTTTGTATGCAGCCACGGCAGCGCGTAATTTGCATCCTATCATTGTTCAACCTATCATTGTTTGGCTGGATCGGGCACCATTTCATGGTCAACTACAATTCAATGAGATACGACGTAATCGAATCGAATGTTGCGCTTGGGATTGGAAATGCGTTACTGATATTAAGTAAAATTCGCCGGCGCACATTTCGATAGTTTGATCAAACAAATTATTGCAATATAATAGGGCACTGTAATCGCCCTGTTTTAAATACATTGATACATAATTGATCCCCATATGATGGCACTGACGGAGACCTAAAAAAAAATATGTAAAACAAGTGCGAAGATTGTGGTAGTGACAACCAGTGGTCGGCGGCTGCGGCTTAAAGAGAAATTATTTAACGGCGGCTCTAAGCAGGCGGAATTTTCGAGGTCGGTGGCTGAAAAGCTAATCCTAATACTAAAGGCTCAACTATAATGAACGTAACCGGAATTAAAAAAAATTAATTGTATTATTTCTGAACAACGTAACTTTACAAACGCTAACTTTCGCTTCTAACCACTTCGTTGCTAAATATCAATTTCTTATCTTTTACGAAGAGTTTCGTTGGTTAGAGCTTGAAACTTCACACTGTTGATGCCGACACTGTCTGCCTCTTCCTGCTGTTGTTGTTTGCCTAGCTATAAGCCTGATTTGTTCTTTGCTTGAATCGTTGTATTTGCTCTTGTCCTTCTTCTTCGTTTCTTTACATGTGATTTGACGATTAAATTTAATCATTTGAATTATTAAATTGGCATTGAAGTATCTTGTGTGAGTATTTACTTATTTTAATCATATTGATGTTGATTTATTAAAGATAAGGTATTTTTAGTATGTATAATTGAACTTATTGAAGAGTTGAGGCAATACAAATACAATACAAACTCAACTCTGTCTTGGTGTGCAATATTTTTTTGTCTGCGCACAAATAATTAACGCTGTAACCTTTCGAATATTAATAAATACTTAAAAAGAGACATGACAAATATCATAAAAAATACCAACGACGTTGTTTTCAGGATTGTCGCTCATATATTATAGACAAAAAGTATATTTTTATATTGTGAGAAAGAGTCTTTCTTAATCGTCTTTCTTTTGCCGCAGTTATACTCTTATTATCGGCGTAACAATTAAAACGCTTACGAATCTTTTATTCAAATCTGTATTAAAATTTAATACTAATTGTGTACTGTGATTTGACACCACTGTATTCTATCCCGCTTATTGAATTAGCGTGGATAGCTATCGTCACTAACCTAAGAGGCTACTCGTTTATTTTCCCCTAAAAAATTTCATAAGCGTAAGGCCGTCACAAAAGAAACGCGGCTACTGTGACCAGTGGCTTTATAGACTGGACACAGTCATTTTGTCGACGATGAGCGATGATAGTTGTCATACGCTATCGGCCGAAAACAAACATATTTTCATATCAAAAGCGATGAGATATGTCAAAGTTCTCGCGCGGTTTTCATCCTGTTGAGATTTCACAGAAAATTTGGTGCAGTTCTTTTTCATTAATATTGTAACAACGTCTTTTCTAATTGATTATTAATAAATAATAATAAAGAATTTCTATATATATTTCAATTTGTTTTTGTTTCTGTTATTTAACCCAGAAAAGGTTATTATCCTTGGACTGATTAAACGGCTGATAATTTTCTAATTCTGTAAAGTCCAAAGTCGATGTCAATTTTTGTAAACAAACACAAAAAGAAGAACAAGACGAACTATGTGACGATGGAAGTAGAAATAGAGCGACCACCGACGATGTTTTCGTCGACGAACGCAACGAAATTTTATTTTTTTCTCGTTTCCCATAAGAGCCAATGTAATTTTGACACTAGCGACGTCATTTGTAGTCAACGAAATTTGACTGTGTTCAGGTTGCTTTGTATGCAGCCACGGCAGCGCGTAATTTGCATCCTATCATTGGCTGCATTCAGGACAACAAGCTGTGTTGGCTTTTTCTTGTCAGAATAAATCATGTGCTCTGAATACGTTTGCTGAGTCTTTGCTGATAAACAACAACATTTAAACAGCAACAACACTTCATTGCCAAATTCCACGTGGCCGCCACACGAGAAGGAAACAAAACACTGAAAATGAGTGACAGAGAAGAAAGTTCTGAGCAGATCCAGCATACAAATTTTTGGCTAGAAAAAATGGCGACGGCTTTGTCAGCCCTTCTGACCTTTCTAACCCCCTCAGACAAAAATTCAGCAAAAAGCCAACACAGCTTGTTGTCCTGAATGCAACCATTGTTCAACCTATCATTGTTTGGCTGGATCGGGAACCATTTCATGGTCAACTACAATTCAATGAGATACGACGCAATCAAATCGAATGTTGCGCTTGGGATTGGAAATGCGTTACTGATATTAAGTAAAATTCGCCGGCGCACATTTCGATAGTTTGATCAAACAAATTATTGCAATATAATAGGGCACTGTAATAGCCCTGTTTTAAATACCCACATTGATGCCCATATGATGGCACTGACGGAGATATAAAAAAAATATGTAAAACACGTGCGACGATTGCGGTAGTGGCAACCAGATGTTTGCGCCGCGTTTTTTTTTTCGGCAGCTGCGGCTTGAAGAGAAATTATTTGGCGGCGGCTCTAAGCAGGCGGAACCTAAGAGGTCGGCGGCTAAGAAGCTAATCCTAATACTAAAGGCTCAACTATAATGAACGTAACCGGAATTAACAAAAATTAATTGTATTATTTCTAAACAACGTAACTTTACAAACGCTAACTTTCGCTTCTAATCACTTCGTTGCTAAATATCAAATTCTTATCTTTTACGAAGAGTTTCGTTGGTTAGAGCTTGAAACTTCACACTGTTGATGCCGAGACTGTCTGCCTCTTCCTGCTGTTGTTGTTTGCCTAGCTATAAGCCTGATTTGTTCTTTGCTTGAATCGTTGTATTTGCTCTTGTCCTTCTTTTTCTTCGTTTCTTTACATTAGATTTTACGATTAAATTTAATTATTTGAATTATAAAATTGGAATTGAAGTATCTTGTGTGAGTATTTACTTATTTTAATCATATTGATGTTGATTTATTAAAGATTAGGTATTTTTAGTATGTATAATTGAACTTATTGAAGAGTTGAGTCAATACAAATACAATACAAACTCAACTCTCTCTTGGTCTGCAAAATTTTTTTGTCTGCGCACAAATATTAATAATATTAATATTCGAATATTAATAAATACTTAAAAAGAGACATGACAAATATCATAAAAAATACCAACGACGCGACGTTGTTTTCAGGATTGTCGCTCATATATTATAGACAAAAAGTATATTTTTATATTGTGAGAAAGAGCCATCTTCCTCAAAAAAACTTTAATCGTCTTTCTTTTGCCGCAGTTATACTCTTATTATCGGCGTAACAATTAAAACGCTTACGAATCTTTTATTCAAATCTGTATTAAAATTTAATACTAATTGTGTACTGTGATTTGACACCACTGTGTTCTATCCCGGTTATTGAATTAGCGTGGATAGCTATCGTCACTAACCTAAGAGGCTACTCGTTTATTTTCCCCTAAAAAATTTCATAAACGTAAGGCCGTCACAAAAGAAACGCGGCTACTGTGACCAGTTGCTTTATAGCAGAGATAAGGAGATAGGAAACTTCGTTCCCGCCAAAAAATATGTCGAACAAAGACTGAATTTCTTTGTTTATTTTTACGTGGGGACACATGTATAGTATATGTGTGCTGTATGTGAAGTTCACCGCATGTCGTCACGTTTATTTGACATTTCCTTTGTTTATCATTTTATGAGAACAAAAATTTATTAGATTGCGAAAATTGTTTTGCTATTTCGCAAAGAAATTAGGGTTTTTAATGAAGTTAAATCATGCACTGGACTGTGCAAGTGGCACGGCAAGTATTAGGAATTATTAATTCCGAACAGCAATGATGTCATTCGTCAAGAGCAACTGCGCGAGCTAATGGACAATACCAGCATAACCAATCATGATGGCTAAGTTGCGTGATTATGTGGAGTTGCAATTACTGGAAGTGGTGATGGTGGCGGCGACGGCGCATCACAAATTGGTAAAAGCTTACCACCACATCATGGCTACAGGTAGGGTGAATGGCATGCTTGCGGAATTTTGAATTTCATAATTTTTTGTGGATTTTTAGGACTTTGGCTTAGCCCTTTTGCCAAAAACTCCAAAAACTTATTTTCGCCAAAACAGAAAGTTATGTCCATACTAGAGAAGGCCAGAAGTGCTATGGACGAAACGTACGGGTATGTTTTATGATCAAAATATATGTATATTCTGTCTTCTTTGGCTAATAAAAAATGTCAAGTCGACTGAATTTAGAGACCGAAAGATGTGAATTTTTATTGTGAAAGTAAATTTTCCTTCCTTTCATTGCAGACGAGGTTACGACGAACACGTTGCTTACAAGCAACAAGCTTATGATAGCTATAGCTACGGACATGCTCCAACAAATGCGGCTCCTCTGCATGGACCGCAGAACAGTAGTATTAGCGTATCTGGCATAGGTGCACGCGGCCCTTATGGCACAGCCGAATACGAACCGGAATATAATTGCAGATTATTATAAGCAAAATTATTCATCTAATAAATTAAATGTTATGTATCGTATAAAAACTTAAATGGTTGCATGCATAAATAAATAAATACGTCGAAGGACTTAAATTCTTAAGGCATTAAATTCTTATTATTTAAAAGAAATGCTTCTTATACCCGAGGGGATGAGGTTATATTCAATTTGTGCTTTCGTTTGCAACGAATTAAAGGAGGCGTGGTATAGAAAAGTATATATATTCTCGCTCAGAATCACCTCCTAAGTCGATTTGGCCATGTCCGTCCGTCCGTCTGTAGAAATCACGATTAAGGGAGAGCGAATAGAGCTATGAAATTTGGGACGAATATACTTTGTCATAATAGGCTGTTTGGTATTAAATACAATACCAACATGGTTGTTTGGAACACATATGCAATCTTGCGTCCTGGAGATTTATAACTTCGCAACCATGTTCGTTATCGAATTTTTGAAATTTTGCGAGGATGTTTAGCTATTTCAGCAAAGATAAAAGGAAATAAAGTTACTCATAACAACTGAAAATGAAGAATACTTCTAAACAAACAAATGGCGGAATTCTGTACATGTAATTAACATTATTTGTATCGTTAAATACAATATCCATAAACAAAAAAGAGGATTTCATCTAAAATTTATTCATTTCTTCAATTGTGGTGAAAAAATCAATCATATTATAAAGCAGCGTTACATTTTACGTTAACAAAACGAAATTCAGAAAGTACGAAAAAGGTAAAAGTACTTTTTGTAGCACTCGGTGTAAAGAACACTATAATTTTCTATTCTAGGAAGTAATTTGTACTCCGTGAAGCAAGAATGAACGTTTTGTTAACAGTTCAAGCACATTTATGCACTTATATGTATATTTGGTAATAAAGAAAAACATTCAATTTATTTCATATTGTAGCATACCGGCAACACTGCTTTGGTACCAGAATTCATAAGAGGAGCAAAAAGAGGTGCGTTCTATACAAACGGGCAACACTAGTATCGGCAAATTCAATGGCGAGGTGAACGAAAATATGAGGGTATACCAACGTCATTTTATGTCTGCTCTTTTATTTTAATTGGATAATCAATTTGATTTTATAATGTTTTATTTTGCGTGAATTGTTAAAAAAATAGGTCATACAGTTTCTGGTATATAATAGTGGCGGATTTGAGCGTATAAAACAATTTACATTAGATTTTTTTATGTTAATCTGCACTTGCAATGATATTTAACTTAAAAACACTATTTCCAAATAGGTTCTAATTAAGTAAAAAACTATTTAAAAGTAAAATGGATATTAAATAAACTAAATATTGGCATAAATAAATAAATAAAAATTGATGTCTTCGAATTCATTACTTATATGAATAATTAATGAAGTTGCTATCTCAATACAAACGATTTGACTTAAAAATCTGAATTGTCATTGGGGTCTGAAATCTGAACCCTCTTCGTCCCGATCACTCTTCATCAGGGGTCTGATAGTTGAGTTTCTATTTTCAATTAACCCCTCCCCCGCGAACGCGGCACCTAACACAACGGAACGAACAATGACTTTCCTATACGAAAAACCCCGTTCCCTTTCCTTGACACTCTTCATCAGGGGTCTCATAGTTGAGTTTCTGAGAAGCATTTTTCAGGTTTTTCACAAACACTACTTTACGTCAGAGTTGCATATTTTAGCATATTTCAGCAGTTTCCTATCTCCTTATCTCTGCTTTATAGACTGGACACAGTCATTTTGTCGACGATGAGCGATGATAGTTGTCATACGCTATCGGCCGAAAACAAACATATTTTCATATCAAAAGCGATGAGATCTGTCAAAGTTCTCGCGCGGTTTTCATCCTGTTGAGATTTCACAGAAAATTTGGTGCAGTTCTTTTTTATTAATATTGTAACAACGTCTTTTCTAATTGATTATTAATAAATAATAATAAAGAATTTCTATATATATTTCAATTTGTTTTTGTTTCTGTTATTTAACCCAGAAAAGGTTATTATCCTTGGACTGATTAAACGGCTGATAATTTTCTAATTCTGTAAAGTCTAAAGTCGATGTCAATTTTTGTAAACAAACACAAAAAGAAGAACAAGACGAACTATGTGACGATGGAAGTAGAAATAGAGCGACCACCGACGATGTTTTCGTCGACGAACGCAACGAAATTTTATTTTTTTCTCGTTTCCCATAAGAGCCAATGTAATTTTGACACTAGCGACGTCATTTGTAGTCAACGAAATTTGACTGTGTTCAGGCTATTAACCTGAAACCCACCCACACTGAAGCAAAAGCGTTTGGGGCTGCCGCAAGCTCTCGGCGGCAAATTTTAAGCCGATTGCGAGCCAACATATTTCAGCGACGGCGGGATACCGTCATTAGTCGGCGGCGGCTCAAAATTTCCCCGCAGACCTCTGGTGACAACGGTAGGGATTTTTTCCAAGAACATTTTTGTGGTATTTTCAAGCGTAATTTACAACAATTAGATTTTATTGAAATATAACATTAAGAAACTTTGCGTTAAAGTGAATAGTTATTTTGCAGCGATGGCGTATATTAATGTTGCCGAGTGGACGCCTGATCAAGTGACCGACTGGTTGAGAGGTAAGGTAATATGAACATATATGTACACAACCTAAAGTGATAAGTACAAGAAGAACCCAATAACTTTTAGGCCTGGACGACACGATTTACAATTACATATATTCCTTTACGAACAATGAAGTTGGCAGTCGACAGTTGTTAAATATTCGACCGTATGAGCTGACACAGCTGGGCATCAAGAAATTGTATTGGAGGCAGTAGAGATTTTAAGAAACTTTGTAATATTCCTGCATTACGCATCGAATAACTAAAGGCTTAGTAACTTTTTATTTTTTTTATCGTTAGCACTACAATTTGGATAAAGAGAACCAACAATGTATGGCTTTGCATGTAGCCACGGAAGCGCGTAATTTGCATCGTCGACTCGCTTCGCACCGGGATGTTTCTAACATAGAAACGCAGGTTCTCAATGACATTACGCGAACCATAGCGCAACAATTCAACCTATCATTGGTTGGCTGGATCGGGCACCATTTCATGGCCAACTACAATTCAATGAGATACGACACAATATGTTGCGTTTGGGATTGAAAACGGTGAAGAGAGCCCAACGTGATAGCTTTGTACAAAATCCGATTTTAATAAATCAGATTTTAAGAAACTTCGTAATATTCCTGCTTTACGCATCGAATAACTAAAGGCTTAGTAACTTTTTATTTTTTATCGTTAGCACTACAATTTGGATAAAGATAACCTACAATTTATTGCTTCACCTATCATTGGTTGGCTGGATCGGGCACCATTTCATGGCCAACTACAATTCAATGAGATACGACGCAATCGAATCGAATGTTGCGCTTGGGATTGGAAATGCGTTACTGATATTAAGTAAAATTCGCCGGCGCACATTTCGATAGTTTGATCAAACAAATTATTGCAATATAATAGGGCACTGTAATCGCCCTGTTTTAAATACCCACATTGATCCCCATATGATGGCACTGACGGAGACCTAAAAAAAATATGTAAAACAAGTGCGACGATTGTGGTAGTGACAACCAGTGGTCGGCGGCTGCGGCTTGAAGAGAAATTATTTAACGGCGGCTCTAAGCAGGCGGAATTTTCGAGGTCGGTGGCTGAAAAGCTAATCCTAATACTAAAGGCTCAACTATAATGAACGTAACCGGAATTAAAAAAAATTAATTGTATTATTTCTGAACAACGTAACTTTACAAACGCTAACTTTCGCTTCTAACCACTTCGTTGCTAAATATCAATTTCTTATCTTTTACGAAGAGTTTCGTTGGTTAGAGCTTGAAACTTCACACTGTTGATGCCGACACTGTCTGCCTCTTCCTGCTGTTGCTGTTTGCCTAGCTATAAGCCTGATTTGTTCTTTGCTTGAATCGTTGCTCTTGCCTTCTTGTCCTTCTTTTTCTTCGTTTCTTTACATTAGATTTGACGATTAAATTTAATCATTTGAATTATAAAATTGGAATTGATGTATCTTGTGTGAGTATTTACTTATTTTAATCATATTGATGTTGATTTATTAAAGATTAGGTATTTTTAGGGAACAAGTAAAGAATAGGTGAATTGCTCCGATTTTTTTCATTTTTTTTACCGTTACTTTTTACCGTTAGGACCGGAAGTAGCCATTTTGTTTTTGTCGGAAGTCAGCCATCTTGGATTTAGAAGCTTTTGAATGTCAAATAAATGCAACTAGTAAAAGCCTAATATCTCTGTAAATAAGTAAACTACAAAGACGAGTAATATACTGTTTAAAAGGTATTTTTACTACCTACCATTTATGTTAAGCACATTTTTGCTCTTATGATAACGGTTAAGGAGTTATACCAATTTTTGTGAAAATATGTCAACTTTTCCCCCAAACAATAATTTTTTTCTCCTAAACGAATGCATTAAGATAAAAAATAAACTACATTTCTAAAAAGGCTGTTTTTTTACCTTTAAAATTATATATAATATGTTATACTTACTACTTTCAATTGTGTAAAGATGATTTGCGATTTTTTAGAAGATTATAAAATGATGATTAGAGATATCCAGCAATAATTGTGATAAAATGGAATTTTTATTAAATTTCATTATTTCTTACCAACCAACCAGCCATGAAGTTTTGAAAATGTTTTGTAAATTAGTGCAAGCGTTTGATAATCATTAATGATTACTTCATCATTTTTCGCATACAAGTTTTTCCGCATATTGGCGGCCGCGGCAGGGATCAAAACCCTCAATCAACAGAATCCTCACGATCATGTGAGATATTTCGCATAAAACTTTTTCCGCATATTGGCGGCCTTCGGCCACGGCAGGGATCAAAACCCTCAATCAGCAGAATCCTCACGATCATGTGAGATATTTCGCATACAAGTTTTTCCGCATATTGGCGGCCTTCGGCCGCGGCAGGGATCAAAACCCTCAATCAACAGAATCCTCGCGATCATGTGAGATATTTCGCATACAAGTTTTTCCGCATATTGGCGGCTTTCGGCAGCGGCAGGGATAAAACCCTCAATCAACAGAATCCTCACGATCATGTGAGATATTTCGCATACAAGTTTTTCCGCATATTGGCGGCCTTCGGCCGCGGCAGGGATCAAAACCCTCAATCAACAGAATCCTCGCGATCATGTGAGATATTTCGCATACAAGTTTTTCCGCATATTGGCGGCCTTCGGCCGCGGCAGGGATTAAACCCTCAATCAACAGAATCCTCACGATCATGTGAGATATTTCGCATACAAGTTTTTCCGCATATTGGCGGCCTTCGGCCGCGGCAGGGATCAAAACCCTCAATCAACAGAATCCTCACGATCATGTGAGATATTTCGCATAAAACTTTTTCCGCATATTGGCGGCCTTCGGCCACGGCAGGGATCAAAACCCTCAATCAGCAGAATCCTCACGATCATGTGAGATATTTCGCATACAAGTTTTTCCGCATATTGGCGGCCTTCGGCCGCGGCAGGGATTAAACCCTCAATCAACAGAATCCTCACGATCATGTGAGATATTTCGCATACAAGTTTTTCCGCATATTGGCGGCCTTCGGCAGCGGCAGGGATAAAACCCTCAATCAACAGAATCCTCACGATCATGTGAGATATTTCGCATACAAGTTTTTCCGCATATTGGCGGCCTTCGGCCGCGGCAGGGATCAAAACCCTCAATCAACAGAATCCTCGCGATCATGTGAGATATTTCGCATACAAGTTTTTCCGCATATTGGCGGCCTTCGGCCGCGGCAGGGATCAAAACCCTCAATCAACAGAATCCTCACGATCATGTGAGATATTTCGCATACAAGTTTTTCCGCATATTGGCGGCCTTCGGCCGCGGCAGGGATCAAAACCCTCAATCAACAGAATCCTCGCGATCATGTGAGATATTTCGCATACAAGTTTTTCTGCATATTGGCGGCCTTCGGCCGCAGCAGGGATAAAACCCTCAATCAACAGAATCCTCACGATCATGTGAGATATTTCGAACTAAAGGTTTAGTAACTTTTTATTTTTTTTAACGTTAGCACTACAATTTGGATAAAAATAACTTAAAATTTATGGCTTTGCATGTAGCCAGTAATATGCATCATCGACTTGCTTCGCACCAGGATGTTTCTGACATAGAAACGCAGGTTTTTAATGACATTACGCAAACCATAGCAACAATTAAACCTATCATTGGTTGGCTGGATCGGGCACCATTTCATGGTCAACTACATTTCAATGAGATACGACGCAATATGTTGCGCTTGGGATTGGAATCGCACATTTTTGCTCTTATGATAACGGTTAAGGAGTTATACCAATTTTTGTGAAAATATGTCAACTTTTCCCCCAAACAATAATTTTTTTCTCCTAAACGAATGCATTAAGATAAAAAATAAACTACATTTCTAGAAAGCCTGTTTTTTTACCTTTAAAATTATATATAATATGTTATACTTACTACTTTCAATTGTGTAAAGATGATTTGCGATTTTTTAGAAGATTATAAAATGATGATTAGAGATATCCAGCAATAATTGTGATAAAATGGAATTTTTATTAAATTTCATTATTTCTTACCAACCAACCAGCCATGAAGTTTTGAAAATGTTTTGTAAATTAGTGCAAGCGTTTGATAATCATTAATGATTACTTCATCATTTTTCGCATACAAGTTTTTCCGCATATTGGCGGCCGCGGCAGGGATCAAAACCCTCAATCAACAGAATCCTCACGATCATGTGAGATATTTCGCATACAAGTTTTTCCGCATATTGGCGGCCTTCGGCCGCGGCAGGGATCAAAACCCTCAATCAACAGAATCCTCACGATCATGTGAGATATTTCGCATACAAGTTTTTCCGCATATTGGCGGCCTTCGGCCGCGGCAGGGATCAAAACCCTCAATCAACAGAATCCTCGCGATCATGTGAGATATTTCGCATACAAGTTTTTCCGCATATTGGCGGCCTTCGGCCGCGGCAGGGATAAAACCCTCAATCAACAGAATCCTCACGATCATGTGAGATATTTCGCATACAAGTTTTTCCGCATATTGGCGGCCTTCGGCCGCGGCAGGGATCAAAACCCTCAATCAACAGAATCCTCGCGATCATGTGAGATATTTCGCATACAAGTTTTTCCGCATATTGGCGGCCTTCGGCCGCGGCAGGGATCAAAACCCTCAATCAACAGAATCCTCACGATCATGTGAGATATTTCGCATACAAGTTTTTCCGCATATTGGCGGCCTTCGGCCGCGGCAGGGATCAAAACCCTCAATCAACAGAATCCTCGCGATCATGTGAGATATTTCGCATACAAGTTTTTCTGCATATTGGCGGCCTTCGGCCGCGGCAGGGATAAAACCCTCAATCAACAGAATCCTCACGATCATGTGAGATATTTCGAACTAAAGGCTTAGTAACTTTTTATTTTTTTTAACGTTAGCACTACAATTTGGATAAAAATAACTTAAAATTTATGGCTTTGCATGTAGCCAGTAATATGCATCATCGACTTGCTTCGCACCAGGATGTTTCTAACATAGAAACGCAGGTTTTTAATGACATTACGCAAACCATAGCAACAATTAAACCTATCATTGGTTGGCTGGATCGGGCACCATTTCATGGTCAACTACATTTCAATGAGATACGACGCAATATGTTGCGCTTGGGATTGGAATCGGCGACGAGCGCCCAACGTGATCGCTTTCTCCAAAATCCCGTTGAGTAAATAAAAGCTACGGCTGGAGCGTTGGCCTAATTATATTATACAGGACATCACAGACCCGATGCTGATGCAGTACGCATCTTTAAATCTGGTAACACTCACAGTCAGTTACCGCGGCATACATCACGTTACTGATATCAAGTAAATTTCGCTGGCGCTTCCTCTGGCTTCCTCTGATACCGATTCCAGTTGCAGTGATATACTAACGCCCACCATTCCGGATACCAAATATGCGGAGAAAGAAATACGTTTATATTATCCAAAGCCGCGAGCTATGCTGCAGAAACGCAATACTATAAGCGGAGATGAGCTGTTTGGCAGCGGTATCATGTAGGCGGTGTACCAATGTGACATGAACGTAGAGTAGGTGCCACAAGGGTGCAAGGTGACCCAGCTTCACCCAGTTTGCAGGACAAATCGACCACGACCGACAATCTGTATAGGCTTAGCCAGTGGAGCGGGCTGGACTGCGGAATTTTCCACAGGTGACAGGTGAGATAAGCTGAAACTTACTGTGGATGTGTCGTCCCTTGAGAAAATAAAGCAAGAAGAGACCTCAAAATCCAATCCTGGTGTTAGCAAAGTTTTGTGTTTCGGTGGCAACATGAAATACACGGACTACCGCATGGATGAGAAGTATACGTGCAATCTGGAGGATACTATATTGGAGACATTTTAACCAATACCTTTCGCTTATGATGAGGAGGCTGAAATTCTTGATGCTCAGCAAAATAACGCAACGGAAGGAATAGAATATCTGCATACGGAAGAAATAGTAAACCCTTGGGAGAGTATGTTGCAGCTGCAGCAAAGTTTTGTGTTTGCGTAATTTTAAAGCGTAACTTACAACAATTAACTTCTATTAAAATATAATATTAAGAAACTTTGCGTTAAAGTGAATAGTTATTTTGCAGCGATGGCGTATATTAGTGTTGCCGAGTGGACGCCTGATCAAGTGACCGACTGGTTAAAGGTAAGGATATAAACATATACACGCCCTAAAGTGATGAAGAACCCAATAACTTTTAGGCCTGGACGACACCATGTACAATTACATACATATATTCCTTTACGAACAATGAAGTTGGCGGTCGGCAGTTGTTAAATATTTGACCGTATGAGCTGAAACAGCTGGACATGCATTCCATTGGACATCAAGAGATTGTATTAGAGGCAGTAGAGATTTTAAGAAACTTTGTAATATTCCTGTATTACGCATCGAATAACTAAAGGCTTATTCTCTTTTTATTTTTTTATTGTTAGCACTACAATTTGGATAAAGAGAACCTACAATTTATGGCTTTGCATGTAGCATGTCAGCGTGTAATTTGCATCGTCGACTTGCTTCGCACCGGGATGTTTCTAAAATAGAAACGCAGGTTCTTAACGACATTACGCGAACTATAGCAACAATTCAACCGCTAACCATACCAACAATTCAATTCTCGCCGCACCGAACTTTACTACTCTACCGATAAAAATTAATGCAGTGATATACTACCGATTCTAGTGATATACTACCGATTCCAGTTGCAGTTATATACTACCGCCCACGGATACCAAATCTGCGGAGAAGGAAATACGTTTATATTATCCAAAGCCACGAGCTATGCTGCAGGGTCGCATACTATAAGCGGAGGTGAGCTGTTTAGCAAGCAGTATCATGTAGGAGGTGTACCAATGGGGCATGAACGTAAAGTATGAACGTCTCTTGATAAAAAAAAGCAAGAAGAAACCTCAAAATCCAAGCCTGGTAACATGAAATACACCGACTATCGCATGTATTGGAATTATCAAAATGTATGGGAGACATTTGAACCAATACATTTCGCTGATGATGAGAAGGCGGAAATTCCTGAGGCTCAGCAAAATAATGGCAAGGCAATGAATAGTGGTACAGTGGGATCAGCGGTTCGAAGAACGTTTAGATAAGAACAATAGCACACCGGCGTATGATAGTTCAGAGGGCGAGTCTGATACTCCGCCACCAGCAATAGAGCCGCGCAAAAAATTTTTTTTGGTTACACCGCCGGCCCACCACCGAGATCCAAAAAGCAAAGGGAATTAGCACCACCAGACATGCTACCTCCACCACCAAAACCGGCTAATCTTCGACCGAGCTGTGACACTTCAGTAAAGCCACCTGCTGCAGTAACGATTTTTCCGACGACAGAAAAGCTGCAACAGTCTGATACGGCAGTAATGTTGATTCCTTCAGTAAAGATGATTACTCCAGACAACAATGAATTACATACACCTAGATTAAAAAAACTCTAACACTAAAGAAAAAAAAAGTCTGATTTCTAAGCGGTGCAAAATTAACCTGAAACTTTTTGAGACTGGAGACATACAGGGACATTTGTATAGGCGCACTAAGTATCTATGTGGTGTCACTTACTGGGCCCGCTTTTATTTGGTACTGTTAGATATATATTTTTATGGTTTTCGGAAGTCTGCGCCGCGACTTTTTTCGGCGACGCCGGTTTGAAGAGAAATTAATTTGGTGGCGGCTCAAAATCGGCTCCAAGCAGACGGAGCTTAAGTTTTCGGCGGCTGAAAAGCTGCCAGAGACGCATTATTGTAAAAAGGTATAATAAGATAATTTCAGAAAGTAGTTTCTTATCAATTTAAAAACGAGTTTTCTTTATAAATACTGCACCGATTTTAACGAAATACGAAATAAATTTCTTCAGAAAGCTTAAAATATATGTTATCTTATTTTTAGTATATTTCCTTGGGTTAATTACACATTTTTCTTTGGAAAAAAAAATTTTATCAAAAAAAATAGTACTAAAAACCTAAGGTTGCGTTTATTTATAAAACTAGACATATTTCGATAGAAAGTTATTTAAGATAAATGAATGACATTTTAATTAGCTTTATAACGGAATTGATATCACCCAAACAGCTTACATAGTTTCGGAGATACAGACGATTTTATTTCAAATTTCAAATTTTAAGATAAATGAATGACGTTTTAATTAGCTTTATAACGGAATTAATATCACCCAAACAGCATACATAGTTTCGGAGATACAGACGATTTTATTTCAAATTTCAAGGGGCTCCAGCCCCGCCCCCAAGAGAGAGCGACATTTTTTTTTTTGCTTGTTGGGGTTAGGACCAAGAGCACTAACAAAAAAAAAAATTGGAGCAACTTGTGTAAAGTAAATATAAGACCAAACGCTAATTTTCGCTTCTAACTACTTCGTTGCTAAATTTCAATTTCTTATATTTTACGAAGAGTTTCGTTAGTTAGAGCTTCAAACTTTACACTGTAGATGCCGACAATGTCTGCCTCTTCTTGCTGTTGTTGTTTGCCTGGCTCTAAACCTGATTTGTCTGTAGTCGTTGTTGTTGCTCTTGTCCTTCTTTTTCTTCGTTTGTTTACAATCGATTTGACGATTGAATTTATTTATTTGAATTATAAAATTGGAATTAAAGTATCTTGTGTGAGTATTTACTAATCTACTCTATATATAAAAATGAAAGTCCTGACTGACTCATCAACGCCCAGGCTAAACGCTTGGACCTAGAAAGCTAAAATTTTGCAAAGACGTTTCCTTTATGATGTATACAAGCACTAAGAACGGATATTTCAAAATTCAACTAAGGTGGTGAAAGGGGGTTTGTATGAGGAATATTTTATTTGTGGTCACATTTGCTTGTAACTTGGTCTTAATACTCGTTGGTATAATTAATGAAATACATATTTCGGCATTTTTCAAAATTCAACCCCTGAAGGGGTGAAAACGGGTTTCAACGTTTGTATGAGGAATATTTCATTTGTGGTCAGAAGAAACACACACTTTCTAACCATTTAACCAAAATGAGCCACAGCAACGCGTACATCTAGTTTTAATCATATTATTGTTAATTTATTAAAGATTAGGTATTTTTAATATGTATAATTGGACTTATTGAAGAGTTGAGGCAATACAAATCAAATACAAACTCAACTCTCCTCTGGTGTGCAAAACTTTTTTTTGTCTGCGCACAAATAATTAACCTTTCGAATATTTATAAATACTTAAAAAGGGACATGACAAATATAAAATATCAACGACGTTGTTTTCAGGATTGGCGCTCCTATATTATAGATCGCAAATGTATATATCCTATATTATATATATATTGTGAAAAAAAGCCATCTTCCTCAAAGAAACTTTAGTCGTGTTTCTTTTGCCGCAGTTATACGCTTATCGCATATTATCGGCGTAACAAATAAAACGAGCATCCTCGCTTACGAATCTTTTATTTAAATCTGTCATAAATTGTAAAATTCAATATAAATTGTGTAGTGTGATTTGACACCACTGAATTCTATCCCCAATTAGCGTGGATAGCTATCGTCACTAAACTAAGCTGCTACCCGTTAATTTTTCCCTAAAAAATTTCGTAAGCGTATACTCGCGACAAAAGAAACGCGGCTATTTAGTCGCTTTAAACCTGAAACCCACACACGCTGAAGCAAAAATGGGCGGTTGTGTAAACATCATCTATTAAAACGACTGCCACAAGAAAACGGCGGCCAATTTTAAGCCGATTGCAAGCCGACAATTCGGCGGCGGCGGATTACCGAACGTTGTCGGCGGCGGCTAAAAATCGGCTCAGTTTTTCGGCGCAGACCTCTGGGACAACGTGACAACGATAGTGATATTTGCAAGAACCTTATTACGGTATTTGCAAGCGTAACTTACAACAATTAACTTTTATTGAAATATATTAAGAAATGCGTTAAAGTTAATAGTTATTTTGCAGCGATGACGTATATTAATGTTGCCGAGTGGACGCCTGGTGACCGACTGGTTTAAAGGTAAGGATATAAACATATATGTACACGCCCTAAAGTGATAAGTACCAGAAGAAGCCAATAACTTTTAGGCCTGGACGACACCATGTACAATTACATATATTCCTTTACGAACAATGAAGTCGGCAGTTGCTAAATATTCGACCGTATGAGCTGAAACAGCTGGGCATGCATATAATTGGTCATCAAAAAATGTAATGGAGGCAGTAAAGATTTTAAGAAACTTTGTAATATTCCTGCATTACGCATCGAAGAACTAAAGGTTTAGTAACTTTTTATTTTTTTTAACGTTAGCACTACAATTTGGATAAAAAGAACTTAAAATTTATGGCTTTGCATGTAGCCAGTAATATACATCATCGACTTGCTTCGCACCAGGATGTTTCTAACATAGAAACGCAGGTTTTTAATGACATTACGCAAACCATAGCAACAATTAAACCTATCATTGGTTGGCTGGATCGGGCACCATTTCATGGTTAACTACATTTCAATGAGATACGACGCAATATGTTGCGCTTGGGATTGGAATCGGCGACGAGCGCCCAACGTGATCGCTTTCTCCAAAATCCCGTTGAGTAAATAAAAGCTACGGCTGGAGCGTTAGCCTAATTATATTATACAGGACATCACAGACCCGATGCTGATGCAGTACGCATCTTTAAATCTGGTAACCCTCACAGTCAGTTACCGCGGCATACATCACGTTACTGATATCAAGTAAATTTCGCTGGCGCACAATTCGGGAAAAATCGAAGATGGAGATGCAATAGTGCAAATCAGTTATCAAACGGTAGTTGATTGGCAGTATAAGACGGTGATATTGCAATTGCGCGAGTCATTGCCAGACGTATTGCTAACTTTGAAAAAGCGCCCGAAGCATATGAAATCTACGGGCAAATTTACATACAGCCTTATCGACTTCCTAGTAAAAAGCGTAATATGGCATCACGTTGGGGTGAAAATCTACCCAATCCGCCGCACCGAACTTTACTACTTTACCGATAAAAATTAATGAAAAAGACACATCCGCTGCGGCGGCAGTTTCAGTTGTCGGTGGTGGTGGTGGTGGCGGCGGGGCTTCCTCTGATACCGATTCCAGTTGCAGTGATATACTAACGCCAACCATTCCGGATACCAAATATGCGAAGATAGAAATACGTTTATATTATCCAAAGCCGCGAGCTATGCTGCAGAAACGCAATACTATAAGCGGAGATGAGCTGTTTGGCAGCAGTATCATGTAGGCGGTGTACCAATGTGACATGAACGTAGAGTAGGTGCCACAAGGGTGCAAGGTGACCCAGCTTCACCCAGTTTGCAGGACAAATCGACCACGACCGACAATCTGTATAGGCTTAGCCAGTGGAGCGGGCTGGACTGCGGAATTTTCCACAGGTGACAGGTGAGATAAGCTAAAACTTACTGTGGATGTGTCGTCCCTTGATAAAATAAAGCAAGAAGACACCTCAAAATCCAATCCTTGTGTTAGCAAAGTTTTGTGTTTCGGTGGCAACATGAAATACACGGACTACCGCATGGATGAGAAGTATACGTGCAATCTGGAGGATACTATATTGGAGACATTTTAACCAATACCTTTCGCTTATGATGAGGAGGCTGAAATTCTTGATGCTCAGCAAAATAACGCAACGGAAGGAATAGAATATCTGCATACGGAAGAAATAGTAAACCCTTGGGAGAGTATGTTGCAGCTGCAGCAAAGTTTTGTGTTTGCGTAATTTTAAAGCGTAACTTACAACAATTAACTTCTATTAAAATATAATATTAAGAAACTTTGCGTTAAAGTGAATAGTTATTTTGCAGCGATGGCGTATATTAGTGTTGCCGAGTGGACGCCTGATCAAGTGACCGACTGGTTAAAGGTAAGGATATAAACATATACACGCCCTAAAGTGATGAAGAACCCAATAACTTTTAGGCCTGGACGACACCATGTACAATTACATACATACATATATTCCTTTACGAACAATGAAGTTGGCGGTCGGCAGTTGTTAAATATTTGACCGTATGAGCTGAAACAGCTGGACATGCATTCCATTGGACATCAAGAGATTGTATTAGAGGCAGTAGAGATTTTAAGAAACTTTGTAATATTCCTGTATTACGCATCGAATAACTAAAGGCTTATTCTCTTTTTATTTTTTTATTGTTAGCACTACAATTTGGATAAAGAGAACCTACAATTTATGGCTTTGCATGTAGCCACGTCAGCGTGTAATTTGCATCGTCGACTTGCTTCGCACCGGGATGTTGCTAAAGTAGAAACGCAGGTTCTTAATGACATTACGCGAACCATAGCAACAATTCAACCGCTAACCATACCAACAATTCAATTCTCGCCGCACCGAACTTTACTACTCTACCGATAAAAATTAATGCAGTGATTAATTAATCGGTAGTATAATTTCAGTTGCAGTTATATACTACCGCCCACGGATATCAAATCTGCGGAGAAAGAAATACGTTTATATTATCCAAAGCCACGAGCTATGCTGCAGGGACGCATTCTATAAGCGGAGATGAGCTGTTTAGCAAGCAGTATCATGTAGGCGGTGTACCAATGGGGCATGAACGTAAAGTAGGTGCCACGCAAGGTGACCCAACTTCACCCATCTTGCGGGACAAATCGATTTCGTTCGGCTTTGGCTTGGAGTCGACACCACGGTCGACAACCTGTATAGGCTTAGCCAGTGGAGCGGCCGGTACTGCGAAGTTTCCTGACTTGAAAGGTTCTTTGTCCGAATTGAAAACCAAAGATAACCTGAAACTTACTGTGGATCTGCCGTCTCTTGATAAAAAAAAGCAAGAAGAAACCTCAAAATCCAAGCCTGGTAACATGAAATACACCGACTATCGCATGTATTGGAATTATACGTGCAATGTGGAGGATACTATATGGGAGACATTTGAACCAATACCTTTCGCTGAGGATGAGAAGGCGGAAATTCCTGAGGCTCAGCAAAATAATGGCAAGGCAATTAATAGTGTTACAGTGGGATCAGCGGTTCGAAGGACGTTTAGATAAGAACAATAGCACACCGGCGTATGATAGTTCAGAGGGCGAGTCTGATAATCCGCCACCAGCAATAGAGCCGCGCACAAAATTCTTTTTGGTTGCACCGTTGGCACCCCCCACCAAGATCCAAAAAGCAAGGGGAATTAGCACCACCAGACATGCTACCTCCACCACCAAAACCGGCTAATATTCGACCGAGCTGTGACACTTCAGTAAAGCCACCTGCTGCAGTAACGATTTTTCCGACGACAGAAAAGCTGCAACAGTCTGATACGGCAGTAATGTTGATTCCTTCAGTAAAGATGATTACTCCAGACAACAATGAATTACATACACCTAGATTACAAAAACTCTAACACTAAAGAAAAAAAAAGTCTGATTTCTAAGCGGTGCAAAATTAACCTGAAACTTTTTGGGACTGGAGACATACAGGGACATTTGTATAGGCGCACTAAGTATCTATGTGGTGTCACTTACTGGGCCCGCTTTTATTTGGTACTGTTAGATATATATTTTTATGGTTTTCGGAAGTCTGCGCCGCGACTTTTTTCGGCGACGCCGGTTTGAAGAGAAATTAATTTGGTGGCGGCTCAAAATCGGCTCCAAGCAGACGGAGCTTAAGTTTTCGGCGGCTGAAAAGCTGCCAGAGACGCATTATTGCAAAAAGGTATAATAAGATAATTTCAGAAAGTAGTTTCTTATCAATTTAAAAACGAGTTTTCTTTATAAATACTGCACCGATTTTAACGAAATACGAAATAAATTTCTTCAGAAAGCTTAAAATATATGTTATCTTATTTTTAGTATATTTCCTTGGGTTAATTACACATTTTTCTTTGGAAAAAAAAAATTTTATCAAAAAAAATAGTACTAAAAACCTAAGGTTGCGTTTATTTATAAAACTAGACATATTTCGATAGAAAGTTATTTAAGATAAATGAATGGCATTTTAATTAGCTTTATAACGGAATTGATATCACCCAAACAGCTTACATAGTTTCGGAGATACAGACGATTTTATTTCAAATTTTAAGATAAATGAATGACATTTTAATTAGCTTTATAACGGAATTAATATCACCCAAACAGCATACATAGTTTCGGAGATACAGACGATTTTATTTCAAATTTCAAGGGGCTCCAGCCCCGCCCCCAAGAGAGAGCGACATTTTTTTTTTGGCTTGTTGGGGTTAGGACCAAGAGCACTAACAAAAAAAAAATTGGAGCAACTTGTGTAAAGTAAATATAAGCCCAAACGCTAATTTTCGCTTCTAACTACTTCGTTGCTAAATTTCAATTTCTTATATTTTACGAAGAGTTTCGTTAGTTAGAGCTTCAAACTTTACACTGTAGATGCCGACAATGTCTGCCTCTTCTTGCTGTTGTTGTTTGCCTGGCTCTAAACCTGATTTGTCTGTAGTCGTTGTTGTTGCTCTTGTCCTTCTTTTTCTTCGTTTGTTTACAATCGATTTGACGATTGAATTTAATTATTTGAATTATAAAATTGGAATTAAAGTATCTTGTGTGAGTATTTACTAATCTTCTCTATATATAAAAATGAAAGTCCTGACTGACTCATCAACGCCCAGGCTAAACGCTTGGACCTAGAAAGCTAAAATTTTGCAAAGACGTTTCCTTTATGATGTATACAAGCACTAAGAACGGATATTTCAAAATTCAACTAAGGTGGTGAAAGGGGGTTTGTATGAGGAATATTTTATTTGTGGTCACATTTGCTTGTAACTTGGTCTTAATACTCGTTGGTATAATTAATGAAATACATATTTCGGCATTTTTCAAAATTCAACCCCTGAAGGGGTGAAAACGGGTTTCAACGTTTGTATGAGGAATATTTCATTTGTGGTCAGAAGAAACACACACTTTCTAACCATTTAACCAAAATGAGCCACAGCAACGCGTACATCTAGTTTTAATCATATTATTGTTAATTTATTAAAGATTAGGTATTTTTAGTATGTATAATTGGACTTATTGAAGAGTTGAGGCAATACAAATCAAATACAAACTCAACTCTCCTCTGGTGTGCAAAATTTTTTTTTGTCTGCGCACAAATAATTAACCTTTCGAATATTTATAAATACTTAAAAAGGGACATGACAAATATAAAATATCAACGACGTTGTTTTCAGGATTGGCGCTCCTATATTATAGATGGCAAATGTATATATCCTATATTATATATATATTGTGAAAAAAAGCCATCTTCCTCAAAGAAACTTTAGTCGTGTTTCTTTTGCCGCAGTTATACGCTTATCGCATATTATCGGCGTAACAAATAAAACGAGCATCCTCGCTTACGAATCTTTTATTTAAATCTGTCATAAATTGTAAAATTCAATATAAATTGTGTAGTGTGATTTGACACCACTGAATTCTATCCCCAATTAGCGTGGATAGCTATCGTCACTAAACTAAGCTGCTACCCGTTAATTTTTCCCTAAAAAATTTCGTAAGCGTATACCCGTGACAAAAGAAACGCGGCTATTTAGTCGCTTTAAACCTGAAACCCACACACGCTGAAGCAAAAATGGGCGGTTGTGTAAACCAGAGATAAGGAGATAGGAAACTTCGTTCCCGCCAAAAAATATGTCGAACAAAGACTGAATTTCTTTGTTTATTTTTACGTGGGGACACACGTATAGTATATGTGTGCTGTATGTGAAGTTCACCGCATGTCGTCACGTTTATTTGACATTTCCTTTGTTTATCATTTTATGAGAACAAAAATTTATTAGATTGCGAAAATTGTTTTGCTATTTCGCAAAGAATAGCAAGAAGGCTATTTCGCAAAGAAGGCTAAGTTGCGTGATTATGTGGAGTTGCAACTACTGGAAGTGGTGATGGTGGCGGCGACGGCGCATCACAAATTGGTAAAAGCTTACCACCACATCATGGCTACAGGTAGGGTGAATGGCATGCTTGCGGAATTTTGAATTTCATAATTTTTTGTGGATTTTTAGGACTTTGGCTTAGCCCTTTTGCCAAAAACTCCAAAAACTTATTTTCGCCAAAACAGAAAGTTATGTCCATACTAGAGAAGGCCAGAAGTGCTATGGACGAAACATACGGGTATGTTTTATGATCAAAATATATGTATATTCTGCCTTCTTTGGCTAATAAAAAATGTCAAGTCGACTGAATTTAGAGACCGAAATATGTGAATTTTTATTGTGAAAGTAAATTTTCTTTCCTTTCATTGCAGACGAGGTTACGACGAACACGTTGCTTACAAGCAACAAGCTTATAAAGCTATAGCTACGGACATGCTCCAACAAATGCGGCTCCTCTTCACGGACCGCAGAACAGTAGTATTAGCGTATCTGGCATAGGTGCACGCGGCCCTTATGGCACACCCGAATACGAACCGGAATATAATTGCAGATTATTATAAGCAAAATTATTCATCTAATAACTTAAATGTTATGTATCGTATAAAAACTTAAATGGTTGCATGCATAAATAAATAAATACGTCGAAGGACTTAAATTCTTAAGGCATTAAATTCTTATTATTTAAAAGGAATGCTTCTTATACCCGAAGGGATGAGGTTATATTCAATTTGTGCTTTCGTTTGCAACGCATTAAAGGAGGCGTGCTATAGAAAAGTATATATATTCTGGCTCAGAATCACCTCCCAAGTCGATTTGGCCATGTCCGTCCGTCCGTCTGTAGAAATCACGATTAAGGGAGAACGAATAGAGCTATGAAATATGGGACGAATATACTTTGTCATAATAGGCTGTTTGGTATTAAATACAATACCAACATGGTTGTTTGGAACACATATGCAATCTTGCGTCCTGGAGAATTATAACTTCGCAACCATGTTCGTTATCGAATTTTTCAAATTTTGCGAGGATGTTTAGCTATTTCAGCAAAGATAAAAGGAAATAAAGTTACTCATAACTACTGAAAATAAAGAATACTTCTAAACAAACAAATGGCGGAATTCTGTACATGTAATTAACATTATTTGTATCGTTAAATACAATATCCATAAATAAAATAGAAGATTTCATCTAAAATTTATTCATTTCTTCAATTGTGGTGAAAAAATCAATCATATTATAAAGCAGCGTTACATTTTACGTTAACAAAACGAAATTCAGAAAGTACGAAAAAGGTAAAAGTACTTTTTGTAGCACTCGGTGTAAAGAACACTATAATTTTCTATTCTAGGAAGTAATTTGTACTCCGTGAAGCAAGAATGAACGTTTTGTTAACAGTTCAAGCACATTTATGCACTTATATATTTGGTAATAAAGAAAAACATTCAATTTATTTCATATTGTAGCATACCGGCAACACTGCTTTGGTACCAGAATTCATAAGAGGAGCAAAAAGAGGTGCGTTCTATACAAACGGGCAACACTAGTATCGGCAAATTCAATGGCGAGGTGAACGAAAATATGAGGGTATACCAACGTCATTTTATGTCTGCTCTTTTATTTTAATTGGATAATCAATTTGATTTTATAATGTTTTATTTTGCGTGAATTGTTAAAAAAATAGGTCATACAGTTTCTGGTATATAATAGTGGCGGATTTGAGCGTATAAAACAATTTACATTAGATTTTTTTATGTTAATCTGCACTTGCAATGATATTTAACTTAAAAATACTATTTCCAAATAGGTTCTAATTAAGTAAAAAACTATTTAAAAGTAAAATGGATAATAAGTAAACTAAATATTGGCATAAATAAATAATAAAAAATTGATGTCTTCGAATTCATTACTTATATGAATAATTAATGAAGTTGCTATCTCAATACAAACGATTTGACTTAAAAATCTGAATTGTCATTGGGGTCTGAAATCTGAACCCTCTTCGTCCCGATCACTCTTCATCAGGGGACTGATAGTTGAGTTTCTATTTTCAATTATCCCCTCCCCCGCGAACGCGGCACCATACAGAACGGAACGAACAATGACTTTGCTATACGAAAAACCCCGTTCCCTTTCCTTGACACTCTTCATCATTGGTCTGATAGTTGAGTTTCAGAGAAGCATTTTTCAGGTTTTTCACAAACACTACTTTACGTCAGAGTTGCATATTTTAGCATATTTCAGCAGTTTCCTATCTCCTTATCTCTGGTGTAAACATCATCTATTAAAACGACTGCCGCAAGAAAACGGCGGCCAATTTTAAGCCGATTGCAAGGCGACAATTCGGCGGCGGCGGATTACCGAAAGTTGTCGGCGGCGGCTAAAAATCGGCTCAGTTTTTCGGCGCAGACCTCTGGGACAACGTGACAACGATAGTGATATTTGCAAGAACCTTATTACGGTATTTGCAAGCGTAACTTACAACAATTAACTTTTATTGAAATATATTAAGAAATGCGTTAAAGTTAATAGTTATTTTGCAGCGATGACGTATATTAATGTTGCCGAGTGGACGCCTGGTGACCGACTGGTTTAAAGGTAAGGATATAAACATATATGTACACGCCCTAAAGTGATAAGTACCAGAAGAAGCCAATAACTTTTAGGCCTGGACGACACCATGTACAATTACATATATTCCTTTACGAACAATGAAGTCGGCAGTTGCTAAATATTCGACCGTATGAGCTGAAACAGCTGGGCATGCATATAATTGGTCATCAAAAAATGTAATGGAGGCAGTAAAGATTTTAAGAAACTTTGTAATATTCCTGCATTACGCATCGAAGAACTAAAGGTTTAGTAACTTTTTATTTTTTTTAACGTTAGCACTACAATTTGGATAAAAAGAACTTAAAATTTATGGCTTTGCATGTAGCCAGTAATATGCATCATCGACTTGCTTCGCACCAGGATGTTTCTAACATAGAAACGCAGGTTTTTAATGACATTACGCAAACCATAGCAACAATTAAACCTATCATTGGTTGGCTGGATCGGGCACCATTTCATGGGATTGGAATCGGCGACGAGCGCCCAACGTGATCGCTTTCTCCAAAATCCCGTTGAGTAAATAAAAGCTACGGCTGGAGCGTTGGCCTAATTATATTATACAGGACATCACAGACCCGATGCTGATGCAGTACGCATCTTTAAATCTGGTAACACTCACAGTCAGTTACCGCGGCATACATCACGTTACTGATATCAAGTAAATTTCGCTGGCGCACAATTCGGGAAAAATCGAAGATGGAGATGCAATAGTGCAAATCAGTTATCAAACGGTAGTTGATTGGCAGTATAAGACGGTGATATTGCAATTGCGCGAGTCATTGCCAGACGTATTGCTAACTTTGAAAAAGCGCCCGAAGCATATGCAATCTACGGGCAAATTTACATACAGCCTTATCGACTTCCTAGTAAAAAGCGTAATATGGCATCACGTTGGGGTGAAAATCTATCCAATCCGCCGCACCGAACTTTACTACTTTACCGATAAAAATTAATGAAAAAGACACATCCGCTGCGGCGGCAGTTTCAGTTGTCGGTGGTGGTGGTGGTGGCGGCGGGGCTTCCTCTGATACCGATTCCAGTTTCAGTGATATACTAACGCCCACCATTCCGGATACCAAATATGCGGAGAAAGAAACACGTTTATATTATCCAAAGCCGCGAGCTATGCTGCAGAAACGCAATACTATAAGCGGAGATGAGCTGTTTGGCAGCAGTATCATGTAGGCGGTGTACCAATGTGACATGAACGTAGAGTAGGTGCCACAAGGGTGCAAGGTGACCCAGCTTCACCCAGTTTGCAGGACAAATCGACCACGACCGACAATCTCTATAGGCTTAGCCAGTGGAGCGGGCTGTACTGCGGAATTTTCCACAGGTGACAGGTGAGATAAGCTGAAACTTACTGTGGATGTGTCGTCCCTTGATAAAATAAAGCAAGAAGACACCTCAAAATCCAATCCTGGTGTTAGCAAAGTTTTGTGTTTCGGTGGCAACATGAAATACACGGACTACCGCATGGATGAGAAGTATACGTGCAATCTGGAGGATACTATATTGGAGACATTTTAACCAATACCTTTCGCTTATGATGAGGAGGCTGAAATTCTTGATGCTCAGCACAATAACGCAACGGAAGGAATAGAATATCTGCATACGGAAGAAATAGTAAACCCTTGGGAGAGTATGTTGTAATTTTAAGCGTAACTTACAACAATTAACTTCTATTAAAATATAATATTAAGAAACTTTGCGTCAAAGTGAATAGTTATTTTGCAGCGATGGCGTATATTAGTGTTGCCGAGTGGACGCCTGATCAAGTGACCGACTGGTTAAAGGTAAGGATATAAACATATACACGCCCTAAAGTGATGAAGAACCCAATAACTTTTAGGCCTGGACGACACCATGTACAATTACATACATATATTCCTTTACGAACAATGAAGTTGGCGGTCGGCATTTGACCGTATGAGCTGAAACAGCTGGACATGCATTCCATTGGACATCAAGAGATTGTATTAGAGGCAGTAGAGATTTTAAGAAACTTTGTAATATTCCTGTATTACGCATCGAATAACTAAAGGCTTATTCTCTTTTTATTTTTTTATTGTTAGCACTACAATTTGGATAAAGAACACCTACAATTTATGGCTTTGCATGTAGCATGTCAGCGTGTAATTTGCATCGTCGACTTGCTTCGCACCGGGATGTTTCTAAAATAGAAACGCAGGTTCTTAACGACATTACGCGAACTATAGCAACAATTCAACCGCTAACCATACCAACAATTCAATTCTCGCCGCACCGAACTTTACTACTCTACCGATAAAAATTAATGCAGTGATATACTACCGATTCCAGTGATATACTACCGATTCCAGTTGCAGTTATATACTACCGCCCACGGATACCAAATCTGCGGAGAAAGAAATACGTTTATATTATCCAAAGCCACGAGCTATGCTGCAGGGTCGCATACTATAAGCGGAGGTGAGCTGTTTAGCAAGCAGTATCATGTAGGAGGTGTACCAATGGGGCATGAACGTAAAGTATGAACGTCTCTTGATAAAAAAAAGCAAGAAGAAACCTCAAAATCCAAGCCTGGTAACATGAAATACACCGACTATCGCATGTATTGGAATTATCAAAATGTATGGGAGACATTTGAACCAATACCTTTCGCTGATGATGAGAAGGCGGAAATTCCTGAGGCTTAGCAAAATAATGGCAAGGCAATGAATAGTGGTACAGTGGGATCAGCGGTTCGAAGAACGTTTAGATAAGAACAATAGCACACCGGCGTATGCTAGTTCAGAGGGCGAGTCTGATACTCCGCCACCAGCAATAGAGCCGCGCAAAAAATTTTTTTTGGTTACACCGCCGGCACCACCACCGAGATCCAAAAAGCAAAGGGAATTAGCACCACCAGACATGCTACCTCCACCACCAAAACCGGCTAATCTTCGACCGAGCTGTGACACTTCAGTAAAGCCACCTGCTGCAGTAACGATTTTTCCGACGACAGAAAAGCTGCAACAGTCTGATACGGCAGTAATGTTGATTCCTTCAGTAAAGATGATTACTCCAGACAACAATGAATTACATACACCTAGATTACAAAAACTCTAACACTAAAGAAAAAAAAAGTCTGATTTCTAAGCGGTGCAAAATTAACCTGAAACTTTTTGGGACTGGAGACATACAGGGACATTTGTATAGGCGCACTAAGTATCTATGTGGTGTCACTTACTGGGCCCGCTTTTATTTGGTACTGTTAGATATATATTTTTATGGTTTTCGGAAGTCTGCGCCGCGACTTTTTTCGGCGACGCCGGTTTGAAGAGAAATTAATTTGGTGGCGGCTCAAAATCGGCTCCAAGCAGACGGAGCTTAAGTTTTCGGCGGCTGAAAAGCTGCCAGAGACGCATTATTGTAAAAAGGTATAATAAGATAATTTCAGAAAGTAGTTTCTTATCAATTTAAAAACGAGTTTTCTTTATAAATACTGCACCGATTTTAACGAAATACGAAATAAATTTCTTCAGAAAGCTTAAAATATATGTTATCTTATTTTTAGTATATTTCCTTGGGTTAATTACACATTTTTCTTTGGAAAAAAAAATTTTATCAAAAAAAATAGTACTAAAAACCTAAGGTTGCGTTTATTTATAAAACTAGACATATTTCGATAAAAAGTTATTTAAGATAAATGAATGACATTTTAATTAGCTTTATAACGGAATTGATATCACCCAAACAGCATACATAGTTTCGGAGATACAGACGATTTTATTTCAAATTTTAAGATAAATGAATGACATTTTAATTAGCTTTATAACGGTATTAATATCACCCAAACAGCATACATAGTTTCGGAGATACAGACGATTTTATTTCAAATTTCAAGGGGCTCCAGCCCCGCACCCAAGAGAGAGCGACATTTTTCTTTTGGCTTGTTGGGGTTAGGACCAAGAGCACTAACAAAAAAAAAACAAAAAAAAAAATTGGAGCAACTTGTGTAAAGTAAATATAAGACCAAACGCTAATTTTCGCTTCTAACTACGTTGCTAAATTTCAATTTCTTATATTTTACGAAGAGTTTCGTTAGTTAGAGCTTCAAACTTTACACTGTAGATGCCGACAATGTCTGCCTCTTCTTGCTGTTGTTGTTTGCCTGGCTCTAAACCTGATTTGTCTGTAGTCGTTGTTGTTGCTCTTGTCCTTCTTTTTCTTCGTTTGTTTACAATCGATTTGACGATTGAATTTAATTATTTGAATTATAAAATTGGAATTAAAGTATCTTGTGTGAGTATTTACTAATCTTCTCTATATATAAAAATGAAAGTCCTGACTGACTCATCAACGCCCAGGCTAAACGCTTGGACCTAGAAAGCTAAAATTTTGCAAAGACGTTTCCTTTATGATGTATACAAGCACTAAGAACGGATATTTCAAAATTCTACTAAGGTGGTGAAAGGGGGTTTGTATGAGGAATATTTTATTTGTGGTCACATTTGCTTGTAACTTGGTCTTAATACTCGTTGGTATAATTAATGAAATACATATTTCGGCATTTTTCAAAATTCAACCCCTGAAGGGGTGAAAACGGGTTTCAACGTTTGTATGAGGAATATTTCATTTGTGGTCAGAAGAAACACACACTTTCTAACCATTTAACCAAAATGAGCCACAGCAACGCGTACATCTAGTTTTAATCATATTAATGTTAATTTATTAAAGATTAGGTATTTTTAGTATGTATAATTGGACTTATTGAAGAGTTGAGGCAATACAAATCAAATACAAACTCAACTCTCCTCTGGTGTGCAAAATTTTTTTTTGTCTGCGCACAAATAATTAACCTTTCGAATATTTATAAATACTTAAAAAGGGACATGACAAATATAAAATATCAACGACGTTGTTTTCAGGATTGGCGCTCCTATATTATAGACCGCAAATGTATATATCCTATATTATATATATATTGTGAAAAAAGCCATCTTCCTCAAAGAAACTTTAGTCGTGTTTCTTTTGCCGCAGTTATACGCTTATCGCTTATTATCGGCGTAACAAATAAAACGAGCATCCTCGCTTACGAATCTTTAATTTAAATCTGTCAGAAATTGTAAAATTCAATATAAATTGTGTAGTTTGATTTGACACCACTGAATTCTATCCCCAATTAGCGTGGATAGCTATCGTCACTAAACTAAGCCGCTACCCGTTAATTTTTCCCTAAAAAATTTCGTAAGCGTATACCCGCGACAAAAGAAACGCGGCTATTTAGTCGCTTTAAACCTGAAACCCACACACGCTGAAGCAAAAATGGGCGGTTGTGTAAACATCATCTATTAAAACGACTGCCGCAAGAAAACGGCGGCCAATTTTAAGCCGATTGCAAGCCGACAATTCGGCGGCGGCGGATTACCGAAAGTTGTCGGCGGCGGCTAAAAATCGGCTCAGTTTTTCGGCGCAGACCTCTGGGACAACGTGACAACCAGAGATAAGGAGATACGACACTCGATGAGTCATCTCAAAAAATTGCGTTTGACGCGTATTTTTTATGCTATGTTGAATTCACATACACAATATGTGAAAGCTTGCCCTGTTGTTGTTTTTGCTTATTGTCAATTTTATAGCGAATCGTTGAAATGTGTATCGAGTATGGTGAAAAACTTTTGTTCAACATCGTTTACAACAACATTGTCCAACAACAACCGCAAAAGTTAAACGTCACACAGAATTTGTGAAGTTTCAATATTTAGTTGGGCAGACGAGTTTTCTGATATTTTTCCACTAAAAATCTGTTAATAAAATGTCTTTATCTGTACCAAAAGCACCAAGTTGTGCACAAATGTTGGAAAGCGCCAGGGTAAAAGCAAAGCAATACGAAAAAGCAATTAACAAAAACAAACTCCAAATAAAACTAAAAAGCATGCGGTGGGGATGCTGGTACCAACTGAGATTTTTGCAGTCTGTGATGCAGATTAGACGTTATGAAAAGCGATATTTAACATTGGTAATATATTTTACTATTTCCGAATTGCGATCTGTGACTGCCTTCCACAGATGTTCGGCGGTTTGGAAGAGGCGATCTATCGGAACATCAACGCCTGTAAAGACTGCTTAAACAATGCGATCGACCTACGGCCCAAACGGCATGAACAAAATGTTTATCAATCATTTTAAAAAATAGTTTGTAACAAGTGATGCGGGTACTATAATGCGGAATTAGATGTTGAACATCTCGCAGCAAAATTTATGGTAATCGCCAGCCAGATGCAAGACGCTGAAGTGGGAGATGGAACCAATTTTGTGGTTATATTTGCTGGGCACTGTGAGAGGCTGCAGAAGAATTGCTACGTCTGGGTATAACCACATCGGAAATTGCGGATTGCTATGAAAAAGCATTGGATAATTCAGAGATACTACCGAAATTGGTGTCATGATATCAAAGATTTCCGCGACATATAAGTTAAAGAATGTCTAGTAACTGCTGCATTTATGTCGAAGCAATATGGACAAGAAGAATTCCTTACGAATTTATATTTTGGCTGACCGCTTGACTCCGACTTGCGTCATTTGACTCGGCTGTCAATGCTACTATATTACCATTAATTACAAAACCCAGCCAAGAAGAGCTGGGTTATTGCGATAAAGTGTGCATTGAAGAAATATGTGACACAACAGTTGTTGTTTTCAGGTAGTCAATAATAATAAAACATAACTAGTTAAAAAATTAATTTTCTTAATATTAATATTACCTTGCAGAAACGAAATTTATGACCTCATGTGGCATGGACTGCGCTGCACAATCAAAAAGGAAATAGTGCTAGCGGGATTACAAGATAGTGTTTACGTTAGATACGTTAGATACGTTAAGGGGTACGTGACTGCAACGACGATGCTTTTATCTTTAAACTTTTATTAATAATGCATTTTAACAGCCAATTCACGATGAGTTTTCGTCTGTAATTTTGGATATTGTAATATTCTTGATGATGAGACCTCACTAATGACTGACGGCATTCAAGATAAATGACAGATATATTTTACTATATTACCCCGAATTACTGGGTTACTGCGATAAAGTGTGCCTTGAGGAATTAGGTGAAACAACAGTTGCTGTTTTCAGGTAGTCAATAATAATGAAATATTACTAGTTTTAAATTAATATACTTAATATTACTTTGCAGAAAAGAAGGCGTCGATTTACGTATTGCTACAATTGTCGTACGCGGCGCTACCGATAATTTCATCGGTGACATTGAACGATCCATTGATGCTGACGTTAGTAATTTCTACGGACTTTCTCGAAATGGCCGCTATGTACCCGGTGCTTGGCCACTGAAATTGAGCTTGAAACCCATCTGGCTGCCTACGCTGACACACTCCCCGGAGTGGAGCAATATGCTGTGCGAAAATTCGCGGTTGCTTTGAAATTATTTTCCAAGGCATTAGCAGATAATATTTTAAGTTATTTTTAGGCCTATCTAAAGGGAACATTATTATGCCTGCCAGTAAAGAAAATCCGATAAGATTAAAGTGTAGAATTTTACAAATAAAATCGATTTATATTAAGAAAAATTGGGCTTTTATCATTTTTATATTTATATACTTTACTTCAGATATATGTACAAATTATCTGTAGTTTAATCTGTAAAAATCGCTTGTTTCGGAACGGATTATATAATGTGTTAAAAGGAAATGGAATCTGGCTAAGAAAATTTAGGATTGTAACAATATTTAATAAACTAATTTCTGACTGCGTGCCAAATTGGGCTGCAGACACGTTAGTTAGTCCCTCATGAACACGGCTCAACCTCTGCTTCATTGATTTGCAACTTCTTGGTGAGCGTTTCAAAAGACATTTCCGGATTACTCTCAGCCAACAGCATAAATGTCAGCAAGCACATTTTCTTCATGTTTTGCTTATGATTGAGGCCCTGTGACGTTACAAACTCCTTGTGATCCTCATAGAATTGTATATACGATGGCAATTTATCCGACACAAGAATCGGGTAGATCGTGTATTATGTCCCCTTATAGGAAACACACTGGCTTAAATGCCAACAATGTATTCAATAAAAATTGTTTGGAATCAGCGAAGGCAGTGACAACACATTTCATACCATCTTCACGAGAAACACAAGCCGTTTCTGCAGTACATGTTTCTGGTAATTTAAACATTACTTTGGCGTAAAGGTCAAGATTTGTATTCTTAGTAACATCATGCAGAAGACTTTAAAGTTTTTGCTTTTGTTCGTCGGACGGAGGACAATTGAAAAACGGGGCTATAAGATGATCTACTCCGAAGAAGACTTCCAAAACTTGGTCGCATGGTTTAGCGACATGCGCAAGATGTTAAAAACATGATAACGTTGAGGCGATGTGGTATCCAAATTATTGAATAAGCGCCGCAATCTAGAAGAAAATAAAGAATATCAAAAGAGAGACCATAAGCTATAATATATGTTTTTACTTACGATTGCAGACAAACTTTTGCAAATGTCGCAAATTTTTGTACCGTGTTTTGACAATTATCATTTTCACCACACATAAACAAAAAAGGTAAAATTTTTGCAGTCAATATAAGCGGGTGCGATGGAGTAGGATGTCCCCCAAATTTTTTATTTTCAAAAGTTTATAGAAAAAATATCTAATTTATCTAATCTTATTATATTGTATTATTGTATATATATTATCTTATTATTGTATATATATTTGCAGCTTTTTTGAGGTCAGAAACGGCTCTAAGGATTTCTTTGATATTCACATATTAGCGAGATTGAAAGATTGCAAATCGATCTGTCGAGCTGTTTTTTTCGAAAAAATTAATTTTGGTGGTTTTTTTTCTCTATTAAAGTGGTTGATCAACAAGTGTGTGAATAATTTATTGACATTTATTGACATTGCTTTGTTTTTGTTTTTAAATTTTGTTCTGTTCTGAAATAAAATGTCAATCAAATATTTTTTTAAATATTATTTGACAATACATTTAAAATATTTTTTAAATATTTTTGTTTTGTTTTGTAAAACTTCAAGAAATTTATTAACAGGGTCAATGTTTTCAAGGCAAAAATGTTTATAAAAATTGAAAAAATTTTGAAAGCATACAGGCAAAGTGTTTCCCTTCGCTTAAAACCGATAGAACGGCCTTTTTTTACTATTCACACTGCAAAAAATCAAAACTCTTATTTTTAAAATTTTTCGCCCCATTAAACCTAACTCATAAAACTTGGCAACGTTTGGAAAAAAGTTCCGAGCAACTGCTCGGCGTCCCAGGTACTATACATTATGGGGTCATTCAATTTGTTGCAGTAAAACACTTTTATTTACCAATTTTTTCTTATATAACAGAAGAGTCATATAAGAGATACATATATTTTGTATTATTATTATTAGTCAAATAAAGTGCGACTGCATAAGTTTCAAGTTTCTATTTACCATTTATTTCTTTTTTATTTGCAAGGAAACAAAACTAGGAAGAAAAGTCATTAACAATTATTTAAAACAACGAAAAAATTGACCACAGTTTTTGACGTTTTGAATTAGAAACACCCCCTAGAATCGATACCAATGCAAAAGACGCTGATGCAGGTTTCCTAGGAAATCTGCACTAAATTCCGACTAATTTTGGCCGATTTTGCGATTGTGTCGAGAAAAATGCATGTATTAGTAACGAGTGTCGCATCTCATAATCTCTGGTGACAACGATAGTGATATTTGCAAGAACCTTATTACGGTATTTGCAAGCGTAACTTACAACAATTAACTTTTATTGAAATATATTAAGAAATGCGTTAAAGTTAATAGTTATTTTGCAGCGATGACGTATATTAATATATGTACACGCCCTAAAGTGATAAGTACCAGAAGAAGCCAATAACTTTTAGGCCTGGACTAGCACTACAATTTGGATAAAAAGAACTTAAAATTTATGGCTTTGCATGCAGCCAGTAATATGCATCATCGACTTGCTTCGCACCAGGATGTTTCTAACATAGAAACGCAGGTTTTTAATGACATTACGCAAACCATAGCAACAATTAAACCTATCATTGGTTGGCTGGATCGGGCACCATTTCATGGGATTGGAATCGGCGACGAGCGCCCAACGTGATCGCTTTCTCCAAAATCCCGTTGAGAAAATAAAAGCTACGGCTGGAGCGTTGGCCTAATTATATTATACAGGACATCACAGACCCGATGCTGATGCAGTACGCATCTTTAAATCTGGTAACACTGACAGTCAGTTACCGCGGCATACTTCACGTTACTGATATCAAGTAAATTTCGCTGGCGCACAATTCGGGAAGAATCGAAGATGGAGATGCAATAGTGCAAATCAGTTATCAAACGGTAGTTGATTGGCAGTATAAGACGGTGATATTGCAATTGCGCGAGTCATTGCCACACGTATTGCTAACTTTGAAAAAGCGCCCGAAGCATATGCAATCTACGGGCAAATTTACATACAGCCTTATCGACTTCCTAGTAAAAAGCGTAATATGGCATCACGTTGGGGTGAAAATCTACCCAATCCGCCGCACCGAACTTTACTACTTTACCGATAAAAATTAATGAAAAAGACACATCCGCTGCGGCGGCAGTTTCAGTTGTCGGTGGTGGTGGTGGTGGCGGCGGGGCTTCCTCTGATACCGATTCCAGTTGCAGTGATATACCCACCATTCCGGATACCAAATATGCGGAGAAAGAAATACGGTTATATTATCCAAAGCCGCGAGCTATGCTGCAGAAACGCAATACTATAAGCGGAGATGAGCTGTGTGGCAGCAGTATCATGTAGGCGGTGTACCAATGTGACATGAACGTAGAGTAGGTGCCACAAGGGTGCAAGGTGACCCAGCTTCACCCAGTTTGCAGGACAAATCGACCACGACCGACAATCTGTATAGGCTTAGCCAGTGGAGCGGGCTGGACTGCGGAATTTTCCACAGGTGACAGGTGAGATAAGCTGAAACTTACTGTGGATGTGTCGTCCCTTGATAAAATAAAGCAAGAAGACACCTCAAAATCCAATCCTGGTGTTAGCAAAGTTTTGTGTTTCGGTGGCAACATGAAATACACGGACTACCGCATGGATGAGAAGTATACGTGCAATCTGGAGGATACTATATTGGAGACATTTTAACCAATACCTTTCGCTTATGATGAGGAGGCTGAAATTCTTGATGCTCAGCAAAATAACGCAACGGAAGGAATAGAATATCTGCATACGGAAGAAATAGTAAACCCTTGGGAGAGTATGTTGCAGCTGCAGCAAAGTTTTGTGTTTGCGTAATTTTAAAGCGTAACTTACAACAATTAACTTCTATTAAAATATAATATTAAGAAACTTTGCGTTAAAGTGAATAGTTAATTTGCAGCGATGGCGTATATTAGTGTTGCCGAGTGGACGCCTGATCAAGTGACCGACTGGTTAAAGGTAAGGATATAAACATATACACGCCCTAAAGTGATGAAGAACCCAATAACTTTTAGGCCTGGACGACACCATGTACAATTACATACATATATTCCTTTACGAACAATGAAGTTGGCGGTCGGCAGTTGTTAAATATTTGACCGTATGAGCTGAAACAGCTGGACATGCATTCCATTGGACATCAAGAGATTGTATTAGAGGCAGTAGAGATTTTAAGAAACTTTGTAATATTCCTGTATTACGCATCGAATAACTAAAGGCTTATCTCTTTTTATTTTTTTATTGTTAGCACTACAATTTGGATAAAGAGAACCTACAATTTATGGCTTTGCATGTAGCATGTCAGCGTGTAATTTGCATCGTCGACTTGCTTCGCACCGGGATGTTTCTAAAGTAGAAACGCAGGTTCTTAATGACATTACGCGAACCATAGCAACAATTCAACCGCTAACCATACCAACAATTCAATTCTCGCCGCACCGAACTTTACTACTCTACCGATAAAAATTAATGCAGTGATATACTACCGATTCCAGTGATATACTACCGATTCCAGTTGCAGTTATATACTACCGCCCACGGATACCAAATCTGCGGAGAAAGAAATACGTTTATATTATCCAAAGCCACGAGCTATGCTGCAGGGTCGCATACTATAAGCGGAGGTGAGCTGTTTAGCAAGCAGTATCATGTAGGAGGTGTACCAATGGGGCATGAACGTAAAGTATGAACGTCTCTTGATAAAAAAAAACAAGAAGAAACCTCAAAATCCAAGCCTGGTAACATAAAATACACCGACTATCGCATGTATTGGAATTATCAAAATGTATGGGAGACATTTGAACCAATACCTTTCGCTGATGATGAGAAGGCGGAAATTCCTGAGGCTTAGCAAAATAATGGCAAGGCAATGAATAGTGGTACAGTGGGATCAGCGGTTCGAAGGACGTTTAGATAAGAACAATAGCACACCGGCGTATGATAGTTCAGAGGGCGAGTCTGATACTCCGCCACCAGCAATAGAGCCGCGCAAAAAATTTTTTTTGGTTACACCGCCGGCACCACCACCGAGATCCAAAAAGCAAAGGGAATTAGCACCACCAGACATGCTACCTCCACCACCAAAACCGGCTAATCTTCGACCGAGCTGTGACACTTCAGTAAAGCCACCTGCTGCAGTAACGATTTTTCCGACGACAGAAAAGCTGCAACAGTCTGATACGGCAGTAATGTTGATTCCTTCAGTAAAGATGATTACTCCAGACAACAATGAATTACATACACCTATATTACAAAAACTCTAACACTAAAGAAAAAAAAGTCTGATTTCTAAGCGGTGCAAAATTAACCTGAAACTTTTTGGGACTGGAGACATACAGGGACATTTGTATAGGCGCACTAAGTATCTATGTGGTGTCACTTACTGGGCCCGCTTTTATTTGGTACTGTTAGATATATATTTTTATGGTTTTCGGAAGTCTGCGCCGCGACTTTTTTCGGCGACGCCGGTTTGAAGAGAAATTAATTTGGTGGCGGCTCAAAATCGGCTCCAAGCAGACGGAGCTTAAGTTTTCGGCGGCTGAAAAGCTGCCAGAGACGCATTATTGTAAAAAGGTATAATAAGATAATTTCAGAAAGTAGTTTCTTATCAATTTAAAAACGAGTTTTCTTTATAAATACTGAACCGATTTTAACGAAATACGAAATAAATTTCTTCAGAAAGCTTAAAATATATGTTATCTTATTTTTAGTATATTTCCTTGGGTTAATTACACATTTTTCTTTGGAAAAAAAAATTTTATCAAAAAAAATAGTACTAAAAACCTAAGGTTGCGTTTATTTATAAAACTAGACATATTTCGATAAAAAGTTATTTAAGATAAATGAATGACATTTTAATTAGCTTTATAACGGAATTGATATCACCCAAACAGCATACATAGTTTCGGAGATACAGACGATTTTATTTCAAATTTTAAGATAAATGAATGACATTTTAATTATCTTTATAACGGTATTAATATCACCCAAACAGCATACATAGTTTCGGAGATACAGACGATTTTATTTCAAATTTCAAGGGGCTCCAGCCCCGCACCCAAGAGAGAGCGACATTTTTTTTTTGGCTTGTTGGGGTTAGGACCAAGAGCACTAACAAAAAAAAAAATTGGAGCAACTTGTGTAAAGTAAATATAAGACCAAACGCTAATTTTCGCTTCTAACTACTTCGTTGCTAAATTTCAATTTCTTATATTTTACGAAGAGTTTCGTTAGTTAGAGCTTCAAACTTTACACTGTAGATGCCGACAATGTCTGCCTCTTCTTGCTGTTGTTGTTTGCCTGGCTCTAAACCTGATTTGTCTGTAGTCGTTGTTGTTGCTCTTGTCCTTCTTTTTCTTCGTTTGTTTACAATCGATTTGACGATTGAATTTAATTATTTGAATTATAAAATTGGAATTAAAGTATCTTGTGTGAGTATTTACTAATCTTCTCTATATATAAAAATGAAAGTCCTGACTGACTCATCAACGCCCAGGCTAAACGCTTGGACCTAGAAAGCTAAAATTTTGCAAAGACGTTTCCTTTATGATGTATACAAGCACTAAGAACGGATATTTCAAAATTCTACTAAGGTGGTGAAAGGGGGTTTGTATGAGGAATATTTTATTTGTGGTCACATTTGCTTGTAACTTGGTCTTAATACTCGTTGGTATAATTAATGAAATACATATTTCGGCATTTTTCAAAATTCAACCCCTGAAGGGGTGAAAACGGGTTTCAACGTTTGTATGAGGAATATTTCATTTGTGGTCAGAAGAAACACACACTTTCTAACCATTTAACCAAAATGAGCCACAGCAACGCGTACATCTAGTTTTAATCATATTAATGTTAATTTATTAAAGATTAGGTATTTTTAGTATGTATAATTGGACTTATTGAAGAGTTGAGGCAATACAAATCAAATACAAACTCAACTCTCCTCTGGTGTGCAAAATTTTTTTTTGTCTGCGCACAAATAATTAACCTTTCGAATATTTATAAATACTTAAAAAGGGACATGACAAATATAAAATATCAACGACGTTGTTTTCAGGATTGGCGCTCCTATATTATAGACCGCAAATGTATATATCCTATATTATATATATATTGTGAAAAAAGCCATCTTCCTCAAAGAAACTTTAGTCGTGTTTCTTTTGCCGCAGTTATACGCTTATCGCTTATTATCGGCGTAACAAATAAAACGAGCATCCTCGCTTACGAATCTTTTATTTAAATCTGTCAGAAATTGTAAAATTCAATATAAATTGTGTAGTGTGATTTGACACCACTGAATTCTATCCCCAATTAGCGTGGATAGCTATCGTCACTAAACTAAGCCGCTACCCGTTAATTTTTCCCTAAAAAATTTCGTAAGCGTATACCCGCGACAAAAGAAACGCGGCTATTTAGTCGCTTTAAACCTGAAACCCACACACGCTGAAGCAAAAATGGGCGGTTGTGTAAACATCATCTATTAAAACAACTGCCGCAAGAAAACGGCGGCCAATTTTAAGCCGATTGCAAGCCGACAATTCGGCGGCGGCTAAAAATCGGCTCAGTTTTTCGGCGCAGACCTCTGGGACAACGTGACAACGATAGTGATATTTGCAAGAACCTTATTACGGTATTTGCAAGCGTAACTTACAACAATTAACTTTTATTGAAATATATTAAGAAATGCGTTAAAGTTAATAGTTATTTTGCAGCGATGACGTATATTAATGTTGCCGAGTGGACGCCTGGTGACCGACTGGTTTAAAGGTAAGGATATAAACATATACATATGTACACGCCCTAAAGTGATAAGTACCAGAAGAAGCCAATAACTTTTAGGCCTGGACGACACCATGTACAATTACATATATTCCTTTACGAACAATGAAGTCGGCAGTTGCTAAATATTCGACCGTATAAGCTGAAACAGCTGGGCATGCATATAATTGGTCATCAAAAAATGTAATGGAGGCAGTAAAGATTTTAAGAAACTTTGTAATATTCCTGCATTGCGCATCGAAGAACTAAAGGTTTAGTAATTTTTATTTTTTTTAACATTAGCACTACAATTTGGATAAAAAGAACTTAAAATTTATGGCTTTGCATGTAGCCAGTAATATGCATCATCGACTTGCTTCGCATCAGGATGTTTCTAACATAGAAACGCAGGTTTTTAATGACATTACGCAAACCATAGCAACAATTAAACCTATCATTGGTTGGTTGGATCGGGCACCATTTCATGGGATTGGAATCGGCGACGAGCGCCCAACGTGATCGCTTTCTCCAAAATCCCGTTGAGTAAATAAAAGCTACGGCTGGAGCGTTGGCCTAATTATATTATACAGGACATCACAGACCCGATGCTGATGCAGTACGCATCTTTAAATCTGGTAACACTCACAGTCAGTTACCGCGGCATACTTCACGTTACTGATATCAAGTAAATTTCGCTGGCGCACAATTCGGGAAAAATCGAAGATGGAGATGCAATAGTGCAAATCAGTTATCAAACGGTAGTTGATTGGCAGTATAAGACGGTGATATTGCAATTGCGCGAGTCATTGCCACACGTATTGCTAACTTTGAAAAAGCGCCCGAAGCATATGCAATCTACGGGCAAATTTACATACAGCCTTATCGACTTCCTAGTAAAAAGCGTAATATGGCATCACGTTGGGGTGAAAATCTACCCAATCCGCCGCACCGAACTTTACTACTTTACCGATAAAAATTAATGAAAAAGACACATCCGCTGCGGCGGCAGTTTCAGTTGTCGGTGGTGGTGGTGGTGGCGGCGGGGCTTCCTCTGATACCGATTCCAGTTGCAGTGATATACCCACCATTCCGGATACCAAATATGCGGAGAAAGAAATACGGTTATATTATCCAAAGCCGCGAGCTATGCTGCAGAAACGCAATACTATAAGCGGAGATGAGCTGTGTGGCAGCAGTATCATGTAGGCGGTGTACCAATGTGACATGAACGTAGAGTAGGTGCCACAAGGGTGCAAGGTGACCCAGCTTCACCCAGTTTGCAGGACAAATCGACCACGACCGACAATCTGTATAGGCTTAGCCAGTGGAGCGGGCTGGACTGCGGAATTTTCCACAGGTGACAGGTGAGATAAGCTGAAACTTACTGTGGATGTGTCGTCCCTTGATAAAATAAAGCAAGAAGACACCTCAAAATCCAATCCTGGTGTTAGCAAAGTTTTGTGTTTCGGTGGCAACATGAAATACACGGACTACCGCATGGATGAGAAGTATACGTGCAATCTGGAGGATACTATATTGGAGACATTTTAACCAATACCTTTCGCTTATGATGAGGAGGCTGAAATTCTTGATGCTCAGCAAAATAACGCAACGGAAGGAATAGAATATCTGCATACGGAAGAAATAGTAAACCCTTGGGAGAGTATGTTGCAGCTGCAGCAAAGTTTTGTGTTTGCGTAATTTTAAAGCGTAACTTACAACAATTAACTTCTATTAAAATATAATATTAAGAAACTTTGCGTTAAAGTGAATAGTTATTTTGCAGCGATGGCGTATATTAGTGTTGCCGAGTGGACGCCTGATCAAGTGACCGACTGGTTAAAGGTAAGGATATAAACATATACACGCCCTAAGGTGATGAAGAACCCAATAACTTTTAGGCCTGGACGACACCATGTACAATTGCATACATACATATATTCCTTTACGAACAATGAAGTTGGCGGTCGGCAGTTGTTAAATATTTGACCGTATGAGCTGAAACAGCTGGACATGCATTCCATTGGACATCAAGAGATTGTATTAGAGGCAGTAGAGATTTTAAGAAACTTTGTCATATTCCTGTATTACGCATCGAATAACTAAAGGCTTATTCTCTTTTTATTTTTTTATTGTTAGCACTACAATTTGGATAAAGAGAACCTACAATTTATGGCTTTGCATGTAGCCACGTCAGCGTGTAATTTGCATCGTCGACTTGCTTCGCACCGGGATGTTTCTAAAGTAGAAACGCAGGTTCTTAATGACATTACGCGAACCATAGCAACAATTCAACCGCTAACCATACCAACAATTCAATTCTCGCCGCACCGAACTTTACTACTCTACCGATGAAAATTAATGCAGTGATTAATTAATCGGTAGTATAATTTCAGTTGCAGTTATATACTACCGCCCACGGATATCAAATCTGCGGAGAAAGAAATACGTTTATATTATCCAAAGCCACGAGCTATGCTGCAGGGACGCATTCTATAAGCGGAGATGAGCTGTTTAGCAAGCAGTATCCTGTAGGCGGTGTACCAATGGGGCATGAACGTAAAGTAGGTGCCACGCAAGGTGACCCAACTTCACCCATCTTGCGGGACAAATCGATTTCGTTCGGCTTTGGCTTGGAGTCGACACCACGGTCGACAACCTGTATAGGCTTAGCCAGTGGAGCGGCCGGTACTGCGAAGTTTCCTGACTTGAAAGGTTCTTTGTCCGAATTGAAAACCAAAGATAACCTGAAACTTACTGTGGATCTGCCGTCTCTTGATAAAAAAAAGCAAGAAGAAACCTCAAAATCCAAGCCTGGTAACATGAAATACACCGACTATCGCATGTATTGGAATTATACGTGCAATGTGGAGGATACTATATGGGAGACATTTGAACCAATACCTTTCGCTGAGGATGAGAAGGCGGAAATTCCTGAGGCTCAGCAAAATAATGGCAAGGCAATTAATAGTGTTACAGTGGGATCAGCGGTTCGAAGGACGTTTAGATAAGAACAATAGCACACCGGCGTATGATAGTTCAGAGGGCGAGTCTGATAATCCGCCACCAGCAATAGAGCCGCGCACAAAATTCTTTTTGGTTACACCGTTGGCACCCCCCACCAAGATCCAAAAAGCAAGGGGAATTAGCACCACCAGACATGCTACCTCCACCACCAAAACCGGCTAATATTCGACCGAGCTGTGACACTTCAGTAAAGCCACCTGCTGCAGTAACGATTTTTCCGACGACAGAAAAGCTGCAACAGTCTGATACGGCAGTAATGTTGATTCCTTCAGTAAAGATGATTACTCCAGACAACAATGAATTACATACACCTAGATTACAAAAACTCTAACACTAAAGAAAAAAAAAGTCTGATTTCTAAGCGGTGCAAAATTAACCTGAAACTTTTTGGGACTGGAGACATACAGGGACATTTGTATAGGCGCACTAAGTATCTATGTGGTGTCACTTACTGGGCCCGCTTTTATTTGGTACTGTTAGATATATATTTTTATGGTTTTCGGAAGTCTGCGCCGCGCATTTTTTCGGTGACGCCGGTTTGAAGAGAAATTAATTTGGTGGCGGCTCAAAATCGGCTCCAAGCAGACGGAGCTTAAGTTTTCGGCGGCTGAAAAGCTGCCAGAGACGCATTATTGTAAAAAGGTATAATAAGATAATTTCAGAAAGTAGTTTCTTATCAATTTAAAAACGAGTTTTCTTTATAAATACTGCACCGATTTTAACGAAATACGAAATAAATTTCTTCAGAAAGCTTAAAATATATGTTATCTTATTTTTAGTATATTTCCTTGGGTTAATTACACATTTTTCTTTGGAAAAAAAAAATTTTATCAAAAAAAATAGTACTAAAAACCTAAGGTTGCGTTTATTTATAAAACTAGACATATTTCGATAGAAAGTTATTTAAGATAAATGAATGACATTTTAATTAGCTTTATAACGGAATTGATATCACCCAAACAGCATACATAGTTTCGGAGATACAGACGATTTTATTTCAAATTTTAAGATAAATGAATGACATTTTAATTAGCTTTATAACGGAATTAATATCACCCAAACAGCATACATAGTTTCGGAGATACAGACGATTTTATTTCAAATTTCAAGGGGCTCCAGCCCCGCCCCCAAGAGAGAGCGACATTTTTTTTTGGCTTGTTGGGGTTAGGACCAAGAGCACTAACAAAAAAAAAATTGGAGCAACTTGTGTAAAGTAAATATAAGCCCAAACGCTAATTTTCGCTTCTAACTACTTCGTTGCTAAATTTCAATTTCTTATATTTTACGAAGAGTTTCGTTAGTTAGAGCTTCAAACTTTACACTGTAGATGCCGACAATGTCTGCCTCTTCTTGCTGTTGTTGTTTGCCTGGCTCTAAACCTGATTTGTCTGTAGTCGTTGTTGTTGCTCTTGTCCTTCTTTTTCTTCGTTTGTTTACAATCGATTTGACGATTGAATTTAATTATTTGAATTATAAAATTGGAATTAAAGTATCTTGTGTGAGTATTTACTAATCTTCTCTATATATAAAAATGAAAGTCCTGACTGACTCATCAACGCCCAGGCTAAACGCTTGGACCTAGAAAGCTAAAATTTTTCCTTTATTTTTCCTTTACAAAGACGTTTCCTTTATGATGTATACAAGCACTAAGAACGGATATTTCAAAATTCTACTAAGGTGGTGAAAGGGGGTTTGTATGAGGAATATTTTATTTGTGGTCACATTTGCTTGTAACTTGGTCTTAATACTCGTTGGTATAATTAATGAAATACATATTTCGGCATTTTTCAAAATTCAACCCCTGAAGGGGTGAAAACGGGTTTCAACGTTTGTATGAGGAATATTTCATTTGTGGTCAGAAGAAACACACACTTTCTAACCATTTAACCAAAATGAGCCACAGCAACGCGTACATCTAGTTTTAATCATATTAATGTTAATTTATTAAAGATTAGGTATTTTTAGTATGTATAATTGGACTTATTGAAGAGTTGAGGCAATACAAATCAAATACAAACTCAACTCTCCTCTGGTGTGCAAAATTTTTTTTTTGTCTGCGCACAAATAATTAACCTTTCGAATATTTATAAATACTTAAAAAGGGACATGACAAATATAAAATATCAACGACGTTGTTTTCAGGATCGGCGCTCCTATATTATAGATCGCAAATGTATATATCCTATATTATATATATATTGTGAAAAAAAGCCATCTTCCTCAAAGAAACTTTAGTCGTGTTTCTTTTGCCGCAGTTATACGCTTATCGCTTATTATCGGCGTAACAAATAAAACGAGCATCCTCGCTTACGAATCTTTTATTTAAATCTGTCAGAAATTGTAAAATTCAATATAAATTGTGTAGTGTGATTTTACACCACTGAATTCTATCCCCAATTAGCGTGGATAGCTATCGTCACTAAACTAAGCTGCTACCCGTTAATTTTTCCCTAAAAAATTTCGTAAGCGTTGTGTAAACATCACCTATTAAAACGACTGCCGCAAGAAAACGGCGGCCAATTTTAAGCCGATTGCAAGCCGACAATTCGGCGGCGGCGGATTATCGAAAGTTGTCGGCGGCGGCTAAAAATCGGCTCAGTTTTTCGGCGCAGACCTCTGGGACAACGTGACAACGATAGTGATATTTGCAAGAACCTTATTACGGTATTTGCAAGCGTAACTTACAACAATTAACTTTTATTGAAATATATTAAGAAATGCGTTAAAGTTAATAGTTATTTTGCAGCGATGACGTATATTAATATATGTACACGCCCTAAAGTGATAAGTACCAGAAAAAGCCAATAACTTTTAGGCCTGGACGACACCATGTACAATTACATATATTCCTTTACGAACAATGAAGTCGGCAGTTGCTAAATATTCGACCGTATGAGCTGAAACAGCTGGGCATGCATATAATTGGTCATCAAAAAATGTAATGGAGGCAGTAAAGATTTTAAGAAACTTTGTAATATTCCTGCATTACGCATCGAAGAACTAAAGGTTTAGTAACTTTTTATTTTTTTTAACGTTAGCACTACAATTTGGATAAAAAGAACTTAAAATTTATGGCTTTGCATGTAGCCAGTAATATGCATCATCGACTTGCTTCGCACCAGGATGTTTCTAACATAGAAACGCAGGTTTTTAATGACATTACGCAAACCATAGCAACAATTAAACCTATCATTGGTTGGCTGGATCGGGCACCATTTCATGGTCAACTACATTTCAATGAGATACGACGCAATATGTTGCGCTTGGGATTGGAATCGGCGACGAGCGCCCAACGTGATCGCTTTCTCCAAAATCCCGTTGAGTAAATAAAAGCTACGGCTGGAGCGTTGGCCTAATTATATTATACAGGACATCACAGACCCGATGCTGATGCAGTACGCATCTTTAAATCTGGTAACACTCACAGTCAGTTACCGCGGCATACATCACGTTACTGATATCAAGTAAATTTCGCTGGCGCACAATTCGGGAAAAATCGAAGATGGAGATGCAATAGTGCAAATCAGTTATCAAACGGTAGTTGATTGGCATTATAAGACGGTGATATTGCAATTGCGCGAGTCATTGCCAGACGTATTGCTAACTTTGAAAAAGCGCCCGAAGCATATGAAATCTACGGGCAAATTTACATACAGCCTTATCGACTTCCTAGTAAAAAGCGTAATATGGCATCACGTTGGGGTGAAAATCTACCCAATCCGCCGCACCGAACTTTACTACTTTACCGATAAAAATTAATGAAAAAGACACATCCGCTGCGGCGGCAGTTTCAGTTGTCGGTGGTGGTGGTGGTGGCGGCGGGGCTTCCTCTGATACCGATTCCAGTTGCAGTGATATACTAACGCCCACCATTCCGGATACCAAATATGCGGAGAAAGAAATACGTTTATATTATCCAAAGCCGCGAGCTATGCTGCAGAAACGCAATACTATAAGCGGAGATGAGCTGTTTGGTAGCAGTATCATGTAGGCGGTGTACCAATGTGACATGAACGTAGAGTAGGTGCCACAAGGATGCAAGGTGACCCAGCTTCACCCAGTTTGCAGGACAAATCGACCACGACCGACAATCTGTATAGGCTTAGCCAGTGGAGCGGGCTGGACTGCGGAATTTTCCACAGGTGACAGGTGAGATAAGCTGAAACTTACTGTGGATGTGTCGTCCCTTGATAAAATAAAGCAAGAAGACACCTCAAAATCCAATCCTGGTGTTAGCAAAGCTTTGTGTTTCGGTGGCAACATGAAATACACGGACTACCGCATGGATGAGAAGTATACGTGCAATCTGAAGGATACTATATTGGAGACCTTATGATGAGGAGGCTGAAATTCTTGATGCTCAGCAAAATAACGCAACGGAAGGAATAGAATATCTGCATACGGAAGAAATAGTAAACCCTGAAATCTGAAATCTGAAATCTGAAGGATACTATATTGGAGACCTTATGATGAGGAGGCTGAAATTCTTGATGCTCAGCAAAATAACGCAACGGAAGGAATAGAATATCTGCATACGGAAGAAATAGTAAACCCTTGGGAGAGTATGTTGCAGCAAAGTTTTGTGTTTGCGTAATTTTAAAGCGTAACTTACAACAATTAACTTCTATTAAAATATAATATTAAGAAACTTTGCGTTAAAGTGAATAGTTATTTTGCAGCGATGGCGTATATTAGTGTTGCCGAGTGGACGCCTGATCAAGTGACCGACTGGTTAAAGGTAAGGATATAAACATATACACGCCCTAAAGTGATGAAGAACCCAATAACTTTTAGGCCTGGACGACACCATGTACAATTACATACATATATTCCTTTACGAACAATGAAGTTGGCGGTCGGCAGTTGTTAAATATTTGACCGTATGAGCTGAAACAGCTGGACATGCATTCCATTGGACATCAAGAGATTGTATTAGAGGCAGTAGAGATTTTAAGAAACTTTGTAATATTCCTGTATTACGCATCGAATAACTAAAGGCTTATTCTCTTTTTATTTTTTTTATTGTTAGCACTACAATTTGGATAAAGAGAACCTACAATTTATGGCTTTGCATGTAGCATGTCAGCGTGTAATTTGCATCGTCGACTTGCTTCGCACCGGGATGTTTCTAAAATAGAAACGCAGGTTCTTAACGACATTACGCGAACTATAGCAACAATTCAACCGCTAACCATACCAACAATTCAATTCTCGCCGCACCGAACTTCACTACTCTACCGATAAAAATTAATGAAAAAGACACATCCGCTGCGGCGGCAGTTTCAGTTGTCGGTGGTGGTGGTGGTGGCGGCGGGGCTTCCTCTGATACCGATTCCAGTTGCAGTGATATACTAACGCCAACCATTCCGGATACCAAATATGCGGAGATAGAAATACGTTTATATTATCCAAAGCCGCGAGCTATGCTGCAGAAACGCAATACTATAAGCGGAGATGAGCTGTTTGGCAGCAGTATCATGTAGGCGGTGTACCAATGTGACATGAACGTAGAGTAGGTGCCACAAGGGTGCAAGGTGACCCAGCTTCACCCAGTTTGCAGGACAAATCTACCACGACCGACAATCTGTATAGGCTTAGCCAGTGGAGCGGGCTGGACTGCGAAATTTTCCACAGGTGACAGGTGAGATAAGCTGAAACTTACTGTGGATGTGTCGTCCCTTGATAAAATAAAGCAAGAAGACACCTCAAAATACAATCCTGGTGTTAGCAAAGTTTTGTGTTTCGGTGGCAACATGAAATACACGGACTACCGCATGGATGAGAAGTATACGTGCAATCTGGAGGATACTATATTGGAGACATTTTAACCAATACCTTTCGCTGATGATGAGGGGGCTGAAATTCTTGATGCTCAGCAAAATAACGCAACGGAAGGAATAGAATATCTGCATACGGAAGAAATAGTAAACCCTTGGGAGAGAATGTTGCAGCTGCAGCAAAGTTTTGTGTTTGCGTAATTTTAAAGCGTAACTTACAACAATTAACTTCTATTAAAATATAATATTAAGAAACTTTGCGTTAAAGTGAATAGTTATTTTGCAGCGATGGCGTATATTAGTGTTGCGAGTGGACGCCTGATCAAGTGACCGACTGGTTAAAGGTAAGGATATAAACATATACACGCCATAAAGTGATGAAGAACCCAATAACTTTTAGGCCTGGACGACACCATGTACAATTACATACATATATTCCTTTACGAACAATGAAGTTGGCGGACGGCAGTGGTTAAATATTTGACCGTATGTGATTAATTGATCGGTAGTATAATTTCAGTTGCAGTTATATACTACCGCCCTCGGATATCAAATCTGCGGAGAAAGAAATACGTTTATATTATCCAAAGCCACGAGCTATGCTGCAGGGACGCATTCTATAAGCGGAGATGAGCTGTTTAGCAAGCAGTATCATGTAGGCGGTGTACCAATGGGGCATGAACGTAAAGTAGGTGCCACGCAAGGTGACCCAACTTCACCCATCTTGCGGGACAAATCGATTTCGTTCGGCTTTGGCTTGGAGTCGACACCACGGTCGACAACCTGTATAGGCTTAGCCAGTGGAGCGGCCGGTACTGCGAAGTTTCCTGACTTGAAAGGTTCTTTGTCCGAATTGAAAACCAAAGATAACCTGAAACTTACTGTGGATCTGCCGTCTCTTGATAAAAAAAAGCAAGAAGAAACCTCAAAATCCAAGCCTGGTAACATGAAATACACCGACTATCGCATGTATTGGAATTATACGTGCAATGTGGAGGATACTATATGGGAGACATTTGAACCAATACCTTTCGCTGAGGATGAGAAGGCGGAAATTCCTGAGGCTCAGCAAAATAATGGCAAGGCAATTAATAGTGTTACAGTGGGATCAGCGGTTCGAAGGACGTTTAGATAAGAACAATAGCACACCGGCGTATGATAGTTCAGAGGGCGAGTCTGATAATCCGCCACCAGCAATAGAGCCGCGCACAAAATTCTTTTTGGTTACACCGTTGGCACCCCCCACCAAGATCCAAAAAGCAAGGGGAATTAGCACCACCAGACATGCTACCTCCACCACCAAAACCGGCTAATATTCGACCGAGCTGTGACACTTCAGTAAAGCCACCTGCTGCAGTAACGATTTTTCCGACGACAGAAAAGCTGCAACAGTCTGATACGGCAGTAATGTTGATTCCTTCAGTAAAGATGATTACTCCAGACAACAATGAATTACATACACCTAGATTACAAAAACTCTAACACTAAAGAAAAAAAAAGTCTGATTTCTAAGCGGTGCAAAATTAACCTGAAACTTTTTGGGACTGGATATGACATACAGGGACATTTGTATAGGCGCACTAAGTATCTATGTGGTGTCACTTACTGGGCCCGCTTTTATTTGGTACTGTTAGATATATATTTTTATGGTTTTCGGAAGTCTGCGCCGCGCATTTTTTCGGCGACGCCGGTTTGAAGAGAAATTAATTTGGTGGCGGCTCAAAATCGGCTCCAAGCAGACGGAGCTTAAGTTTTCGGCGGCTGAAAAGCTGCCAGAGACGCATTATTGCAAAAAGGTATAATAAGATAATTTCAGAAAGTAGTTTCTTATCAATTTAAAAACGAGTTTTCTTTATAAATACTGCACCGATTTTAACGAAATACGAAATAAATTTCTTCAGAAAGCTTAAAATATATGTTATCTTATTTTTAGTATATTTCCTTGGGTTAATTACACATTTTTCTTTGGAAAAAAAAAATTTTATCGAAAAAAATAGTACTATAAACCTAAGGTTGCGTTTATTTATAAAACTAGACATATTTCGATAGAAAGTTATTTAAGATAAATGAATGACATTTTAATTAGCTTTATAACGGAATTGATATCACCCAAACAGCTTACATAGTTTCGGACATACAGACGATTTTATTTCAAATTTTAAGATAAATGAATGACATTTTAATTAGCTTTATAACGGAATTAATATCACCCAAACAGCATACATAGTTTCGGAGATACAGACGATTTTATTTCAAATTTCAAGGGGCTCCAGCCCCGCCCCCAAGAGAGAGCGACATTTTTTTTTTGGCTTGTTGGGGTTAGGACCAAGAGCACTAACAAAAAAAAAAATTGGAGCAACTTGTGTAAAGTAAATATAAGCCCAAACGCTAATTTTCGCTTCTAACTACTTCGTTGCTAAATTTCAATTTCTTATATTTTACGAAGAGTTTCGTTAGTTAGAGCTTCAAACTTTACACTGTAGATGCCGACAATGTCTGCCTCTTCTTGCTGTTGTTGTTTGCCTGGCTCTAAACCTGATTTGTCTGTAGTCGTTGTTGTTGCTCTTATCCTTCTTTTTCTTCGTTTGTTTACAATCGATTTGACGATTGAATTTAATTATTTGAATTATAAAATTGGAATTAAAGTATCTTGTGTGAGTATTTACTAATCTTCTCTATATATAAAAATGAAAGTCCTGACTGACTCATCAACGCCCAGGCTAAACGCTTGGACCTAGAAAGCTAAAATTTTGCAAAGACGTTTCCTTTATGATGTATACAAGCACTAAGAACGGATATTTCAAAATTCAACTAAGGTGGTGAAAGGGGGTTTGTATGAGGAATATTTTATTTGTGGTCACATTTACTTGTAACTTGGTCTTAATACTCGTTGGTATAATTAATGAAATACATATTTCGGCATTTTTCAAAATTCAACCCCTGAAGGGGTGAAAACGGGTTTCAACGTTTGTATGAGGAATATTTCATTTGTGGTCAGAAGCAACACACACTTTCTAACCATTTAACCAAAATGAGCCACAGCAACGCGTACATCTAGTTTTAATCATATTAATGTTAATTTATTAAAGATTAGGTATTTTTAGTATGTATAATTCGACTTATTGAAGAGTTGAGGCAATACAAATCAAATACAAACTCAACTCTCCTCTGGTGTGCAAAATTTTTTTTTGTCTGCGCACAAATAATTAACCTTTCGAATATTTATAAATACTTAAAAAGGGACATGACAAATATAAAATATCAACGACGTTGTTTTCAGGATTGGCGCTCCTATATTATAGATCGCAAATGTATATATACTATATTATATATATATTGTGAAAAAAAGCCATCTTCCTCAAAGAAACTTTAGTCGTGTTTCTTTTGCCGCAGTTATACGCTTATCGCTTATTATCGGCGTAACAAATAAAACGAGCATCCTCGCTTACGAATCTTTTATTTAAATCTGTCAGAAATTGTAAAATTCAATATAAATTGTGTAGTGTGATTTTACACCACTGAATTCTATCCCCAATTAGCGTGGATAGCTATCGTCACTAAACTAAGCTGCTACCCGTTAATTTTTCCCTAAAAAATTTCGTAAGCGTTGTGTAAACATCACCTATTAAAACGACTGCCGCAAGAAAACGGCGGCCAATTTTAAGCCGATTGCAAGCCGACAATTCGGCGGCGGCGGATTATCGAAAGTTGTCGGCGGCGGCTAAAAATCGGCTCAGTTTTTCGGCGCAGACCTCTGGGACAACGTGACAACGATAGTGATATTTGCAAGAACCTTATTACGGTATTTGCAAGCGTAACTTACAACAATTAACTTTTATTGAAATATATTAAGAAATGCGTTAAAGTTAATAGTTATTTTGCAGCGATGACGTATATTAACGTTGCCGAGTGGACGCCTGGTGACCGACTGGTTTAAAGGTAAGGATATAAACATATATGTACACGCCCTAAAGTGATAAGTACCAGAAGAAGCCAATAACTTTTAGGCCTGGACGACACCATGTACAATTACATATATTCCTTTACGAACAATGAAGTCGGCAGTTGCTAAATATTCGACCGTATGAGCTGAAACAGCTGGGCATGCATATAATTGGTCATCAAAAAATGTAATGGAGGCAGTAAAGATTTTAAGAAACTTTGTAATATTCCTGCATTACGCATCGAAGAACTAAAGGTTTAGTAACTTTTTATTTTTTTAACGTTAGCACTACAATTTGGATAAAAAGAACTTAAAATTTATGGCTTTGCATGTAACCAGTAATATGCATCATCGACTTGCTTCGCACCAGGATGTTTCTAACATAGAAACGCAGGTTTTTAATGACATTACGCAAACCATAGCAACAATTAAACCTATCATTGGTTGGCTGGATCGGGCACCATTTCATGGTGAACTACATTTCAATGAGATACGACGCAATATGTTGCGCTTGGGATTGGAATCGGCGACGAGCGCCCAACGTGATCGCTTTCTCCAAAATCCCGTTGAGTAAATAAAAGCTACGGCTGGAGCGTTGGCCTAATTATATTATACAGGACATCACAGACCCGATGCTGATGCAGTACGCATCTTTAAATCTGGTAACACTCACAGTCAGTTACCGCGGCATACATCACGTTACTGATATCAAGTAAATTTCGCTGGCGCACAATTCGGGAAAAATCGAAGATGGAGATGCAATAGTGCAAATCAGTTATCAAACGGTAGTTGATTGGCATTATAAGACGGCGATATTGCAATTGCGCGAGTCATTGCCAGACGTATTGCTAACTTTGAAAAAGCGCCCGAAGCATATGAAATCTACGGGCAAATTTACATACAGCCTTATCGACTTCCTAGTAAAAAGCGTAATATGGCATCACGTTGGGGTAAAAATCTACCCAATCCGCCGCACCGAACTTTACTACTTTACCGATAAAAATTAATGAAAAAGACACATCCGCTGCGGCGGCAGTTTCAGTTGTCGGTGGTGGTGGTGGTGGCGGCGGGGCTTCCTCTGATACCGATTCCAGTTGCAGTGATATACTAACGCCCACCATTCCGGATACCAAATATGCGGAGAAAGAAATACGTTTATATTATCCAAAGCCGCGAGCTATGCTGCAGAAACGCAATACTATAGGCGGAGATGAGCTGTTTGGTAGCAGTATCATGTAGGCGGTGTACCAATGTGACATGAACGTAGAGTAGGTGCCACAAGGGTGCAAGGTGACCCAGCTTCACCCAGTTTGCAGGACAAATCGACCACGACCGACAATCTGTATAGGCTTAGCCAGTGGAGCGGGCTGGACTGCGGAATTTTCCACAGGTGACAGGTGAGATAAGCTGAAACTTACTGTGGATGTGTCGTCCCTTGATAAAATAAAGCAAGAAGACACCTCAAAATCCAATCCTGGTGTTAGCAAAGCTTTGTGTTTCGGTGGCAACATGAAATACACGGACTACCGCATGGATGAGAAGTATACGTGCAATCTGGAGGATACTATATTGGAGACATTTTAACCAATACCTTTCGCTTATGATGAGGAGGCTGAAATTCTTGATGCTCAGCAAAATAACGCAACGGAAGGAATAGAATATCTGCATACGGAAGAAATAGTAAACACTTGGGAGAGTATGTTGCAGCTGCAGCAAAGTTTTGTGTTTGCGTAATTTTAAAGCGTAACTTACAACAATTAACTTCTATTAAAATATAATATTAAGAAACTTTGCGTTAAAGTGAATAGTTATTTTGCAGCGATGACGTATATTAGTGTTGCCGAGTGGACGCCTGATCAAGTGACCGACTGGTTAAAGGTAAGGATATAAACATATACACGCCCTAAAGTGATGAAGAACCCAATAACTTTTAGGCCTGGACGACACCATGTACAATTACATACATATATTCCTTTACGAACAATGAAGTTGGCGGTCGGCAGTTGTTAAATATTTGACCGTATGAGCTGAAACAGCTGGACATGCATTCCATTGGACATCAAGAGATTGTATTAGAGGCAGTAGAAATTTTAAGAAACTTTGTAATATTCCTGTATTACGCATCGAATAACTAAAGGCTTATTCTCTTTTTATTTTTTTATTGTTAGCACTACAATTTGGATAAAGAGAACCTACAATTTATGGCTTTGCATGTAGCCACGTCAGCGTGTAATTTGCATCGTCGACTTGCTTCGCACCGCGATGTTTCTAAAATAGAAACGCAGGTTCTTAACGACATTACGCGAACTATAGCAACAATTCAACCGCTAACCATACCAACAATTCAATTCTCGCCGCACCGAACTTTACTACTCTACCGATAAAAATTAATGCAGTGATATACTACCGATTCCAGTTGCAGTTATATACTACCGCCCACGGATACCAAATCTGCGGAGAAAGAAATACGTTTATATTATCCAAAGCCACGAGCTATGCTGCAGGGTCGCATACTATAAGCGGAGGTGAGCTGTTTAGCAAGCAGTATCATGTAGGAGGTGTACCAATGAACGTAAAGCATGAACGTAAAGTATGAACGTCTCTTGATAAAAAAAAGCAAGAAGAAACCTCAAAATCCAAGCCTGGTAACGTGAAATACACCGACTATCGCATGTATTGGAATTATCAAAATGTATGGGAGACATTTGAACCAATACCTTTCGCTGATGGTGAGAAGGCGGAAATTCCTGAGGCTCAGCAAAATAATGGCAAGGCAATGAATAGTAGTACAGTGGGATCAGCGGTTCGAAGAACGTTTAGATAAAGACAATAGCACACCGGCGTATGATAGTTCAGAGGGCGAGTCTGATACTCCGCCACCAGCAATAGAGCCGCGCAAAAAATTTTTTTTGGTTACACCGCCGGCACCACCACCGAGATCCAAAAAGCAAAGGGAATTAGCACCACCAGACATGCTACCTCCACCACCAAAACCGGCTAATCTTCGACCGAGCTGTGACACTTCAGTAAAGCCACCTGCTGCAGTAACGATTTTTCCGACGACAGAAAAGCTGCAACAGTCTGATACGGCAGTAATGTTGATTCCTTCAGTAAAGATGATTACTCCAGACAACAATGAATTACATACACCTAGATTACAAAAACTCTAACACTAAAGAAAAAAAAAGTCTGATTTCTAAGCGGTGCAAAATTAACCTGAAACTTTTTGGGACTGGAGACATACAGGGACATTTGTATAGGCGCACTAAGTATCTATGTGGTGTCACTTACTGGACCCGCTTTTATTTGGTACTGTTAGATATATATTTTTATGGTTTTCGGAAGTCTGCGCCGCGCATTTTTTCGGCGACGCCGGTTTGAAGAGAAATTAATTTGGTGGCGGCTCAAAATCGGCTCCAAGCAGACGGAGCTTAAGTTTTCGGCGGCTGAAAAGCTGCCAGAGACGCATTATTGCAAAAAGGTATAATAAGATAATTTCAGAAAGTAGTTTCTTATCAATTTAAAAACGAGTTTTCTTTATAAATACTGCACCGATTTTAACGAAATACGAAATAAATTTCTTCAGAAAGCTTAAAATATATGTTATCTTATTTTTAGTATATTTCCTTGGGTTAATTACACATTTTTCTTTGGAAAAAAAAAATTTTATCAAAAAAAATAGTACTAAAAACCTAAGGTTGCGTTTATTTATAAAACTAGACATATTTCGATAGAAAGTTATTTAAGATAAATGAATGACATTTTAATTAGCTTTATAACGGAATTGATATCACCCAAACAGCTTACATAGTTTCGGAGATACAGACGATTTTATTTCAAATTTTAAGATAAATGAATGACATTTTAATTAGCTTTATAACGGAATTAATATCACCCAAACAGTATACATAGTTTCGGAGATACAGACGATTTTATTTCAAATTTCAAGGGGCTCCAGCCCCGGCCCCAAGAGAGAGCGACATTTTTTTTTGGCTTGTTGGGGTTAGGACCAAGAGCACTAACAAAAAAAAAACAAAAAAAAAAATTGGAGCAACTTGTGTAAAGTAAATATAAGACCAAACGCTAATTTTCGCTTCTAACTACTTCGTTGCTAAATTTCAATTTCTTATATTTTACGAAGAGTTTCGTTAGTTAGAGCTTCAAACTTTACACTGTAGATGCCGACAATGTCTGCCTCTTCTTGCTGTTGTTGTTTGCCTGGCTCTAAACCTGATTTGTCTGTAGTCGTTGTTGTTGCTCTTGTCCTTCTTTTTCTTCGTTTGTTTACAATCGATTTGACGATTGAATTTAATTATTTGAACTATAAAATTGGAATTAAAGTATCTTGTGTGAGTATTTACTAATCTTCTCTATATATAAAAATGAAAGTCCTGACTGACTCATCAACGCCCAGGCTAAACGCTTGGACCTAGAAAGCTAAAATTTTGCAAAGACGTTTCCTTTATGATGTATACAAGCACTAAGAACGGATATTTCAAAATTCAACTAAGGTGGTGAAAGGGGGTTTGTATGAGGAATATTTTATTTGTGGTGACATTTGCTTGTAACTTGGTCTTAATTCTCGTTGGTATAATTAATGAAATACATATTTCGGCATTTTTCAAAATTCAACCCCTGAAGGGGTGAAAACGGGTTTCAACGTTTGTATAAGGAATATTTCATTTGTGGTCAGAAGCAACACACACAACTCTAACCATTTAACCAAAATGAGCCACAGCAACGCGTACATCTAGTTTTAATCATATTAATGTTAATTTATTAAAGATTAGGTATTTTTAGTATGTATAATTGGACTTATTAAAGAGTTGAGGCAATACAAATCAAATACAAACTCAACTCTCCTCTGGTGTGCAAAATTTTTTTTTGTCTGCGCACAAATAATTAACCTTTCGAATATTTATAAATACTTAAAAAGGGACATAACAAATATAAAATATCAACGACGTTGTTTTCAGGATTGGCGCTCCTATATTATAGATCGCAAATGTATATATCCTATATTATATATATATTGTGAAAAAAAGCCATCTTCCTCAAAGAAACTTTAGTCGTGTTTCTTTTGCCGCAGTTATACGCTTATCGCTTATTATCGGCGTAACAAATAAAACGAGCATCCTCGCTTACGAATCTTTTATTTAAATCTGTCAGAAATTGTAAAATTCAATATAAATTGTGTAGTGTGATTTGACACCACTGAATTCTATCCCCAATTAGCGTGGATAGCTATCGTCACTAAACTAAGCTGCTACCCGTTAATTTTTCCCTAAAAAATTTCGTAAGCGTATACCCGCGACAAAAGAAACGCGGCTATTTAGTCGCTTTAAACCTGAAACCCACACACGCTGAAGCAGAAATGGGCGGTTGTGTAAACATCATCTATTAACCCGACTGCCGCAAGAAAACGGCGGCCAATTTTAAGCCGATTGCAAGCCGACAATTCGGCGGCGGCGGATTACCGAAAGTTGTCGGCGGCGGCTAAAAATCGGCTCAGTTTTTCGGCGCAGACCTCTGGGACAACGTGACAACGATAGTGATATTTGCAAGAACCTTATTACGGTATTTGCAAGCGTAACTTACAACAATTAACTTTTATTGAAATATATTAAGAAATGCGTTAAAGTTAATAGTTATTTTGCAGCGATGACGTATATTAATGTTGCCGAGTGGACGCCTGGTGACCGACTGGTTTAAAGGTAAGGATATAATCATATATGTACACGCCCTAAAGTGATAAGTACCAGAAGAAGCCAATAACTTTTAGGCCTGGACGACACCATGTACAATTACATATATTCCTTTACGAACAATGAAGTCGGCAGTTGCTAAATATTCGACCGTATGAGCTGAAACAGCTGGGCATGCATATAATTGGTCATCAAAAAATGTAATGGAGGCAGTAAAGATTTTAAGAAACTTTTTAATATTCCTGCATTACGCATCGAAGAACTAAAGGTTTAGTAACTTTTTATTTTTTTTAACGTTAGCACTACAATTTGGATAAAAAGAACTTAAAATTTATGGCTTTGCATGTAGCCAGTAATATGCATCATCGACTTGCTTCGCACCAGGATGTTTCTAACATAGAAACGCAGGTTTTTAATGACATTACGCAAACCATAGCAACAATTAAACCTATCATTGGTTGGCTGGATCGGGCACCATTTCATGGTTAACTACATTTCAATGAGATACGACGCAATATGTTGCGCTTGGTATTGGAATCGGCGACGAGCGCCCAACGTGATCGCTTTCTCCAAAATCCCGTTGAGTAAATAAAAGCTACGGCTGGAGCGTTGGCCTAATTATATTATACAGCACATCACAGACCCGATGCTGATGCAGTACGCATCTTTAAATCTGGTAACACTCACAGTCAGTTACCGCGGCATACATCACGTTACTGATATCAAGTAAATTTCGCTGGCGCACAATTCGGGAAAAATCGAAGATGGAGATGCAATAGTGCAAATCAGTTATCAAACGGTAGTTGATTGGCAGTATAAGACGGTGATATTGCAATTGCTCGAGTCATTGCCAGACGTATTGCTAACTTTGAAAAAGCGCCCGAAGCATATGAAATCTACGGGCAAATTTACATACAGCCTTATCGACTTCCTAGTAAAAAGCGTAATATGGCATCACGTTGGGGTGAAAATCTACCCAATCCGCCGCACCGAACTTTACTACTTTACCGATAAAAATTAATGAAAAAGACACATCCGCTGCGGCGGCAGTTTCAGTTGTCGGTGGTGGTGGTGGTGGCGGCGGGGCTTCCTCTGATACCGATTCCAGTTGCAGTGATATACTAACGCCAACCATTCCGGATACCAAATATGCGGAGATAGAAATACGTTTATATTATCCAAAGCCGCGAGCTATGCTGCAGAAACGCAATACTATAAGCGGAGATGAGCTGTTTGGCAGCAGTATCATGTAGGCGGTGTACCAATGTGACATGAACGTAGAGTAGGTGCCACAAGGGTGCAAGGTGACCCAGCTTCACCCAGTTTGCAGGACAAATCGACCACGACCGACAATCTGTATAGGCTTAGCCAGTGGAGCGGGCTGGACTGCGAAATTTTCCACAGGTGACAGGTGAGATAAGCTGAAACTTACTGTGGATGTGTCGTCCCTTGATAAAATAAAGCAAGAAGACACCTCAAAATACAATCCTGGTGTTAGCAAAGTTTTGTGTTTCGGTGGCAACATGAAATACACGGACTACCGCATGGATGAGAAGTATACGTGCAATCTGGAGGATACTATATTGGAGACATTTTAACCAATACCTTTCGCTGATGATGAGGGGGCTGAAATTCTTGATGCTCAGCAAAATAACGCAACGGAAGGAATAGAATATCTGCATACGGAAGAAATAGTAAACCCTTGGGAGAGTATGTTGCAGCTGCAGCAAAGTTTTGTGTTTGCGTAATTTTAAAGCGTAACTTACAACAATTAACTTCTATTAAAATATAATATTAAGAAACTTTGCGTTAAAGTGAATAGTTATTTTGCAGCGATGGCGTATATTAGTGTTGCCGAGTGGACGCCTGATCAAGTGACCGACTGGTTAAAGGTAAGGATATAAACATATACACGCCATAAAGTGATGAAGAACCCAATAACTTTTAGGCCTGGACGACACCATGTACAATTACATACATATATTCCTTAAGAACAATGAAGTTGGCGGACGGCAGTGGTTAAATATTTGACCGTATGAGCTGAAACAGCTGGACATGCATTCCATTGGACATCAAGAGATTGTATTAGAGGCAGTAGAGATTTTAAGAAACTTTGTAATATTCCTGTATTACGCATCGAATAACTAAAGGCTTATTCTCTTTTTATTTTTTTATTGTTAGCACTACAATTTGGATAAAGAGAACCTACAATTTATGGCTTTGCATGTAGCCACGTCAGCGTGTAATTTGCATCGTCGACTTGCTTCGCACCGGGATGTTTCTAAAGTAGAAACGCAGGTTCTTAATGACATGACGCGAACCATAGCAACAATTCAACCGCTAACCATACCAACAATTCAATTCTCGCCGCACCGAACTTTACTACTCTACCGATAAAAATTAATGCAGTGATATATTACCGATTCCAGTTGCAGTTATATACTACCGCCCACGGATACCAAATCTGCGGAGAAAGAAATACGTTTATATTATCCAAAGCCACGAGCTATGCTGCAGGGTCGCATACTATAAGCGGAGATGAGCTGTTTAGCAAGCAGTATCATGTAGGAGGTGTTCCAATGGCGCATGAACGTAAAGTAGGTGCCACGCAAGGTGACCTAACTTCACCCATCTTGCGGGACAAATCGATTTCGTTCGACTTTGGCTTGGAGTCGACACTAGAGCTGTGCACAAGCCGTTTGAAAACCACTTTCAAAACACACAACGTTTTATCAGTAAAAATTGATAAAACATTTCAGATTTTCACTCATAGCCTTTATTGCTTGTGCTCTGCTGGAAACAAAAACAAAATTGTCAGACGAAAATGACACAACAGTTTTAATGCCAACAATTGCTAAATAGATATAAGAGAGGATACACACACGGAATGCACATACATATTAAATACATACATACGTTCAGCCGTCTCCTAGGCTTTTAGTTAGAAAAAAAGCATTGCGTGCCTCTTCCTTTTTTTCGTTTCTTTTTTTTTTCGTTTTTCTCGAAAATGTGGCAGAACATTTTTTCATTGTTTTCAATCGTTGTTCGGGGCCACAATTTGTGGACCATTTACAACAAAAACGAAGTAAGAAAAAGACGATAATTACATGGAAAAATAGATAAGAATGGTTTTTGAGTTTGGTCGGAGGGAAAGAGGGGATGTTTTTTCTTCGTAATTTCTTAATTAGTTTTCAGACGCTTCTGGTGATAACAAAGCACCATCGACGGAGTGGCGAGCGGCGCAAATGCTTGCCTTTCGTTCCTTTCGAGTTCGAGCGGAGGGAAAGAGGGTGAGTTGTTTGCGTTTCTTTCGTTCCTTTGGAGATTAAGCGGAAGGAACGAGAGAGAAATGCATCAACATTAAAACAGCAACTGCAAATTTTCGAACAAGTTGTAAAAATGAATGTCGGTCGGGTAAAGGCACCACAGCAGTTGCTGTTTATTGCGTTTTTCATACAGCAGTCACAAAACAGCAGTCGTGCCAATTTGTGCCTAGCTGCCTTCAAAACGGCTCGCGCACAGCTCTAGTCGACACCACTGTCGACCTCTGGGACAACGTGACAACGATAGTGATTATTTGCAAGAACCTTATTACGGTATTTGCAAGCGTAACTTACAACAATTAACTTTTATTGAAATATTATATTAAGAAATGCGTTAAAGTTAATAGTTATTTTGCAGCGATGGCGTATATTAATGTTGCCGAGTGGACGCCTGGTGACCGACTGGTTTAAAGGTATAAACATATATAAACATATATGTATACGCCCTAAAGTGATAAGTACCAGAAGAAGCCAATAACTTTTAGGCCTGGACGACACAATGTACAATTACATATATTCCTTTACGAACAATGAAGTCGGCAGTTGCTAAATATTCGACCGTATGAGCTGAAACAGCTGGGCATGCATATAATTGGTCATCAAAAAATGTAATGGAGGCAGTAAAGATTTTAAGAAACTTTGTAATATTCCTGCATTACGCATCGAAGAACTAAAGGTTTAGTAACTTTTTATTTTTTTTAACGTTAGCACTACAATTTGGATAAAAAGAACTTAAAATTTATGGCTTTGCATGTAGCCAGTAATATGCATCATCGACTTGCTTCGCACCAGGATGTTTCTAACATAGAAACGCAGGTTTTTAATGACATTACGCAAACCATAGCAACAATTAAACCTATCATTGGTTGGCTGGATCGGGCACCATTTCATGGTCAACTACATTTCAATGAGATACGACGCAATATGTTGCGCTTGGGATTGGAATCGGCGACGAGCGCCCAACGTGATCGCTTTCTCCAAAATCCCGTTAAGTAAATAAAAGCTACGGCTGGAGCGTTGGCCTAATTATATTATACAGGACATCACAGACCCGATGCTGATGCTGATGCAGTACGCATCTTTAAATCTGGTAACACTCACAGTCAGTTACCGCGGCATACATCACGTTACTGATATCAAGTAAATTTCGCTGGCGCACAATTCGGGAAAAATCGAAGATGGAGATGCAATAGTGCAAATCAGTTATCAAACGGTAGTTGATTGGCAGTATAAGACGGTGATATTGCAATTGCGCGACGTCATTGCCAGACGTATTGCTAACTTTGAAAAAGCGCCCGAAGCATATGAAATCTACGGGCAAATTTACATACAGCCTTATCGACTTCCTAGTAAAAAGCGTAATATGGCATCACGTTGGGGTGAAAATCTACCCAATCCGCCGCACCGAACTTTACTACTTTACCGATAAAAATTAATGAAAAAGACACATCCGCTGCGGCGGCAGTTTCAGTTGTAGGTAGTGGTGGTGGTGGCGGCGGGGCTTCCTCTGATACCGATTCCAGTTGCAGTGATATACTAACGCCAACCATTCCGGATACCAAATATGCGGAGATAGAAATACGTTTATATTATCCAAAGCCGCGAGCTATGCTGCAGAAACGCAATACTATAAGCGGAGATGAGCTGTTTGGCAGCAGTATCATGTAGGCGGTGTACCAATGTGACATGAACGTAGAGTAGGTGCCACAAGGGTGCAAGGTGACCCAGCTTCACCCAGTTTGCAGGACAAATCGACCACGACCGACAATCTGTATAGGCTTAGCCAGTGGAGCGGGCTGCACTGCGAAATTTTCCACAGGTGACAGGTGAGATAAGCTGAAACTTACTGTGGATGTGTCGTCCCTTGATAAAATAAAGCAAGAAGACACCTCAAAATACAATCCTGGTGTTAGCAAAGTTTTGTGTTTCGGTGGCAACATGAAATACACGGACTACCGAATGGATGAGAAGTATACGTGCAATCTGGAGGATACTATATTGGAGACATTTTAACCAATACCTTTCGCTGATGATGAGGGAGCTGAAATTCTTGATGCTCAGCAAAATAACGCAACGGAAGGAATAGAATATCTGCATACGGAAGAAATAGTAAACCCTTGGGAGAGTATGTTGCAGCTGCAGCAAAGTTTTGTGTTTGCGTAATTTTAAAGCGTAACTTACAACAATTAACTTCTATTAAAATATAATATTAAGAAACTTTGCGTTAAAGTGAATAGTTATTTTGCAGCGATGGCGTATATTAGTGTTGCCGAGTGGACGCCTGATCAAGTGACCGACTGGTTAAAGGTAAGGATATAAACATATACACGCCCTAAAGTGATGAAGAACCCAATAACTTTTAGGCCTGGACGACACCATGTACAATTACATACATATATTCCTTTACGAACAATGAAGTTGGCGGTCGGCAGTTGTTAAATATTTGACCGTATGAGCTGAAACAGCTGGACATGCATTCCATTGGACATCAAGAGATTGTATTAGAGGCAGTAGAGATTTTAAGAAACTTTGTCATATTCCTGTATTACGCATCGAATAACTAAAGGCTTATTCTCTTTTTATTTTTTTATTGTTAGCACTACAATTTGGATAAAGAGAACCTACAATTTATGGCTTTGCATGTAGCCACGTCAGCGTGTAATTTGCATCGTCGACTTGCTTCGCACCGGGATGTTTCTAAAGTAGAAACGCAGGTTCTTAATGACATTACGCGAACCATAGCAACAATTCAACCGCTAACCATACCAACAATTCAATTCTCGCCGCACCGAACTTTACTACTCTACCGATAAAAATTAATGCAGTGATATATTACCGATTCCAGTTGCAGTTATATACTACTGCCCACGGATAGCAAATCTGCGGAGAAAGAAATAAGTTTATATTATCCAAAGCCACGAGCTATGCTGCAGGTTCGCATACTATAAGCGGAGATGAGCTGTTTAGTAAGCAGTATCATGTAGGAGGTGTACCAATGGCGCATGAACGTAAAGTAGGTGCCACGCAAGGTGACCTAACTTCACCCATCTTGCGGGACAAATCGATTTCGTTCGACTTTGGCTTGGAGTCGACACCACTGTCGACCTCTGGGACAACGTGACAACGATAGTGATTATTTGCAAGAACCTTATTACGGTATTTGCAAGCGTAACTTACAACAATTAACTTTTATTGAAATATTATATTAAGAAATGCGTTAAAGTTAATAGTTATTTTGCAGCGATGGCGTATATTAATGTTGCCGAGTGGACGCCTGGTGACCGACTGGTTTAAAGGTATAAACATATATAAACATATATGTATACGCCCTAAAGTGATAAGTACCAGAAGAAGCCAATAACTTTTAGGCCTGGACGACACCATGTACAATTACATATATTCCTTTACGAACAATGAAGTCGGCAGTTGCTAAATATTCGACCGTATGAGCTGAAACAGCTGGGCATGCATATAATTGGTCATCAAAAAATGTAATAGAGGCAGTAAAGATTTTAAGAAACTTTGTAATATTCCTGCATTACGCATCGAAGAACTAAAGGTTTAGTAACTTCTTATTTTTTTTAACGTTAGCACTACAATTTGGATAAAAAGAACTTAAAATTTATGGCTTTGCATGTAGCCAGTAATATGCATCATCGACTTGCTTCGCACCAGGATGTTTCTAACATAGAAACGCAGGTTTTTAATGACATTACGCAAACCATAGCAACAATTAAACCTATCATTGGTTGGCTGGATCGGGCACCATTTCATGGTCAACTACATTTCAATGAGATACGACGCAATATGTTGCGCTTGGGATTGGAATCGGCGATGAGCGCCCAACGTGATCGCTTTCTCCGAAATCCCGTTGAGTAAATAAAAGCTACGGCTGGAGCGTTGGCCTAATTATATTATACAGGACATCACAGACCCGATGCTGATGCTGATGCAGTACGCATCTTTAAATCTAGTAACACTCACAGTCAGTTACCGCGGCATACATCACGTTACTGATATCAAGTAAATTTCGCTGGCGCACAATTCGGGAAAAATCGAAGATGGAGATGCAATAGTGCAAATCAGTTATCAAACGGTAGTTGATTGGCAGTATAAGACGGTGATATTGCAATTGCGCGACGTCATTGCCAGACGTATTGCTAACTTTGAAAAAGCGCCCGAAGCATATGCAATCTACGGGCAAATTTACATACAGCCTTATCGACTTCCTAGTAAAAAGCGTAATATGGCATCACGTTGGGGTGAAAATCTACCCAATCCGCCGCACCGAACTTTACTACTTTACCGATAAAAATTAATGAAAAAGACACATCCGCTGCGGCGGCAGTTTCAGTTGTCGGTGGTGGTGGTGGTGGCGGCGGGGCTTCCTCTGATACCGATTCCAGTTGCAGTGATATACCCACCATTCCGGATACCAAATATGCGGAGAAAGAAATACGGTTATATTATCCAAAGCCGCGAGCTATGCTGCAGAAACGCAATACTATAAGCGGAGATGAGCTGTGTGGCAGCAGTATCATGTAGGCGGTGTACCAATGTGACATGAACGTAGAGTAGGTGCCACAAGGGTGCAAGGTGACCCAGCTTCACCCAGTTTGCAGGACAAATCGACCACGACCGACAATCTGTATAGGCTTAGCCAGTGGAGCGGGCTGCACTGCGAAATTTTCCACAGGTGACAGGTGAGATAAGCTGAAACTTACTGTGGATGTGTCGTCCCTTGATAAAATAAAGCAAGAAGACACCTCAAAATACAATCCTGGTGTTAGCAAAGTTTTGTGTTTCGGTGGCAACATGAAATACACGGACTACCGCATGGATGAGAAGTATACGTGCAATCTGGAGGATACTATATTGGAGACATTTTAACCAATACCTTTCGCTGATGATGAGGGAGCTGAAATTCTTGATGCTCAGCAAAATAACGCAACGGAAGGAATAGAATATCTGCATACGGAAGAAATAGTAAACCCTTGGGAGAGTATGTTGCAGCTGCAGCAAAGTTTTGTGTTTGCGTAATTTTAAAGCGTAACTTACAACAATTAACTTCTATTAAAATATAATATTAAGAAACTTTGCGTTAAAGTGAATAGTTATTTTGCAGCGATGGCGTATATTAGTGTTGCCGAGTGGACGCCTGATCAAGTGACCGACTGGTTAAAGGTAAGGATATAAACATATACACGCCCTAAAGTGATGAAGAACCCAATAACTTTTAGGCCTGGACGACACCATGTACAATTACATACATATATTCCTTTACGAACAATGAAGTTGGCGGTCGGCAGTTGTTAAATATTTGACCGTATGAGCTGAAACAGCTGGACATGCATTCCATTGGACATCAAGAGATTGTATTAGAGGCAGTAGAGATTTTAAGAAACTTTGTCATATTCCTGTATTACGCATCGAATAACTAAAGGCTTATTCTCTTTTTATTTTTTTATTGTTAGCACTACAATTTGGATAAAGAGAACCTACAATTTATGGCTTTGCATGTAGCCACGTCAGCGTGTAATTTGCATCGTCGACTTGCTTCGCACCGGGATGTTTCTAAAGTAGAAACGCAGGTTCTTAATGACATTACGCGAACCATAGCAACAATTCAACCGCTAACCATACCAACAATTCAATTCTCGCCGCACCGAACTTTACTACTCTACCGATAAAAATTAATGCAGTGATATATTACCGATTCCAGTTGCAGTTATATACTACTGCCCACGGATAGCAAATCTGCGGAGAAAGAAATAAGTTTATATTATCCAAAGCCACGAGCTATGCTGCAGGTTCGCATACTATAAGCGGAGATGAGCTGTTTAGCAAGCAGTATCATGTAGGAGGTGTACCAATGGCGCATGAACGTAAAGTAGGTGCCACGCAAGGTGACCTAACTTCACCCATCTTGCGGGACAAATCGATTTCGTTCGACTTTGGCTTGGAGTCGACACCACTGTCGACCTCTGGGACAACGTGACAACGATAGTGATTATTTGCAAGAACCTTATTACGGTATTTGCAAGCGTAACTTACAACAATTAACTTTTATTGAAATATTATATTAAGAAATGCGTTAAAGTTAATAGTTATTTTGCAGCGATGGCGTATATTAATGTTGCCGAGTGGACGCCTGGTGACCGACTGGTTTAAAGGTATAAACATATATAAACATATATGTATACGCCCTAAAGTGATAAGTACCAGAAGAAGCCAATAACTTTTAGGCCTGGACGACACCATGTACAATTACATATATTCCTTTACGAACAATGAAGTCGGCAGTTGCTAAATATTCGACCGTATGAGCTGAAACAGCTGGGCATGCATATAATTGGTCATCAAAAAATGTAATAGAGGCAGTAAAGATTTTAAGAAACTTTGTAATATTCCTGCATTACGCATCGAAGAACTAAAGGTTTAGTAACTTCTTATTTTTTTTAACGTTAGCACTACAATTTGGATAAAAAGAACTTAAAATTTATGGCTTTGCATGTAGCCAGTAATATGCATCATCGACTTGCTTCGCACCAGGATGTTTCTAACATAGAAACGCAGGTTTTTAATGACATTACGCAAACCATAGCAACAATTAAACCTATCATTGGTTGGCTGGATCGGGCACCATTTCATGGTCAACTACATTTCAATGAGATACGACGCAATATGTTGCGCTTGGGATTGGAATCGGCGATGAGCGCCCAACGTGATCGCTTTCTCCGAAATCCCGTTGAGTAAATAAAAGCTACGGCTGGAGCGTTGGCCTAATTATATTATACAGGACATCACAGACCCGATGCTGATGCTGATGCAGTACGCATCTTTAAATCTGGTAACACTCACAGTCAGTTACCGCGGCATACATCACGTTACTGATATCAAGTAAATTTCGCTGGCGCACAATTCGGGAAAAATCGAAGATGGAGATGCAATAGTGCAAATCAGTTATCAAACGGTAGTTGATTGGCAGTATAAGACGGTGATATTGCAATTGCGCGACGTCATTGCCAGACGTATTGCTAACTTTGAAAAAGCGCCCGAAGCATATGCAATCTACGGGCAAATTTACATACAGCCTTATCGACTTCCTAGTAAAAAGCGTAATATGGCATCACGTTGGGGTGAAAATCTACCCAATCCGCCGCACCGAACTTTACTACTTTACCGATAAAAATTAATGAAAAAGACACATCCGCTGCGGCGGCAGTTTCAGTTGTCGGTGGTGGTGGTGGTGGCGGCGGGGCTTCCTCTGATACCGATTCCAGTTGCAGTGATATACCCACCATTCCGGATACCAAATATGCGGAGAAAGAAATACGGTTATATTATCCAAAGCCGCGAGCTATGCTGCAGAAACGCAATACTATAAGCGGAGATGAGCTGTGTGGCAGCAGTATCATGTAGGCGGTGTACCAATGTGACATGAACGTAGAGTAGGTGCCACAAGGGTGCAAGGTGACCCAGCTTCACCCAGTTTGCAGGACAAATCGACCACGACCGACAATCTGTATAGGCTTAGCCAGTGGAGCGGGCTGCACTGCGAAATTTTCCACAGGTGACAGGTGAGATAAGCTGAAACTTACTGTGGATGTGTCGTCCCTTGATAAAATAAAGCAAGAAGACACCTCAAAATACAATCCTGGTGTTAGCAAAGTTTTGTGTTTCGGTGGCAACATGAAATACACGGACTACCGCATGGATGAGAAGTATACGTGCAATCTGGAGGATACTATATTGGAGACATTTTAACCAATACCTTTCGCTTATGATGAGGAGGCTGAAATTCTTGATGCTCAGCAAAATAACGCAACGGAAGGAATAGAATATCTGCATACGGAAGAAATAGTAAACACTTGGGAGAGTATGTTGCAGCTGCAGCAAAGTTTTGTGTTTGCGTAATTTTAAAGCGTAACTTACAACAATTAACTTCTATTAAAATATAATATTAAGAAACTTTGCGTTAAAGTGAATAGTTATTTTGCAGCGATGACGTATATTAGTGTTGCCGAGTGGACGCCTGATCAAGTGACCGACTGGTTAAAGGTAAGGATATAAACATATACACGCCCTAAAGTGATGAAGAACCCAATAACTTTTAGGCCTGGACGACACCATGTACAATTACATACATATATTCCTTTACGAACAATGAAGTTGGCGGTCGGCAGTTGTTAAATATTTGACCGTATGAGCTGAAACAGCTGGACATGCATTCCATTGGACATCAAGAGATTGTATTAGAGGCAGTAGAGATTTTAAGAAACTTTGTAATATTCCTGTATTACGCATCGAATAACTAAAGGCTTATTCTCTTTTTATTTTTTTATTGTTAGCACTACAATTTGGATAAAGAGAACCTACAATTTATGGCTTTGCATGTAGCATGTCAGCGTGTAATTTGCATCGTCGACTTGCTTCGCACCGGGATGTTTCTAAAATAGAAACGCAGGTTCTTAACGACATTACGCGAACTATAGCAACAATTCAACCGCTAACCATACCAACAATTCAATTCTCGCCGCACCGAACTTTACTACTCTACCGATAAAAATTAATGCAGTGATATACTACCGATTCCAGTTGCAGTTATATACTACCGCCCACGGATACCAAATCTGCGGAGAAAGAAATACGTTTATATTATCCAAAGCCACGAGCTATGCTGCAGGGTCGCATACTATAAGCGGAGGTGAGCTGTTTAGCAAGCAGTATCATGTAGGAGGTGTACCAATGAACGTAAAGCATGAACGTAAAGTATGAACGTCTCTTGATAAAAAAAAGCAAGAAGAAACCTCAAAATCCAAGCCTGGTAACGTGAAATACACCGACTATCGCATGTATTGGAATTATCAAAATGTATGGGAGACATTTGAACCAATACCTTTCGCTGATGATGAGAAGGCGGAAATTCCTGAGGCTCAGCAAAATAATGGCAAGGCAATGAATAGTAGTACAGTGGGATCAGCGGTTCGAAGAACGTTTAGATAAAGACAATAGCACACCGGCGTATGATAGTTCAGAGGGCGAGTCTGATACTCCGCCACCAGCAATAGAGCCGCGCAAAAAATTTTTTTTGGTTACACCGCCGGCACCACCACCGAGATCCAAAAAGCAAAGGGAATTAGCACCACCAGACATGCTACCTCCACCACCAAAACCGGCTAATCTTCGACCGAGCTGTGACACTTCAGTAAAGCCACCTGCTGCAGTAACGATTTTTCCGACGACAGAAAAGCTGCAACAGTCTGATACGGCAGTAATGTTGATTCCTTCAGTAAAGATGATTACTCCAGACAACAATGAATTACATACACCTAGATTACAAAAACTCTAACACTAAAGAAAAAAAAAGTCTGATTTCTAAGCGGTGCAAAATTAACCTGAAACTTTTTGGGACTGGAGACATACAGGGACATTTGTATAGGCGCACTAAGTATCTATGTGGTGTCACTTACTGGACCCGCTTTTATTTGGTACTGTTAGATATATATTTTTATGGTTTTCGGAAGTCTGCGCCGCGCATTTTTTCGGCGACGCCGGTTTGAAGAGAAATTAATTTGGTGGCGGCTCAAAATCGGCTCCAAGCAGACGGAGCTTAAGTTTTCGGCGGCTGAAAAGCTGCCAGAGACGCATTATTGCAAAAAGGTATAATAAGATAATTTCAGAAAGTAGTTTCTTATCAATTTAAAAACGAGTTTTCTTTATAAATACTGCACCGATTTTAACGAAATACGAAATAAATTTCTTCAGAAAGCTTAAAATATATGTTATCTTATTTTTAGTATATTTCCTTGGGTTAATTACACATTTTTCTTTGGAAAAAAAAAATTTTATCAAAAAAAATAGTACTAAAAACCTAAGGTTGCGTTTATTTATAAAACTAGACATATTTCGATAGAAAGTTATTTAAGATAAATGAATGACATTTTAATTAGCTTTATAACGGAATTGATATCACCCAAACAGCTTACATAGTTTCGGAGATACAGACGATTTTATTTCAAATTTTAAGATAAATGAATGACATTTTAATTAGCTTTATAACGGAATTAATATCACCCAAACAGTATACATAGTTTCGGAGATACAGACGATTTTATTTCAAATTTCAAGGGGCTCCAGCCCCGGCCCCAAGAGAGAGCGACATTTTTTTTTGGCTTGTTGGGGTTAGGACCAAGAGCACTAACAAAAAAAAAACAAAAAAAAAAATTGGAGCAACTTGTGTAAAGTAAATATAAGACCAAACGCTAATTTTCGCTTCTAACTACTTCGTTGCTAAATTTCAATTTCTTATATTTTACGAAGAGTTTCGTTAGTTAGAGCTTCAAACTTTACACTGTAGATGCCGACAATGTCTGCCTCTTCTTGCTGTTGTTGTTTGCCTGGCTCTAAACCTGATTTGTCTGTAGTCGTTGTTGTTGCTCTTGTCCTTCTTTTTCTTCGTTTGTTTACAATCGATTTGACGATTGAATTTAATTATTTGAACTATAAAATTGGAATTAAAGTATATTGTGTGAGTATTTACTAATCTTCTCTATATATAAAAATGAAAGTCCTGACTGACTCATCAACGCCCAGGCTAAACGCTTGGACCTAGAAAGCTAAAATTTTGCAAAGACGTTTCCTTTATGATGTATACAAGCACTAAGAACGGATATTTCAAAATTCAACTAAGGTGGTGAAAGGGGGTTTGTATGAGGAATATTTTATTTGTGGTGACATTTGCTTGTAACTTGGTCTTAATTCTCGTTGGTATAATTAATGAAATACATATTTCGGCATTTTTCAAAATTCAACCCCTGAAGGGGTGAAAACGGGTTTCAACGTTTGTATGAGGAATATTTCATTTGTGGTCAGAAGCAACACACACAACTCTAACCATTTAACCAAAATGAGCCACAGCAACGCGTACATCTAGTTTTAATCATATTAATGTTAATTTATTAAAGATTAGGTATTTTTAGTATGTATAATTGGACTTATTAAAGAGTTGAGGCAATACAAATCAAATACAAACTCAACTCTCCTCTGGTGTGCAAAATTTTTTTTTGTCTGCGCACAAATAATTAACCTTTCGAATATTTATAAATACTTAAAAAGGGACATAACAAATATAAAATATCAACGACGTTGTTTTCAGGATTGGCGCTCCTATATTATAGATCGCAAATGTATATATCCTATATTATATATATATTGTGAAAAAAAGCCATCTTCCTCAAAGAAACTTTAGTCGTGTTTCTTTTGCCGCAGTTATACGCTTATCGCTTATTATCGGCGTAACAAATAAAACGAGCATCCTCGCTTACGAATCTTTTATTTAAATCTGTCAGAAATTGTAAAATTCAATATAAATTGTGTAGTGTGATTTGACACCACTGAATTCTATCCCCAATTAGCGTGGATAGCTATCGTCACTAAACTAAGCTGCTACCCGTTAATTTTTCCCTAAAAAATTTCGTAAGCGTATACCCGCGACAAAAGAAACGCGGCTATTTAGTCGCTTTAAACCTGAAACCCACACACGCTGAAGCAGAAATGGGCGGTTGTGTAAACATCATCTATTAAAACGACTGCCGCAAGAAAACGGCGGCCAATTTTAAGCCGATTGCAAGCCGACAATTCGGCGGCGGCGGATTATCGAAAGTTGTCGGCGGCGGCTAAAAATCGGCTCAGTTTTTCGGCGCAGACCTCTGGGACAACGTGACAACGATAGTGATATTTGCAAGAACCTTATTACGGTATTTGCAAGCGTAACTTACAACAATTAACTTTTATTGAAATATATTAAGAAATGCGTTAAAGTTAATAGTTATTTTGCAGCGATGACGTATATTAATGTTGCCGAGTGGACGCCTGGTGACCGACTGGTTTAAAGGTAAGGATATAATCATATATGTACACGCCCTAAAGTGATAAGTACCAGAAGAAGCCAATAACTTTTAGGCCTGGACGACACCATGTACAATTACATATATTCCTTTACGAACAATGAAGTCGGCAGTTGCTAAATATTCGACCGTATGAGCTGAAACAGCTGGGCATGCATATAATTGGTCATCAAAAAATGTAATGGAGGCAGTAAAGATTTTAAGAAACTTTTTAATATTCCTGCATTACGCATCGAAGAACTAAAGGTTTAGTAACTTTTTATTTTTTTTTAACGTTAGCACTACAATTTGGATAAAAAGAACTTAAAATTTATGGCTTTGCATGTAGCCAGTAATATGCATCATCGACTTGCTTCGCACCAGGATGTTTCTAACATAGAAACGCAGGTTTTTAATGACATTACGCAAACCATAGCAACAATTAAACCTATCATTGGTTGGCTGGATCGGGCACCATTTCATGGTTAACTACATTTCAATGAGATACGACGCAATATGTTGCGCTTGGTATTGGAATCGGCGACGAGCGCCCAACGTGATCGCTTTCTCCAAAATCCCGTTGAGTAAATAAAAGCTACGGCTGGAGCGTTGGCCTAATTATATTATACAGCACATCACAGACCCGATGCTGATGCAGTACGCATCTTTAAATCTGGTAACACTCACAGTCAGTTACCGCGGCATACATCACGTTACTGATATCAAGTAAATTTCGCTGGCGCACAATTCGGGAAAAATCGAAGATGGAGATGCAATAGTGCAAATCAGTTATCAAACGGTAGTTGATTGGCAGTATAAGACGGTGATATTGCAATTGCTCGAGTCATTGCCAGACGTATTGCTAACTTTGAAAAAGCGCCCGAAGCATATGAAATCTACGGGCAAATTTACATACAGCCTTATCGACTTCCTAGTAAAAAGCGTAATATGGCATCACGTTGGGGTGAAAATCTACCCAATCCGCCGCACCGAACTTTACTACTTTACCGATAAAAATTAATGAAAAAGACACATCCGCTGCGGCGGCAGTTTCAGTTGTCGGTGGTGGTGGTGGTGGCGGCGGGGCTTCCTCTGATACCGATTCCAGTTGCAGTGATATACTAACGCCAACCATTCCGGATACCAAATATGCGGAGATAGAAATACGTTTATATTATCCAAAGCCGCGAGCTATGCTGCAGAAACGCAATACTATAAGCGGAGATGAGCTGTTTGGCAGCAGTATCATGTAGGCGGTGTACCAATGTGACATGAACGTAGAGTAGGTGCCACAAGGGTGCAAGGTGACCCAGCTTCACCCAGTTTGCAGGACAAATCGACCACGACCGACAATCTGTATAGGCTTAGCCAGTGGAGCGGGCTGGACTGCGAAATTTTCCACAGGTGACAGGTGAGATAAGCTGAAACTTACTGTGGATGTGTCGTCCCTTGATAAAATAAAGCAAGAAGACACCTCAAAATACAATCCTGGTGTTAGCAAAGTTTTGTGTTTCGGTGGCAACATGAAATACACGGACTACCGCATGGATGAGAAGTATACGTGCAATCTGGAGGATACTATATTGGAGACATTTTAACCAATACCTTTCGCTGATGATGAGGGGGCTGAAATTCTTGATGCTCAGCAAAATAACGCAACGGAAGGAATAGAATATCTGCATACGGAAGAAATAGTAAACCCTTGGGAGAGTATGTTGCAGCTGCAGCAAAGTTTTGTGTTTGCGTAATTTTAAAGCGTAACTTACAACAATTAACTTCTATTAAAATATAATATTAAGAAACTTTGCGTTAAAGTGAATAGTTATTTTGCAGCGATGGCGTATATTAGTGTTGCCGAGTGGACGCCTGATCAAGTGACCGACTGGTTAAAGGTAAGGATATAAACATATACACGCCATAAAGTGATGAAGAACCCAATAACTTTTAGGCCTGGACGACACCATGTACAATTACATACATATATTCCTTTACGAACAATGAAGTTGGCGGACGGCAGTGGTTAAATATTTGACCGTATGAGCTGAAACAGCTGGACATGCATTCCATTGGACATCAAGAGATTGTATTAGAGGCAGTAGAGATTTTAAGAAACTTTGTAATATTCCTGTATTACGCATCGAATAACTAAAGGCTTATTCTCTTTTTATTTTTTTATTGTTAGCACTACAATTTGGATAAAGAGAACCTACAATTTATGGCTTTGCATGTAGCCACGTCAGCGTGTAATTTGCATCGTCGACTTGCTTCGCACCGGGATGTTTCTAAAGTAGAAACGCAGGTTCTTAATGACATGACGCGAACCATAGCAACAATTCAACCGCTAACCATACCAACAATTCAATTCTCGCCGCACCGAACTTTACTACTCTACCGATAAAAATTAATGCAGTGATATATTACCGATTCCAGTTGCAGTTATATACTACCGCCCACGGATACCAAATCTGCGGAGAAAGAAATACGTTTATATTATCCAAAGCCACGAGCTATGCTGCAGGGTCGCATACTATAAGCGGAGATGAGCTGTTTAGCAAGCAGTATCATGTAGGAGGTGTTCCAATGGCGCATGAACGTAAAGTAGGTGCCACGCAAGGTGACCTAACTTCACCCATCTTGCGGGACAAATCGATTTCGTTCGACTTTGGCTTGGAGTCGACACTAGAGCTGTGCACAAGCCGTTTGAAAACCACTTTCAAAACACACAACGTTTTATCAGTAAAAATTGATAAAACATTTCAGATTTTCACTCATAGCCTTTATTGCTTGTGCTCTGCTGGAAACAAAAACAAAATTGTCAGACGAAAATGACACAACAGTTTTAATGCCAACAATTGCTAAATAGATATAAGAGAGGATACACACACGGAATGCACATACATATTAAATACATACATACGTTCAGCCGTCTCCTAGGCTTTTAGTTAGAAAAAAAGCATTGCGTGCCTCTTCCTTTTTTTCGTTTCTTTTTTTTTTCGTTTTTCTCGAAAATGTGGCAGAACATTTTTTCATTGTTTTCAATCGTTGTTCGGGGCCACAATTTGTGGACCATTTACAACAAAAACGAAGTAAGAAAAAGACGATAATTACATGGAAAAATAGATAAGAATGGTTTTTGAGTTTGGCGGAGGGAAAGAGGGGATGTTTTTTCTTCGTAATTTCTTAATTAGTTTTCAGACGCTTCTGGTGATAACAAAGCACCATCGACGGAGTGGCGAGCGGCGCAAATGCTTGCCTTTCGTTCCTTTCGAGTTCGAGCGGAGGGAAAGAGGGTGAGTTGTTTGCGTTTCTTTCGTTCCTTTGGAGATTAAGCGGAAGGAACGAGAGAGAAATGCATCAACATTAAAACAGCAACTGCAAATTTTCGAACAAGTTGTAAAAATGAATGTCGGTCGGGTAAAGGCACCACAGCAGTTGCTGTTTATTGCGTTTTTCATACAGCAGTCACAAAACAGCAGTCGTGCCAATTTGTGCCTAGCTGCCTTCAAAACGGCTCGCGCACAGCTCTAGTCGACACCACTGTCGACCTCTGGGACAACGTGACAACGATAGTGATTATTTGCAAGAACCTTATTACGGTATTTGCAAGCGTAACTTACAACAATTAACTTTTATTGAAATATTATATTAAGAAATGCGTTAAAGTTAATAGTTATTTTGCAGCGATGGCGTATATTAATGTTGCCGAGTGGACGCCTGGTGACCGACTGGTTTAAAGGTATAAACATATATAAACATATATGTATACGCCCTAAAGTGATAAGTACCAGAAGAAGCCAATAACTTTTAGGCCTGGACGACACAATGTACAATTACATATATTCCTTTACGAACAATGAAGTCGGCAGTTGCTAAATATTCGACCGTATGAGCTGAAACAGCTGGGCATGCATATAATTGGTCATCAAAAAATGTAATGGAGGCAGTAAAGATTTTAAGAAACTTTGTAATATTCCTGCATTACGCATCGAAGAACTAAAGGTTTAGTAACTTTTTATTTTTTTTAACGTTAGCACTACAATTTGGATAAAAAGAACTTAAAATTTATGGCTTTGCATGTAGCCAGTAATATGCATCATCGACTTGCTTCGCACCAGGATGTTTCTAACATAGAAACGCAGGTTTTTAATGACATTACGCAAACCATAGCAACAATTAAACCTATCATTGGTTGGCTGGATCGGGCACCATTTCATGGTCAACTACATTTCAATGAGATACGACGCAATATGTTGCGCTTGGGATTGGAATCGGCGACGAGCGCCCAACGTGATCGCTTTCTCCAAAATCCCGTTGAGTAAATAAAAGCTACGGCTGGAGCGTTGGCCTAATTATATTATACAGGACATCACAGACCCGATGCTGATGCTGATGCAGTACGCATCTTTAAATCTGGTAACACTCACAGTCAGTTACCGCGGCATACATCACGTTACTGATATCAAGTAAATTTCGCTGGCGCACAATTCGGGAAAAATCGAAGATGGAGATGCAATAGTGCAAATCAGTTATCAAACGGTAGTTGATTGGCAGTATAAGACGGTGATATTGCAATTGCGCGACGTCATTGCCAGACGTATTGCTAACTTTGAAAAAGCGCCCGAAGCATATGAAATCTACGGGCAAATTTACATACAGCCTTATCGACTTCCTAGTAAAAAGCGTAATATGGCATCACGTTGGGGTGAAAATCTACCCAATCCGCCGCACCGAACTTTACTACTTTACCGATAAAAATTAATGAAAAAGACACATCCGCTGCGGCGGCAGTTTCAGTTGTCGGTAGTGGTGGTGGTGGCGGCGGGGCTTCCTCTGATACCGATTCCAGTTGCAGTGATATACTAACGCCAACCATTCCGGATACCAAATATGCGGAGATAGAAATACGTTTTTATTATCCAAAGCCGCGAGCTATGCTGCAGAAACGCAATACTATAAGCGGAGATGAGCTGTTTGGCAGCAGTATCATGTAGGCGGTGTACCAATGTGACATGAACGTAGAGTAGGTGCCACAAGGGTGCAAGGTGACCCAGCTTCACCCAGTTTGCAGGACAAATCGACCACGACCGACAATCTGTATAGGCTTAGCCAGTGGAGCGGGCTGCACTGCGAAATTTTCCACAGGTGACAGGTGAGATAAGCTGAAACTTACTGTGGATGTGTCGTCCCTTGATAAAATAAAGCAAGAAGACACCTCAAAATACAATCCTGGTGTTAGCAAAATTTTGTGTTTCGGTGGCAACATGAAATACACGGACTACCGCATGGATGAGAAGTATACGTGCAATCTGGAGGATACTATATTGGAGACATTTTAACCAATACCTTTCGCTGATGATGAGGGGGCTGAAATTCTTGATGCTCAGCAAAATAACGCAACGGAAGGAATAGAATATCTGCATACGGAAGAAATAGTAAACCCTTGGGAGAGTATGTTGCAGCTGCAGCAAAGTTTTGTGTTTGCGTAATTTTAAAGCGTAACTTACAACAATTAACTTCTATTAAAATATAATATTAAGAAACTTTGCGTTAAAGTGAATAGTTATTTTGCAGCGATGGCGTATATTAGTGTTGCCGAGTGGACGCCTGATCAAGTGACCGACTGGTTAAAGGTAAGGATATAAACATATACACGCCCTAAAGTGATGAAGAACCCAATAACTTTTAGGCCTGGACGACACCATGTACAATTACATACATATATTCCTTTACGAACAATGAAGTTGGCGGTCGGCAGTTGTTAAATATTTGACCGTATGAGCTGAAACAGCTGGACATGCATTCCATTGGACATCAAGAGATTGTATTAGAGGCAGTAGAGATTTTAAGAAACTTTGTCATATTCCTGTATTACGCATCGAATAACTAAAGGCTTATTCTCTTTTTATTTTTTTATTGTTAGCACTACAATTTGGATAAAGAGAACCTACAATTTATGGCTTTGCATGTAGCCACGTCAGCGTGTAATTTGCATCGTCGACTTGCTTCGCACCGGGATGTTTCTAAAGTAGAAACGCAGGTTCTTAATGACATTACGCGAACCATAGCAACAATTCAACCGCTAACCATACCAACAATTCAATTCTCGCCGCACCGAACTTTACTACTCTACCGATAAAAATTAATGCAGTGATATATTACCGATTCCAGTTGCAGTTATATACTACTGCCCACGGATAACAAATCTGCGGAGAAAGAAATAAGTTTATATTATCCAAAGCCACGAGCTATGCTGCAGGTTCGCATACTATAAGCGGAGATGAGCTGTTTAGCAAGCAGTATCATGTAGGAGGTGTACCAATGGCGCATGAACGTAAAGTAGGTGCCACGCAAGGTGACCTAACTTCACCCATCTTGCGGGACAAATCGATTTCGTTCGACTTTGGCTTGGAGTCGACACCACTGTCGACCTCTGGGACAACGTGACAACGATAGTGATTATTTGCAAGAACCTTATTACGGTATTTGCAAGCGTAACTTACAACAATTAACTTTTATTGAAATATTATATTAAGAAATGCGTTAAAGTTAATAGTTATTTTGCAGCGATGGCGTATATTAATGTTGCCGAGTGGACGCCTGGTGACCGACTGGTTTAAAGGTATAAACATATATAAACATATATGTATACGCCCTAAAGTGATAAGTACCAGAAGAAGCCCATAACTTTTAGGCCTGGACGACACCATGTACAATTACATATATTCCTTTACGAACAATGAAGTCGGCAGTTGCTAAATATTCGACCGTATGAGCTGAAACAGCTGGGCATGCATATAATTGGTCATCAAAAAATGTAATAGAGGCAGTAAAGATTTTAAGAAACTTTGTAATATTCCTGCATTACGCATCGAAGAACTAAAGGTTTAGTAACTTCTTATTTTTTTTAACGTTAGCACTACAATTTGGATAAAAAGAACTTAAAATTTATGGCTTTGCATGTAGCCAGTAATATGCATCATCGACTTGCTTCGCACCAGGATGTTTCTAACATAGAAACGCAGGTTTTTAATGACATTACGCAAACCATAGCAACAATTAAACCTATCATTGGTTGGCTGGATCGGGCACCATTTCATGGTCAACTACATTTCAATGAGATACGACGCAATATGTTGCGCTTGGGATTGGAATCGGCGACGAGCGCCCAACGTGATCGCTTTCTCCAAAATCCCGTTGAGTAAATAAAAGCTACGGCTGGAGCGTTGGCCTAATTATATTATACAGGACATCACAGACCCGATGCTGATGCAGTACGCATCTTTAAATCTGGTAACACTCACAGTCAGTTACCGCGGCATACATCACGTTACTGATATCAAGTAAATTTCGCTGGCGCACAATTCGGGAAAAATCGAAGATGGAGATGCAATAGTGCAAATCAGTTATCAAACGGTAGTTGATTGGCAGTATAAGACGGTGATATTGCAATTGCGCGAGTCATTGCCAGACGTATTGCTAACTTTGAAAAAGCGCCCGAAGCATATGAAATCTACGGGCAAATTTACATACAGCCTTATCGACTTCCTAGTAAAAAGCGTAATATGGCATCACGTTGGGGTGAAAATCTACCCAATCCGCCGCACCGAACTTTACTACTTTACCGATAAAAATTAATGAAAAAGACACATCCGCTGCGGCGGCAGTTTCAGTTGTCGGTGGTGGTGGTGGTGGCGGCAGGGCTTCCTCTGATACCGATTCCAGTTGCAGTGATATACTAACGCCAACCATTCCGGATACCAAATATGCGAAGATAGAAATACGTTTATATTATCCAAAGCCGCGAGCTATGCTGCAGAAACGCAATACTATAAGCGGAGATGAGCTGTTTGGCAGCAGTATCATGTAGGCGGTGTACCAATGTGACATGAACGTAGAGTAGGTGCCACAAGGGTGCAAGGTGACCCAGCTTCACCCAGTTTGCAGGACAAATCGACCACGACCGACAATCTGTATAGGCTTAGCCAGTGGAGCGGGCTGGACTGCGGAATTTTCCACAGGTGACAGGTGAGATAAGCTAAAACTTACTGTGGATGTGTCGTCCCTTGATAAAATAAAGCAAGAAGACACCTCAAAATCCAATCCTTGTGTTAGCAAAGTTTTGTGTTTCGGTGGCAACATGAAATACACGGACTACCGCATGGATGAGAAGTATACGTGCAATCTGGAGGATACTATATTGGAGACATTTTAACCAATACCTTTCGCTTATGATGAGGAGGCTGAAATTCTTGATGCTCAGCAAAATAACGCAACGGAAGGAATAGAATATCTGCATACGGAAGAAATAGTAAACCCTTGGGAGAGTATGTTGCAGCTGCAGCAAAGTTTTGTGTTTGCGTAATTTTAAAGCGTAACTTACAACAATTAACTTCTATTAAAATATAATATTAAGAAACTTTGCGTTAAAGTGAATAGTTATTTTGCAGCGATGGCGTATATTAGTGTTGCCGAGTGGACGCCTGATCAAGTGACCGACTGGTTAAAGGTAAGGATATAAACATATACACGCCCTAAAGTGATGAAGAACCCAATAACTTTTAGGCCTGGACGACACCATGTACAATTACATACATACATATATTCCTTTACGAACAATGAAGTTGGCGGTCGGCAGTTGTTAAATATTTGACCGTATGAGCTGAAACAGCTGGACATGCATTCCATTGGACATCAAGAGATTGTATTAGAGGCAGTAGAGATTTTAAGAAACTTTGTAATATTCCTGTATTACGCATCGAATAACTAAAGGCTTATTCTCTTTTTATTTTTTTATTGTTAGCACTACAATTTGGATAAAGAGAACCTACAATTTATGGCTTTGCATGTAGCCACGTCAGCGTGTAATTTGCATCGTCGACTTGCTTCGCACCGGGATGTTGCTAAAGTAGAAACGCAGGTTCTTAATGACATTACGCGAACCATAGCAACAATTCAACCGCTAACCATACCTACAATTCAATTCTCGCCGCACCGAACTTTACTACTCTACCGATAAAAATTAATGCAGTGATTAATTAATCGGTAGTATAATTTCAGTTGCAGTTATATACTACCGCCCACGGATATCAAATCTGCGGAGAAAGAAATACGTTTATATTATCCAAAGCCACGAGCTATACTGCAGGGACGCATTCTATAAGCGGAGATGAGCTGTTTAGCAAGCAGTATCATGTAGGCGGTGTACCAATGGGGCATGAACGTAAAGTAGGTGCCACGCAAGGTGACCCAACTTCACCCATCTTGCGGGACAAATCGATTTCGTTCGGCTTTGGCTTGGAGTCGACACCACGGTCGACAACCTGTATAGGCTTAGCCAGTGGAGCGGCCGGTACTGCGAAGTTTCCTGACTTGAAAGGTTCTTTGTCCGAATTGAAAACCAAAGATAACCTGAAACTTACTGTGGATCTGCCGTCTCTTGATAAAAAAAAGCAAGAAGAAACCTCAAAATCCAAGCCTGGTAACATGAAATACACCGACTATCGCATGTATTGGAATTATACGTGCAATGTGGAGGATACTATATGGGAGACATTTGAACCAATACCTTTCGCTGAGGATGAGAAGGCGGAAATTCCTGAGGCTCAGCAAAATAATGGCAAGGCAATTAATAGTGTTACAGTGGGATCAGCGGTTCGAAGGACGTTTAGATAAGAACAATAGCACACCGGCGTATGATAGTTCAGAGGGCGAGTCTGATAATCCGCCACCAGCAATAGAGCCGCGCACAAAATTCTTTTTGGTTACAACGTTGGCACCCCCCACCAAGATCCAAAAAGCAAGGGGAATTAGCACCACCAGACATGCTACCTCCACCACCAAAACCGGCTAATATTCGACCGAGCTGTGACACTTCAGTAAAGCCACCTGCTGCAGTAACGATTTTTCCGACGACAGAAAAGCTGCAACAGTCTGATACGGCAGTAATGTTGATTCCTTCAGTAAAGATGATTACTCCAGACAACAATGAATTACATACACCTAGATTACAAAAACTCTAATACTAAAGAAAAAAAAAGTCTGATTTCTAAGCGGTGCAAAATTAACCTGAAACTTTTTGGGACTGGAGACATACAGGGACATTTGTATAGGCGCACTAAGTATCTATGTGGTGTCACTTACTGGGCCCGCTTTTATTTGGTACTGTTAGATATATATTTTTATGGTTTTCGGAAGTCTGCGCCGCGACTTTTTTCGGCGACGCCGGTTTGAAGAGAAATTAATTTGGTGGCGGCTCAAAATCGGCTCCAAGCAGACGGAGCTTAAGTTTTCGGCGGCTGAAAAGCTGCCAGAGACGCATTATTGCAAAAAGGTATAATAAGATAATTTCAGAAAGTAGTTTCTTATCAATTTAAAAACGAGTTTTCTTTATAAATACTGCACCGATTTTAACGAAATACGAAATAAATTTCTTCAGAAAGCTTAAAATATATGTTATCTTATTTTTAGTATATTTCCTTGGGTTAATTACACATTTTTCTTTGGAAAAAAAAAATTTTATCAAAAAAAATAGTACTAAAAACCTAAGGTTGCGTTTATTTATAAAACTAGACATATTTCGATAGAAAGTTATTTAAGATAAATGAATGACATTTTAATTAGCTTTATAACGGAATTAATATCACCCAAACAGCATACATAGTTTCGGAGATACAGACGATTTTATTTCAAATTTCAAGGGGCTCCAGCCCCGCCCCCAAGAGAGAGCGACATTTTTTTTTGGCTTGTTGGGGTTAGGACCAAGAGCACTAACAAAAAAAAAAATTGGAGCAACTTGTGTAAAGTAAATATAAGACCAAACGCTAATTTTCGCTTCTAACTACTTCGTTGCTAAATTTCAATTTCTTATATTTTACGAAGAGTTTCGTTAGTTAGAGCTTCAAACTTTACACTGTAGATGCCGACAATGTCTGCCTCTTCTTGCTGTTGTTGTTTGCCTGGCTCTAAACCTGATTTGTCTGTAGTCGTTGTTGTTGCTCTTGTCCTTCTTTTTCTTCGTTTGTTAACAATCGATTTGACGATTGAATTTAATTATTTGAACTATAAAATTGGAATTAAAGTATCTTGTGTGAGTATTTACTAATCTTCTCTATATATAAAAATGAAAGTCCTGACTGACTCATCAACGCCCAGGCTAAACGCTTGGACCTAGAAAGCTAAAATTTTGCAAAGACGTTTCCTTTATGATGTATACAAGCACTAAGAACGGATATTTCAAAATTTAACTAAGGTGGTGAAAGGGGGTTTGTATGAGGAATATTTTATTTGTGGTCACATTTGCTTGTAACTTGGTCTTAATACTCGTTGGTATAATTAATGAAATACATATTTCGGCATTTTTCAAAATTCAACCCCTGAAGGGGTGAAAACAGGTTTCAACGTTTGTATAAGGAATATTTCATTTGTGGTCAGAAGCAACACACACAACTCTAACCATTTAACCAAAATGAGCCACAGCAACGCGTACATCTAGTTTTAATCATATTAATGTTAATTTATTAAAGATTAGGTATTTTTAGTATGTATAGTTGGACTTATTGAAGAGTTGAGGCAATACAAATCAAATACAAACTCAACTCTCCTCTGGTGTGCAAAATTTTTTTTTGTCTGCGCACAAATAATTAACCTTTCGAATATTTATAAATACTTAAAAAGGGACATGACAAATATAAAATATCAACGACGTTGTTTTCAGGATTGGCGCTCCTATATTATAGATCGCAAATGTATATATCCTATATTATTATTTATATATTGTGAAAAAAAGCCATCTTCCTCAAAGAAACTTTAGTCGTGTTTCTTTTGCCGCAGTTATACGCTTATCGCTTATTATCGGCGTAACAAATAAAACGAGCATCCTTACGAATCTTTTATTTAAATCTGTCAGAAATTGTAAAATTCAATATAAATTGTGTAGTGTGATTTGACACCACTGAATTCTATCCCCAATTAGCGTGGATAGCTATCGTCACTAAACTAAGCTGCTACCCGTTAATTTTTCCCTTAAAATTTCGTAAGCGTATACCCGCGACAAAAGAAACGCGGCTATTTAGTCGCTTTAAACCTGAAACCCACACACGCTGAAGCAAAAATGGGCGGTTGTGTAAACATCATCTATTAAAACGACTGCCGCAAGAAAACGGCGGCCAATTTTAAGCCGATTGCAAGCCGACAATTCGGCGGCGGCGGATTACCGAAAGTTGTCGGCGGCGGCTAAAAATCGGCTCAGTTTTTCGGCGCAGACCTCTGGAACAACGTGACAACGATAGTGATATTTGCAAGAACCTTATTACGGTATTTGCAAGCGTAACTTACAACAATTAACTTTTATTGAAATATATTAAGAAATGCGTTAAAGTTAATAGTTATTTTGCAGCGATGACGTATATTAATATTGCCGAGTGGACGCCTGGTGACCGACTGGTTTAAAGGTAAGGATATAAACATATATGTACACGCCCTAAAGTGATAAGTACCAGAAGAAGCCAATAACTTTTAGGCCTGGACGACACCATGTACAATTACATATATTCCTTTACGAACAATGAAGTCGGCAGTTGCTAAATATTCGACCGTATGAGCTGAAACAGCTGGGCATGCATATAATTGGTCATCAAAAAATGTAATGGAGGCAGTAAAGATTTTAAGAAACTTTGTAATATTCCTGCATTACGCATCGAAGAACTAAAGGTTTAGTAACTTTTTATTTTTTTTAACGTTAGCACTACAATTTGGATAAAAATAACTTAAAATTTATGGCTTTGCATGTAGCCATGTAATATGCATCATCAACTTGCTTCGCACCAGGATGTTTCTAACATAGAAACGCAGGTTTTTAATGACATTACGCAAACCATAGCAACAATTAAACCTATCATTGGTTGGCTGGATCGGGCACCATTTCATGGTCAACTACATTTCAATGAGATACGACGCAATATGTTGCGCTTGGGATTGGAATCGGCGACGAGCGCCCAACGTGATCGCTTTCTCCAAAATCCCGTTGAGTAAATAAAAGCTACGGCTGGAGCGTTGGCCTAATTATATTATAAAGGACATCACAGACCCGATGCTGATGCAGTACGCATCTTTAAATCTGGTAACACTCACAGTCAGTTACCGCGGCATACATCACGTTACTGATATCAAGTAAATTTCGCTGGCGCACAATTCGGGAAAAATCGAAGATGGAGATGCAATAGTGCAAATCAGTTATCAAACGGTAGTTGATTGGCAGTATAAGACGGTGATATTGCAATTGCGCGAGTCATTGCCAGACGTATTGCTAACTTTGAAAAAGCGCCCGAAGCATATGAAATCTACGGGCAAATTTACATACAGCCTTATCGACTTCCTAGTAAAAAGCGTAATATGGCATCACGTTGGGGTGAAAATCTACCCAATCCGCCGCACCAAACTTTACTACTTTACCGATAAAAATTAATGAAAAAGACACATCCGCTGCGGCGGCAGTTTCAGTTGTCGGTGGTGGTGGTGGTGGCGGCGGGGCTTCCTCTGATACCGATTCCAGTTGCAGTGATATACTAACGCCAACCATTCCGGATACCAAATATGCGGAGATAGAAATACGTTTATATTATCCAAAGCCGCGAGCTATGCTGCAGAACCGCAATACTATAAGCGGAGATGAGCTGTTTGGCAGCAGTATCATGTAGTCGGTGTACCAATGTGACATGAACGTAGAGTAGGTGCCACAAGGGTGCAAGGTGACCCAGCTTCACCCAGTTTGCAGGACAAATCGACCACGACCGACAATCTGTATAGGCTTAGCCAGTGGAGCGGGCTGGACTGCGGAATTTTCCACAGGTGACAGGTGAGATAAGCTGAAACTTACTGTGGATGTGTCGTCCCTTGATAAAATAAAGCAAGAAGACACCTCCAAATCCAATCCTGGTGTTAGCAAAGTTTTGTGTTTCGGTGGCAACATGAAATACACGGACTACCGCATGGATGAGAAGTATACGTGCAATCTGGAGGATACTATATTGGAGACATTTTAACCAATACCTTTCGCTGATGATGAGGGGGCTGAAATTCTTGATGCTCAGCAAAATAACGCAACGGAAGGAATAGAATATCTGCATACGGAAGAAATAGTAAACCCTTGGGAGAGTATGTTGCAGCTGCAGCAAAGTTTTGTGTTTGCGTAATTTTAAAGCGTAACTTACAACAATTAACTTCTATTAACCCTCTGATGCATATCTCCGCCTTTTGGCGGTCAAAAGAAAATGCTATATTACTCCTTCATAATACTTTTATTTAAGTAAAATAATTTTTCAATTATATTATTTAAATATATATGTACATTTTTAGCCTAAGCGGCAACCCTGTAATTTCAGCCAGTTGCCATTGAAATTTATTTTCAGTTGAATGCACACGTTTTTTCGTAGAAAAAAATATTTCTACAGAAGTCGGTTTTTTTAGCGTGATTTTCACATAATTAATTGCGCAATTTATTAAAAAGAAAATACTGGTAAGTAATTTAAACCTTTTTCTGTACAATATAAACAAAAACCTGTGAAATTTGTGAGTTTTACAATGTAGAATTGCTTTTCGAAGTTAGTCCGCCAAAAGGCGGACTTATGCACTCCTCACAGCAAATATAAAAAAACGTTACATTTATGTGCGTGGTCTAATTTTTTTTTTATTTAGAAAAATGCGAATTTGGGATTGCAATAGACGCTATAATTTGTCAAATATGACGGATGATGAACTGCAGGACTTTTTGCAGTTTTCTGGGGATTTCGACGGGAGCGGGAACGAAAATGAGGATTCGGACTTCGACAGCGACGATGATTTAAATGATCCAAATTATGCGCCTGGCGAAGAATTTGATATTGCTGGAGCAGTTCGCGACTGTATAAATATTTCAGACTTAGGTCTGTCATTGGAAACACCAAATACAGTCGATATACCGCCTATCGAAAATTTAGTATCCAAAGCAGTAGAACCATTAATAAGTCCAAACAAAACAAGAGAAGTCCAAACAAAAAGTAACAGCCGTAAACGTGCACGATCACCAGATGTACAATTTTCTGAAGCATCAAAAGTAGTATCCATTGGGCAATTTGTTGGTGATGTCTCCCAGATAAAATCAAACAGCGACGATTTTCGCAAAATTATTTGGAGAAAAGACCGGCTTCAATTACACGTAGGAGAACTACAATTTCATCCGGCATGTATGTTAGAATTTGCTCATCTTACCACTCCTTATGCGTGTTTTGAATACTTCGTTAATGAGGAGCTCTTATCGTTAATAGCCAATGAAACCAATGTGTATAGCAGACAGAAAAAAATTGTCATACTGCGAAAAATGTAATAGTCCGCTTTGTAATACAAGCAAAAAAATTGCTTTAAAATGTTTCATATTAAAGCCTAATTTTTACTATAGGACTTTCTAACAGATTTTTCATTTTAGCCTGTTACGAGTACTCCTATTATTGAATAAAAACATTATAAAGTTGAAAAAAACGTTTTCTATTTATTACCATGGGTTCTGATTTTGCAATAGTAACTGCATAGCTCCGCCTTTCGGCGGAATCGTATTTTGGGTATATATCTCCAAGATCTGACTATATATCGAAAAATCATGCGTGAATCTATTATCTATGCATATGAATTAACACAAAAATTATTTTTATTTTAAGAAATAAAAATCATGCATCAGAGGGTTAAAATATAATATTAAGAAACTTTGCGTTAAAGTGAATAGTTATTTTGCAGCGATGGCGTATATTAGTGTTGCCGAGTGGACGCCTGATCAAGTGACCGACTGGTTAAAGGTAAGGATATAAACATATACACGCCATAAAGTGATGAAGAACCCAATAACTTTTAGGCCTGGACGACACCATGTACAATTACATACATATATTCCTTTACGAACAATGAAGTTGGCGGACGGCAGTGGTTAAATATTTGACCGTATGAGCTGAAACAGCTGGACATGCATTCCATTGGACATCAAGAGATTGTATTAGAGGCAGTAGAGATTTTAAGAAACTTTGTAATATTCCTGTATTACGCATCGAATAACTAAAGGCTTATTCTCTTTTTATTTTTTATACCCTACACCCGAAGGGTTGAGGGTATATTCACTTTGTTCTTCCGTTTGTAACGCATTAAAGGAGGCGTGGCAGGTATAGAAAAGTATATATATTCTGGCTCAGAATCACCTCCTGAGTCGATTTAGCCATGTCCGTCCGTCTGTCTGTCTGTCTGTCTGTCTGTCTGTCTGTCTGTCTGTCTGTCTGTCTGTCTGTGGAAATCACGATTACGGGAGAACGAATAGAGCTATCGCCATGAAATTTGGCACGAATATTCTTTGTCGTCATAGGCTGTTTGGTATTGAAAATGGGGAAAATCGGACAAGTGCCACGCCTACTTTTTATAGCAAATATGAATTTTCCCGTGCTTATAGCTCAATTTCTCAGCTTCTAGGGCGAACTTGAAGCTCAAATTTTATTTCCGAGTCCACCGTCTCACACTTAAATATTCTCCCAAAAATGGGCGTGGTCCGCCCACTGGTGACAAAAACCACGATTACAGGAAAACTAGTGGAAACATCATTATGAAATTCAGCAGGAATATTCTTAGAGCTCACTGATGTCGAAAATGGAAAAAAACGGTTTACTGCCACGCCTACTTTTTAGGTAAATATTAATGCCTCCAATTTGAGAGCTGAATTTCTCAGCTTGTAGTCCGGATCTGAAGCTGAAATTTCAGTGCCGCGTGACACGCCCACTGGTATACCATACTATATAATGAAGCGTTTGTTGAGAAAAGCGTTGTCGTAAATGAGTTAATAGATCAAAATTTACTATCTGTAAATGAAATGTAAGTTGGTTTATCCCGCCAACTTTTTATAATCACTTTGACAGATGCGGGTGTAGGGTATATAAGCTTCGGCCAGGCCGAAGTTAACGCTCTTACTTGTTTATTGTTAGCACTACAATTTGGATAAAGAGAACCTACAATTTATGGCTTTGCATGTAGCCACGTCAGCGTGTAATTTGCATCGTCGACTTGCTTCGCACCGGGATGTTTCTAAAGTAGAAACGCAGGTTCTTAATGACATTACGCGAACCATAGCAACAATTCAACCGCTAACCATACCAACAATTCAATTCTCGCCGCACCGAACTTTACTACTCTACCGATAAAAATTAATGCAGTGATATATTACCGATTCCAGTTGCAGTTATATACTACCGCCCACGGATACCAAATCTGCGGAGAAAGAAATACGTTTATATTATCCAAAGCCACGAGCTATGCTGCAGGTTCGCATACTATAAGCGGAGATGAGCTGTTTAGCAAGCAGTATCATGTAGGAGGTGTACCAATGGCGCATGAACGTAAAGTAGGTGCCACGCAAGATGACCTAACTTCACCCATCTTGCGGGACAAATCGATTTCGTTCGACTTTGGCTTGGAGTCGACACCACTGTCGACCTCTGGGACAACGTGACAACGATAGTGATTATTTGCAAGAACCTTATTACGGTTTTTGCAAGCGTAACTTACAACAATTAACTTTTATTGAAATATTATATTAAGAAATGCGTTAAAGTTAATAGTTATTTTGCAGCGATGGCGTATATTAATGTTGCCGAGTGGACGCCTGGTGACCGACTGGTTTAAAGGTATAAACATATATAAACATATATGTATACGCCCTAAAGTGATAAGTACCAGAAGAAGCCAATAACTTTTAGGCCTGGACGACACCATGTACAATTACATATATTCCTTTACGAACAATGAAGTCGGCAGTTGCTAAATATTCGACCGTATGAGCTGAAACAGCTGGGCATGCATATAATTGGTCATCAAAAAATGTAATGGAGGCAGTAAAGATTTTAAGAAACTTTGTAATATTCCTGCATTACGCATCGAAGAACTAAAGGTTTAGTAACTTCTTATTTTTTTTAACGTTAGCACTACAATTTGGATAAAAAGAACTTAAAATTTATGGCTTTGCATGTAGCCAGTAATATGCATCATCGACTTGCTTCGCACCAGGATGTTTCTAACATAGAAACGCAGGTTTTTAATGACATTACGCAAACCATAGCAACAATTAAACCTATCATTGGTTGGCTGGATCGGGCACCATTTCATGGGATTGGAATCGGCGACGAGCGCCCAACGTGATCGCTTTCTCCAAAATCCCGTTGAGTAAATAAAAGCTACGGCTGGAGCGTTGGCCTAATTATATTATACAGGACATCACAGACCCGATGCTGATGCAGTACGCATCTTTAAATCTGGTAACACTCACAGTCAGTTACCGCGGCATACATCACGTTACTGATATCAAGTAAATTTCGCTGGCGCACAATTCGGGAAAAATCGAAGATGGAGATGCAATAGTGCAAATCAGTTATCAAACGGTAGTTGATTGGCAGTATAAGACGGTGATATTGCAATTGCGCGAGTCATTGCCAGACGTATTGCTAACTTTGAAAAAGCGCCCGAAGGATATGAAATCTACGGGCAAATTTACATACAGCCCTATCGACTTCCTAGTAAAAAGCGTAATATGGTATCACGTTGGGGTGAAAATCTACCCAGTCCGCCGCACCGAACTTTACTACTTTACCGATAAAAATTAATGAAAAAGACACATCCGCTGCGGCGGCAGTTTCAGTTGTCGGTGGTGGTGGTGGTGGCGGCGGGGCTTCCTCTGATACCGATTCCAGTTGCAGTGATATACTAACGCCCACCATTCCGGATACCAAATATGCGGAGAAAGAAATACGTTTATATTATCCAAAGCCGCGAGCTATGCTGCAGAAACGCAATACTATAAGCGGAGATGAGCTGTTTGGCAGCAGTATCATGTAGGCGGTGTACCAATGTGACATGAACGTAGAGTAGGTGCCACAAGGGTGCAAGGTGACCCAGCTTCACCCAGTTTGCAGGACAAATCGACCACGACCGACAATCTGTATAGGCTTAGCCAGTGGAGCGGGCTGGACTGCGGAATTTTCCACAGGTGACAGGTGAGATAAGCTGAAACTTACTGTGGATGTGTCGTCCCTTGATAAAATAAAGCAAGAAGACACCTCCAAATCCAATCCTGGTGTTAGCAAAGTTTTGTGTTTCGGTGGCAACATGAAATACACGGACTACCGCATGGATGAGAAGTATACGTGCAATCTGGAGGATACTATATTGGAGACATTTTAACCAATACCTTTCGCTGATGATGAGGGGGCTGAAATTCTTGATGCTCAGCAAAATAACGCAACGGAAGGAATAGAATATCTGCATACGGAAGAAATAGTAAACCCTTGGGAGAGTATGTTGCAGCTGCAGCAAAGTTTTGTGTTTGCGTAATTTTAAAGCGTAACTTACAACAATTAACTTCTATTAAAATATAATATTAAGAAACTTTGCGTTAAAGTGAATAGTTATTTTGCAGCGATGGCGTATATTAGTGTTGCCGAGTAGACGCCTGATCAAGTGACCGACTGGTTAAAGGTAAGGATATAAACATATACACGCCCTAAAGTGATGAAGAACCCAATAACTTTTAGGCCTGGACGACACCATGTACAATTCCTTCCACATACATATATTCCTTTACGAACAATGAAGTTGGCGGTCGGCAGTTGTTAAATATTTGACCGTATGAGCTGAAACAGCTGGACATGCATTCCATTGGACATCAAGAGATTGTATTAGAGGCAGTAGAGATTTTAAGAAACTTTGTAATATTCCTGTATTACGCATCGAATAACTAAAGGCTTATTCTCTTTTTATTTTTTTATTGTTAGCACTACAATTTGGATAAAGAGAACCTACAATTTATGGCTTTGCATGTAGCATGTCAGCGTGTAATTTGCATCGTCGACTTGCTTCGCACCGGGATGTTTCTAAAATAGAAACGCAGGTTCTTAACGACATTACGCGAACTATAGCAACAATTCAACCGCTAACCATACCAACAATTCAATTCTCGCCGCACCGAACTTTACTACTCTACCGATAAAAATTAATGCAGTGATATACTACCGATTCCAGTTGCAGTTATATACTACCGCCCACGGATACCAAATCTGCGGAGAAAGAAATACGTTTATATTATCCAAAGCCACGAGCTATGCTGCAGGGTCGCATACTATAAGCGGAGGTGAGCTGTTTAGCAAGCAGTATCATGTAGGAGGTGTACCAATGGGGCATGAACGTAAAGTAGGTGCCACGCAAGGTGACCCAACTTCACCCATCTTGCGGGACAAATCGATTTCGTTCGGCTTTGGCTTGGAGTTGACACCACGGTCGACAACCTATACGGCTTAGCCAGTGGAGCGGCCGGTACTGCGAAGTTTTCTGACTTGAAAGGTTCTTTGTCCGAATTGAAAACCAAAAATAACCTGAAACTTACTGTGGATCTGCCGTCTCTTGATAAAAAAAAGCAAGAAGAAACCTCAAAATCCAAGCCTGGTAACATGAAATACACCGACTATCGCATGTATTGGAATTATCAAAATGTATGGGAGACATTTGAACCAATACCTTTCGCTGATGATGAGAAGGCGGAAATTCCTGAGGCTCAGCAAAATAATGGCAAGGCAATGAATAGTGGTACAGTGGGATCAGCGGTTCGAAGGACGTTTAGATAAGAACAATAGCACACCGGCGTATGATAGTTCAGAGGGCGAGTCTGATACTCCGCCACCAGCAATAGAGCCGCGCAAAAAATTTTTTTTGGTTACACCGCCGGCACCACCACCGAGATCCAAAAAGCAAAGGGAATTAGCACCACCAGACATGCTACCTCCACCACCAAAACCGGCTAATCTTCGACAGAGCTGTGACACTTCTGTAAAGCCACCTGCTGCAGTAACGATTTTTCCGACGACAGAAAAGCTGCAACAGTCTGATACGGCAGTAATGTTGATTCCTTCAGTAAAGATGATTACTCCAGACAACAATGAATTACATACACCTAGATTACAAAAACTCTAACACTAAAGAAAAAAAAAGTCTGATTTCTAAGCGGTGCAAAATTAACCTGAAACTTTTTGGGACTGGAGACATACAGGGACATTTGTATAGGCGCACTAAGTATCTATGTGGTGTCACGTACTGGGCCCGCTTTTATTTGGTACTGTTAGATATATATTTTTATGGTTTTCGGAAGTCTGCGCCGCGCATTTTTTCGGCGACGCCGGTTTGAAGAGAAATTAATTTGGTGGCGGCTCAAAATCGGCTCCAAGCAGACGGAGCTTAAGTTTTCGGCGGCTGAAAAGCTGCCAGAGACGCATTATTGTAAAAAGGTATAATAAGATAATTTCAGAAAGTAGTTTCTTATCAATTTAAAAACGAGTTTTCTTTATAAATACTGCACCGATTTTAACAAAATAAATTTCTTCAGAAAGCTTAAAATATACTGGTGTGAAGTTAGTACTTTTTTTTGGAGAATTGTTTTTCAGAGACGTTTGTTGGAGACTTCGATTGAAGAGAAATAGGGTTGCCATATCAGCGCCAAATATTTTTTCCAATATGAGGTGAGAAAACCATTGACACGAACCTTTTGGTTTAGAAATTTTTCTGATTAATGGCGTTTCTGATAAAAGGTTGTGTGCTTAGGATTGTTGCAGTTAGTTTACAACTGTTTCTTGTTGTTCGTCAATACCTTCTGGTAGAAAAACAACAAGAAACCGTAGTAAATCTATTGCAATAATTCTAAGCGCACAAACTGTTTGAAAGTCACGCCACGTCACGCGGTGTTTACCTTGTTACAACAGTTGCAATAGAGCTCCAGCACTTTTTGATTTAAAAAGAATCTCGGACGATTTTTTACTAAATTAAATTTTATAGGATAGAGAAGGCTGTCAGCTAACACACTGTATACATCCTACAGGCTGGGCCTTTACTTTTCGCCAGATATTAATTTTTTCTATTGGCTATATTTCCTCTTTGGAGAAATTATGCTCCAGCACTTTTTGATTTAAAAAAAAAAACCTTGGGTGATTTTTTACTGAAATAAATTTTATAGGGTAGAGGAGGCCTCCAGCTAACACCCTGTATACATCGTACAGACTGGTTTTTTCCTTTTCGCCAGATATTAATTTTTTTCTTTTGGCTATATTTCCTCTTTGGAGAAATTATGCTTCAGCACTTTTTGATTTTAAAAAAAAACCTGGGGTGATTTTTTACTGAAATAAATTTTATAGGGTAGAGGAGGCCTCCAGCTAACACCCTGTATACATCGTACAGACTGGTTTTTTCCTTTTCGCCAGATATTAATTTTTTTCTTTTGGCTATATTTCCTCTTTGGAGAAATTATGCTCCAGCACTTTTTGATTTTAAAAAAAAACCTTGGGTGATTTTTTACTGAAATAAATTTTATAGGGTAGAGGAGGCCTCCAGCTAACACCCTGTATACATCGTACAGACTGGTTTTTTCCTTTTCGCCAGATATTAATTTTTTTCTTTTGGCTATATTTCCTCTTTGGAGAAATTATGCTCCAGCACTTTTTGATTTTAAAAAAAAACCTTGGGTGATTTTTTACTGAAATAAATTTTATAGGGTAGAGGAGGCCTCCAGCTAACACCCTGTATACATCGTACAGACTGGTTTTTTCCTTTTCGCCAGATATTAATTTTTTTCTTTTGGCTATATTTCCTCTTTGGAGAAATTATGCTCCAGCACTTTTTGATTTTAAAAAAAAACCTTGGGTGATTTTTTACTGAAATAAATTTTATAGGGTAGAGGAGGCCTCCAGCTAACACCCTGTATACATCGTAAAAAAATCACCCAGGTTTTTTTTTTAAATCAAAAAGTGCTGGAGCATAATTTCTCCAAAGAGGAAATATAGCCAAAAGAAAAAAATTAATATCTGGCGAAAAGGAAAAAACCAGTCTGTACGATGTATACAGGGTATTAGCTGGAGGCCTCCTCTACCCTATAAAATTTATTTCAGTAAAAAATCACCCAAGGTTTTTTTTTAAAATCAAAAAGTGCTGGAGCATAATTTCTCCAAAGAGGAAATATAGCCAAAAGAAAAAAATTAATATCTGGCGAAAAGGAAAAAACCAGTCTGTACGATGTATACAGGGTGTTAGCTGGAGGCCTCCTCTACCCTATAAAATTTATTTCAGTAAAAAATCACCCAAGGTTTTTTTTTAAAATCAAAAAGTGCTGGAGCATAATTTCTCCAAAGAGGAAATATAGCCAAAAGAAAAAAATTAATATCTGGCGAAAAGGAAAAAACCAGTCTGTACGATGTATACAGGGTGTTAGCTGGAGGCCTCCTCTACCCTATAAAATTTATTTCAGTAAAAAATCACCCAAGGTTTTTTTTTAAAATCAAAAAGTGCTGGAGCATAATTTCTCCAAAGAGGAAATATAGCCAAAAGAAAAAAATTAATATCTGGCGAAAAGGAAAAAACCAGTCTGTACGATGTATACAGGGTGTTAGCTGGAGGCCTCCTCTACCCTATAAAATTTATTTCAGTAAAAAATCACCCAAGGTTTTTTTTTAAAATCAAAAAGTGCTGGAGCATAATTTCTCCAAAGAGGAAATATAGCCAAAAGAAAAAAATTAATATCTGGCGAAAAGGAAAAAACCAGTCTGTACGATGTATACAGGGTGTTAGCTGGAGGCCTCCTCTACCCTATAAAATTTATTTCAGTAAAAAATCACCCAAGGTTTTTTTTTAAAATCAAAAAGTGCTGGAGCATAATTTCTCCAAAGAGGAAATATAGCCAAAAGAAAAAAATTAATATCTGGCGAAAAGGAAAAAACCAGTCTGTACGATGTATACAGGGTGTTAGCTGGAGGCCTCCTCTACCCTATAAAATTTATTTCAGTAAAAAATCACCCAAGGTTTTTTTTTAAAATCAAAAAGTGCTGGAGCATAATTTCTCCAAAGAGGAAATATAGCCAAAAGAAAAAAATTAATATCTGGCGAAAAGGAAAAAACCAGTCTGTACGATGTATACAGGGTGTTAGCTGGAGGCCTCCTCTACCCTATAAAATTTATTTCAGTAAAAAATCACCCAAGGTTTTTTTTTAAAATCAAAAAGTGCTGGAGCATAATTTCTCCAAAGAGGAAATATAGCCAAAAGAAAAAAATTAATATCTGGCGAAAAGGAAAAAACCAGTCTGTACGATGTATACAGGGTGTTAGCTGGAGGCCTCCTCTACCCTATAAAATTTATTTCAGTAAAAAATCACCCAAGGTTTTTTTTTAAAATCAAAAAGTGCTGGAGCATAATTTCTCCAAAGAGGAAATATAGCCAAAAGAAAAAAATTAATATCTGGCGAAAAGGAAAAAACCAGTCTGTACGATGTATACAGGGTGTTAGCTGGAGGCCTCCTCTACCCTATAAAATTTATTTCAGTAAAAAATCACCCAAGGTTTTTTTTTAAAATCAAAAAGTGCTGGAGCATAATTTCTCCAAAGAGGAAATATAGCCAAAAGAAAAAAATTAATATCTGGCGAAAAGGAAAAAACCAGTCTGTACGATGTATACAGGGTGTTAGCTGGAGGCCTCCTCTACCCTATAAAATTTATTTCAGTAAAAAATCACCCAAGGTTTTTTTTTAAAATCAAAAAGTGCTGGAGCATAATTTCTCCAAAGAGGAAATATAGCCAAAAGAAAAAAATTAATATCTGGCGAAAAGGAAAAAACCAGTCTGTACGATGTATACAGGGTGTTAGCTGGAGGCCTCCTCTACCCTATAAAATTTATTTCAGTAAAAAATCACCCAAGGTTTTTTTTTAAAATCAAAAAGTGCTGGAGCATAATTTCTCCAAAGAGGAAATATAGCCAAAAGAAAAAAATTAATATCTGGCGAAAAGGAAAAAACCAGTCTGTACGATGTATACAGGGTGTTAGCTGGAGGCCTCCTCTACCCTATAAAATTTATTTCAGTAAAAAATCACCCAAGGTTTTTTTTTAAAATCAAAAAGTGCTGGAGCATAATTTTTCCAGAGGAAATATAACCAAAAGAAAAAAAAAGAGCATAATTTTAGGCGATTTTCTTACTTCATATTGGAAATTATGAAGGTTATGTGGCAACCCTATTTCTCTTCAATCGAAGTCTCCAACAAACGTCTCTGAAAAACAATTCTCCAAAAAAAAGTGCTAACTTCACACCAGTTAAAATATATGTTATTTTTAGTATATTTCCTTGGGTTAATTACACATTTTTCTTTGGAAAAAAAAATTTTGTCAAAAAAAATAGTACTAAAAACCTAAGGTTGCGTTTATTTATAAAACTAGACATATTTGGATAGAAAGTTATTTAAGATATCACCCAAACAGCATACATAGTTTCGGAGATACAGACGATTTTATTTCAAATTTCAAGGGGCTCAAATTTTAAGATAAAATTTCAAATTTTAAGATAAATGAATGACATTTTAATTAGCTTTATAACGGAATTAATATCACCCAAACAGCATACATAGTTTCGGAGATACAGACGATTTTATTTCAAATTTCAAGGGGCTCCAGCCCCGCCCCCAAGAGAGAGCGACATTTTTTTGTTTGGCTTGTTGGGGTTAGGACCAAGAGCACTAACAAAAAAAAAATTGGAGCAACTTGTGTAAAGTAAATATAAGCCCAAACGCTAATTTTCGCTTCTAACTACTTCGTTGCTAAATTTCAATTTCTTATATTTTACGAAGAGTTTCGTTAGTTAGAGCTTCAAACTTTACACTGTAGATGCCGACAATGTCTGCCTCTTCTTGCTGTTGTTGTTTGCCTGGCTCTAAACCTGATTTGTCTGTAGTCGTTGTTGTTGCTCTTGTCCTTCTTTTTCTTCGTTTGTTTACAATCGATTTGACGATTGAATTTAATTATTTGAATTATAAAATTGGAATTAAAGTATCTTGTGTGAGTATTTACTAATCTTCTAATATATAAAAATGAAAGTCCTGACTGACTCATCAACGCCCAGGCTAAACGCTTGGACCTAGAAAGCTAAAATTTTGCAAAGACGTTTCCTTTATGATGTATACAAGCACTAAGAACGGATATTTCAAAATTCAACTAAGGTGGTGAAAGGGGGTTTGTATGAGGAATATTTTATTTGTGGTCACATTTGCTTGTAACTTGGTCTTAATACTCGTTGGTATAATTAATGAAATACATATTTCGGCATTTTTCAAAATTCAACCCCTGAAGGGGTGAAAACGGATTTCAACGTTTGTATGAGGAATATTTCATTTGTGGTCAGAAGCAACACACACTTTCTAACCATTTAACCAAAATGAGCCACAGCAACGCGTACATCTAGTTTTAATCATATTAATGTTAATTTATTAAAGATTAGGTATTTTTAGTATGCATGTATAATTGAACTTATTGAAGAGTTGAGGCAATCCAAATAAAATACAAACTCAACTCTCCTCTGGTGTGCAAAATTTTTTTTTGTCTGCGCACAAATAATTAACCTTTCGAATATTTATAAATACTTAAAAAGGGACATGACAAATATAAAATATCAACGACGTTGTTTTCAGGATCGGCGCTCCTATATTATAGATCGCAAATGTATATATCCTATATTATATATATATTGTGAAAAAAAGCCATCTTCCTCAAAGAAACTTTAGTCGTGTTTCTTTTGCCGCAGTTATACGCTTATCGCTTATTATCGGCGTAACAAATAAAACGAGCATCCTCGCTTACGAATCTTTTATTTAAATCTGTCAGAAATTGTAAAATTCAATATAAATTGTGTAGTGTGATTTTACACCACTGAATTCTATCCCCAATTAGCGTGGATAGCTATCGTCACTAAACTAAGCTGCTACCCGTTAATTTTTCCCTAAAAAATTTCGTAAGCGTTGTGTAAACATCACCTATTAAAACGACTGCCGCAAGAAAACGGCGGCCAATTTTAAGCCGATTGCAAGCCGACAATTCGGCGGCGGCGGATTACCGAAAGTTGTCGGCGGCGGCTAAAAATCGGCTCAGTTTTTCGGCGCAGACCTCTGGGACAACGTGACAACGATAGTGATATTTGCAAGAACCTTATTACGGTATTTGCAAGCGTAACTTACAACAATTAACTTTTATTGAAATATATTAAGAAATGCGTTAAAGTTAATAGTTATTTTGCAGCGATGACGTATATTAATATTGCCGAGTGGACGCCTGGTGACCGACTGGTTTAAAGGTAAGGATATAAACATATATGTACACGCCCTAAAGTGATAAGTACCAGAAGAAGCCAATAACTTTTAGGCCTGGACGACACCATGTACAATTACATATATTCCTTTACGAACAATGAAGTCGGCAGTTGCTAAATATTCGACCGTATGAGCTGAAACAGCTGGGCATGCATATAATTGGTCATCAAAAAATGTAATGGAGGCAGTAAAGATTTTAAGAAACTTTGTAATATTCCTGCATTACGCATCGAAGAACTAAAGGTTTAGTAACTTTTTATTTTTTTTAACGTTAGCACTACAATTTGGATAAAAAGAACTTAAAATTTATGGCTTTGCATGTAGCCAGTAATATGCATCATCGACTTGCTTCGCACCAGGATGTTTCTAACATAGAAACGCAGGTTTTTAATGACATTACGCAAACCATAGCAACAATTAAACCTATCATTGGTTGGCTGGATCGGGCACCATTTCATGGGATTGGAATCGGCGACGAGCGCCCAACGTGATCGCTTTCTCCAAAATCCCGTTGAGTAAATAAAAGCTACGGCTGGAGCGTTGGCCTAATTATATTATACAGGACATCACAGACCCGATGCTGATGCAGTACGCATCTTTAAATCTGGTAACACTCACAGTCAGTTACCGCGGCATACATCACGTTACTGATATCAAGTAAATTTCGCTGGCGCACAATTCGGGAAAAATCGAAGATGGAGATGCAATAGTGCAAATCAGTTATCAAACGGTAGTTGATTGGCAGTATAAGACGGTGATATTGCAATTGCGCGAGTCATTGCCAGACGTATTGCTAACTTTGAAAAAGCGCCCGAAGCATATGAAATCTACGGGCAAATTTACATACAGCCTTATCGACTTCCTAGTAAAAAGCGTAATATGGCATCACGTTGGGGTGAAAATCTACCCAATCCGCCGCACCGAACTTTACTACTTTACCGATAAAAATTAATGAAAAAGACACATCCGCTGCGGCGGCAGTTTCAGTTGTCGGTGGTGGTGGTGGTGGCGGCGGGGCTTCCTCTGATACCGATTCCAGTTGCAGTGATATACTAACGCCCACCATTCCGGATACCAAATATGCGGAGAAAGAAATACGTTTATATTATCCAAAGCCGCGAGCTATGCTGCAGAAATGCAATACTATAAGCGGAGATGAGCTGTTTGGCAGCAGTATCATGTAGGCGGTGTACTAATGTGACATGAACGTAGAGTAGGTGCCACAAGGGTGCAAGGTGACCCAGCTTCACCCAGTTTGCAGGACAAATCGACCACGACCGACAATCTGTATAGGCTTAGCCAGTGGAGCGGGCTGGACTGCGGAATTTTCCACAGGTGACAGGTGAGATAAGCTGAAACTTACTGTGGATGTGTCGTCCCTTGATAAAATAAAGCAAGAAGACACCTCAAAATCCAATCCTGGTGTTAGCAAAGTTTTGTGTTTCGGTGGCAACATGAAATACACGGACTACCGCATGGATGAGAAGTATACGTGCAATCTGGAGGATACTATATTGGACACATTTTAACCAATACCTTTCGCTGATGATGAGGGGGCTGAATATCTTGATGCTCAGCAAAATAACGCAACGGAAGGAATAGAATATCTGCATACGGAAGAAATAGTAAACCCTTGGGAGAGTATGTTGCAGCTGCAGCAAAGTTTTGTGTTTGCGTAATTTTAAAGCGTAACTTACAACAATTAACTTCTATTAAAATATAATATTAAGAAACTTTGCGTTAAAGTGAATAGTTATTTTGCAGCGATGGCGTATATTAGTGTTGCCGAGTAGACGCCTGATCAAGTGACCGACTGGTTAAAGGTAAGGATATAAACATATACACGCCCTAAAGTGATGAAGAACCCAATAACTTTTAGGCCTGGACGACACCATGTACAATTCCTTCCACATACATATATTCCTTTACGAACAATGAAGTTGGCGGTCGGCAGTTGTTAAATATTTGACCGTATGAGCTGAAACAGCTGGACATACATTCCATTGGACATTAAGAGATTGTATTAGAGGCAGTAGAGATTTTAAGAAACTTTGTAATATTCCTGTATTACGCATCGAATAACTAAAGGCTTATTCTCTTTTTATTTTTTTATTGTTAGCACTACAATTTGGATAAAGAGAACCTACAATTTATGGCTTTGCATGTAGCATGTCAGCGTGTAATTTGCATCGTCGACTTGCTTCGCACCGGGATGTTTCTAAAATAGAAACGCAGGTTCTTAACGACATTACGCGAACTATAGCAACAATTCAACCGCTAACCATACCAACAATTCAATTCTCGCCGCACCGAACTTTACTACTCTACCGATAAAAATTAATGCAGTGATATACTACCGATTCCAGTTGCAGTTATATACTACCGCCCACGGATACCAAATCTGCGGAGAAACAAATACGTTTATATTATCCAAAGCCACGAGCTATGCTGCAGGGTCGCATACTATAAGCGGAGGTGAGCTGTTTAGCAAGCAGTATCATGTAGGAGGTGTACCAATGGGGCATGAACGTAAAGTAGGTGCCACGCAAGGTGACCCAACTTCACCCATCTTGCGGGACAAATCGATTTCGTTCGGCTTTGGCTTGGAGTTGACACCACGGTCGACAACCTGTATAGGCTTAGCCAGTGGAGCGGCCGGTACTGCGAAGTTTTCTGACTTGAAAGGTTCTTTGTCCGAATTGAAAACCAAAGATAACCTGAAACTTACTGTGGATCTGCCGTCTCTTGATAAAAAAAAGCAAGAAGAAACCTCAAAATCCAAGCCTGGTAACATGAAATACACCGACTATCGCATGTATTGGAATTATCAAAATGTATGGGAGACATTTGAACCAATACCTTTCGCTGATGATGAGAAGGCGGAAATTCCTGAGGCTCAGCAAAATAATGGCAAGGCAATGAATAGTGGTACAGTGGGATCAGCGGTTCGAAGGACGTTTAGATAAGAACAATAGCACACCGGCGTATGATAGTTCAGAGGGCGAGTCTGATACTCCGCCACCAGCAATAGAGCCGCGCAAAAAATTTTTTTTGGTTACACCGCCGGCACCACCACCGAGATCCAAAAAGCAAAGGGAATTAGCACCACCAGACATGCTACCTCCACCACCAAAACCGGCTAATCTTCGACAGAGCTGTGACACTTCAGTAAAGCCACCTGCTGCAGTAACGATTTTTCCGACGACAGAAAAGCTGCAACAGTCTGATACGGCAGTAATGTTGATTCCTTCAGTAAAGATGATTACTCCAGACAACAATGAATTACATACACCTAGATTACAAAAACTCTAACACTAAAGAAAAAAAAAGTCTGATTTCTAAGCGGTGCAAAATTAACCTGAAACATTTTGGGACTGGAGACATACAGGGACATTTGTATAGGCGCATACTTATATCTATGTGGTGTCACTTACTGGGCCCGCTTTTATTTGGTACTGTTAGATATATATTTTTATGGTTTTCGGAAGTCTGCGCCGCGCATTTTTTCGGCGACGCCGGTTTGAAGAGAAATTAATTTGGTGGCGGCTCAAAATCGGCTCCAAGCAGACGGAGCTTAAGTTTTCGGCGGCTGAAAAGCTGCCAGAGACGCATTATTGTAAAAAGGTATAATAAGATAATTTCTTATCAATTTAAAAACGAGTTTTCTTTATAAATACTGCACCGATTTTAACAAAATAAATTTCTTCAGAAAGCTTAAAATATATGTTATTTTTAGTATATTTCCTTGGGTTAATTACACATTTTTCTTTGGAAAAAAAAATTTTATCAAAAAAAATAGTACTAAAAACCTAAGGTTGCGTTTATTTATAAAACTAGACATATTTGGATAGAAAGTTATTTAAGATATCACCCAAACAGCATACATAGTTTCGGAGATACAGACGATTTTATTTCAAATTTCAAGGGGCTCCAGCCCCGCCCCCAAGAGAGAGCGACATTTTTTTGTTTGGCTTGTTGGGGTTAGGACCAAGAGCACTAACAAAAAAAAAACAAAAAAAAATTGGAGCAACTTGTGTAAAGTAAATATAAGCCCAAACGCTAATTTTCGCTTCTAACTACTTCGTTGCTAAATTTCAATTTCTTATATTTTACGAAGAGTTTCGTTAGTTAGAGCTTCAAACTTTACACTGTAGATGCCGACAATGTCTGCCTCTTCTTGCTGTTGTTGTTTGCCTGGCTCTAAACCTGATTTGTCCTTTGTCTGTAGTCGTTGTTGTTGCTCTTGTCCTTCTTTTTCTTCGTTTGTTTACAATCGATTTGACCATTGAATTTAATTATTTGAATTATAAAATTGGAATTAAAGTATCTTGTGTGAGTATTTACTAATCTTCTCTATATATAAAAATGAAAGTCCTGACTGACTCATCAACGCCCAGGCTAAACGCTTGGACCTAGAAAGCTAAAATTTTGCAAAGACGTTTCCTTTATGATGTATACAAGCACTAAGAACGGATATTTCAAAATTCAACTAAGGTGGTGAAAGGGGGTTTGTATGAGGAATATTTTATTTGTGGTCACATTTGCTTGTAACTTGGTCTTAATACTCGTTGGTATAATTAATGAAATACATATTTCGGCATTTTTCAAAATTCAACCCCTGAAGGGGTGAAAACGGGTTTCAACGTTTGTATGAGGAATATTTCATTTGTGGTCAGAAGCAACACACACTTTCTAACCATTTAACCAAAATGAGCCACAGCAACGCGTACATCTAGTTTTAATCATATTAATGTTAATTTATTAAAGATTAGGTATTTTTAGTATGCATGTATAATTGAACTTATTGAAGAGTTGAGGCAATCCAAATAAAATACAAACTCAACTCTCCTCTGGTGTGCAAAATTTTTTTTTGTCTGCGCACAAATAATTAACCTTTCGAATATTTATAAATACTTAAAAAGGGACATGACAAATATAAAATATCAACGACGTTGTTTTCAGGATCGGCGCTCCTATATTATAGATCGCAAATGTATATATCCTATATTATATATATATTGTGAAAAAAAGCCATCTTCCTCAAAGAAACTTTAGTCGTGTTTCTTTTGCCGCAGTTATACGCTTATCGCTTATTATTGGCGTAACAAATAAAACGAGCATCCTCGCTTACGAATCTTTTATTTAAATCTGTCAGAAATTGTAAAATTCAATATAAATTGTGTAGTGTGATTTTACACCACTGAATTCTATCCCCAATTAGCGTGGATAGCTATCGTCACTAAACTAAGCTGCTACCCGTTAATTTTTCCCTAAAAAATTTCGTAAGCGTTGTGTAAACATCACCTATTAAAACGACTGCCGCAAGAAAACGGCGGCCAATTTTAAGCCGATTGCAAGCCGACAATTCGGCGGCGGCGGATTACCGAAAGTTGTCGGCGGCGGCTAAAAATCGGCTCAGTTTTTCGGCGCAGACCTCTGGGACAACGTGACAACGATAGTGATATTTGCAAGAACCTTATTACGGTATTTGCAAGCGTAACTTACAACAATTAACTTTTATTGAAATATATTAAGAAATGCGTTAAAGTTAATAGTTATTTTGCAGCGATGACGTATATTAATGTTGCCGAGTGGACGCCTGGTGACCGACTGGTTTAAAGGTAAGGATATAAACATATATGTACACGCCCTAAAGTGATAAGTACCAGAAGAAGCCAATAACTTTTAGGCCTGGACGACACCATGTACAATTACATATATTCCTTTACGAACAATGAAGTCGGCAGTTGCTAAATATTCGACCGTATGAGCTGAAACAGCTGGGCATGCATATAATTGGTCATCAAAAAATGTAATGGAGGCAGTAAAGATTTTAAGAAACTTTGTAATATTCCTGCATTACGCATCGAAGAACTAAAGGTTTAGTAACTTTTTATTTTTTTTAACGTTAGCACTACAATTTGGATAAAAAGAACTTAAAATTTATGGCTTTGCATGTAGCCAGTAATATGCATCATCGACTTGCTTCGCACCAGGATGTTTCTAACATAGAAACGCAGGTTTTTAATGACATTACGCAAACCATAGCAACAATTAAACCTATCATTGGTTGGCTGGATCGGGCACCATTTCATGGTCAACTACATTTCAATGAGATACGTTGCGCTTGGGATTGGAATCGGCGACGAGCGCCCAACGTGATCGCTTTCTCCAAAATCCCGTTGAGTAAATAAAAGCTACGGCTGGAGCGTTGGCCTAATTATATTATACAGGACATCACAGACCCGATGCTGATGCAGTACGCATCTTTAAATCTGGTAACCCTCACAGTCAGTTACCGCGGCATACATCACGTTACTGATATCAAGTAAATTTCGCTGGCGCACAATTCGGGAAAAATCGAAGATGGAGATGCAATAGTGCAAATCAGTTATCAAACGGTAGTTGATTGGCAGTATAAGACGGTGATATTGCAATTGCGCGAGTCATTGCCAGACGTATTGCTAACTTTGAAAAAGCGCCCGAAGCATATGAAATCTACGGGCAAATTTACATACAGCCTTATCGACTTCCTAGTAAAAAGCGTAATATGGCATCACGTTGGGGTGAAAATCTACCCAATCCGCCGCACCGAACTTTACTACTTTACCGATAAAAATTAATGAAAAAGACACATCCGCTGCGGCGGCAGTTTCAGTTGTCGGTGGTGGTGGTGGTGGCGGCGGGGCTTTCTCTGATACCGATTCCAGTTGCAGTGATATACTAACGCCCACCATTCCGGATACCAAATATGCGGAGAAAGAAATACGTTTATATTATCCAAAGCCGCGAGCTATGCTGCAGAAATGCAATACTATAAGCGGAGATGAGCTGTTTGGCAGCAGTATCATGTAGGCGGTGTACTAATGTGACATGAACGTAGAGTAGGTGCCACAAGGGTGCAAGGTGACCCAGCTTCACCCAGTTTGCAGGACAAATCGACCACGACCGACAATCTGTATAGGCTTAGCCAGTGGAGCGGGCTGGACTGCGGAATTTTCCACAGGTGACAGGTGAGATAAGCTGAAACTTACTGTGGATGTGTCGTCCCTTGATAAAATAAAGCAAGAAGACACCTCAAAATCCAGTCCTGGTGTTAGCAAAGTTTTGTGTTTCGGTGGCAACATGAAATACACGGACTACCGCATGGATGAGAAGTATACGTGCAATCTGGAGGATACTATATTGGAGACATTTTAACCAATACCTTTCGCTGATGATGAGGGGGCTGAAATTCTTGATGCTCAGCAAAATAACGCAACGGAAGGAATAGAATATCTGCATACGGAAGAAATAGTAAACCCTTGGGAGAGTATGTTGCAGCTGCAGCAAAGTTTTGTGTTTGCGTAATTTTAAAGCGTAACTTACAACAATTAACTTCTATTAAAATATAATATTAAGAAACTTTGCGTTAAAGTGAATAGTTATTTTGCAGCGATGGCGTATATTAGTGTTGCCGAGTAGACGCCTGATCAAGTGACCGACTGGTTAAAGGTAAGGATATAAACATATACACGCCCTAAAGTGATGAAGAACCCAATAACTTTTAGGCCTGGACGACACCATGTACAATTCCTTCCACATACATATATTCCTTTACGAACAATGAAGTTGGCGGTCGGCAGTTGTTAAATATTTGACCGTATGAGCTGAAACAGCTGGACATGCATTCCATTGGACATCAAGAGATTGTATTAGAGGCAGTAGAGATTTTAAGAAACTTTGTAATATTCCTGTATTACGCATCGAATAACTAAAGGCTTATTCTCTTTTTATTTTTTTATTGTTAGCACTACAATTTGGATAAAGAGAACCTACAATTTATGGCTTTGCATGTAGCCACGTCAGCGTGTAATTTGCATCGTCGACTTGCTTCGCACCGGGATGTTTCTAAAATAGAAACGCAGGTTCTTAACGACATTACGCGAACTATAGCAACAATTCAACCGCTAACCATACCAAAAATTCAATTCTCGCCGCACCGAACTTTACTACTCTACCGATAAAAATTAATGCAGTGATATACCAACAATTGGTCATACCAACAATTCAATTCTCGCCGCACCGAACTTTACTACTCTACCGATAAAAATTAATGCAGTGATATACTACCGATTCCAGTTGCAGTTATATACTACCGCCCACGGATACCAAATCTGCGGAGAAACAAATACGTTTATATTATCCAAAGCCACGAGCTATGCTGCAGGGTCGCATACTATAAGCGGAGGTGAGCTGTTTAGCAAGCAGTATCATGTAGGAGGTGTACCAATGGGGCATGAACGTAAAGTAGGTGCCACGCAAGGTGACCCAACTTCACCCATCTTGCGGGACAAATCGATTTCGTTCGGCTTTGGCTTGGAGTTGACACCACGGTCGACAACCTGTATAGGCTTAGCCAGTGGAGCGGCCGGTACTGCGAAGTTTTCTGACTTGAAAGGTTCTTTGTCCGAATTGAAAACCAAAGATAACCTGAAACTTACTGTGGATCTGCCGTCTCTTGATAAAAAAAAGCAAGAAGAAACCTCAAAATCCAAGCCTGGTAACATGAAATACACCGACTATCGCATGTATTGGAATTATCAAAATGTATGGGAGACATTTGAACCAATACCTTTCGCTGATGATGAGAAGGCGGAAATTCCTGAGGCTCAGCAAAATAATGGCAAGGCAATGAATAGTGGTACAGTGGGATCAGCGGTTCGAAGGACGTTTAGATAAGAACAATAGCACACCGGCGTATGATAGTTCAGAGGGCGAGTCTGATACTCCGCCACCAGCAATAGAGCCGCGCAAAAAATTTTTTTTGGTTACACCGCCGGCACCACCACCGAGATCCAAAAAGCAAAGGGAATTAGCACCACCAGACATGCTACCTCCACCACCAAAACCGGCTAATCTTCGACAGAGCTGTGACACTTCAGTAAAGCCACCTGCTGCAGTAACGATTTTTCCGACGACAGAAAAGCTGCAACAGTCTGATACGGCAGTAATGTTGATTCCTTCAGTAAAGATGATTACTCCAGACAACAATGAATTACATACACCTAGATTACAAAAACTCTAACACTAAAGAAAAAAAAAGTCTGATTTCTAAGCGGTGCAAAATTAACCTGAAACATTTTGGGACTGGAGACATACAGGGACATTTGTATAGGCGCATACTTATATCTATGTGGTGTCACTTACTGGGCCCGCTTTTATTTGGTACTGTTAGATATATATTTTTATGGTTTTCGGAAGTCTGCGCCGCGCATTTTTTCGGCGACGCCGGTTTGAAGAGAAATTAATTTGGTGGCGGCTCAAAATCGGCTCCAAGCAGACGGAGCTTAAGTTTTCGGCGGCTGAAAAGCTGCCAGAGACGCATTATTGTAAAAAGGTATAATAAGATAATTTCTTATCAATTTAAAAACGAGTTTTCTTTATAAATACTGCACCGATTTTAACAAAATAAATTTCTTCAGAAAGCTTAAAATATATGTTATTTTTAGTATATTTCCTTGGGTTAATTACACATTTTTCTTTGGAAAAAAAAATTTTATCAAAAAAAATAGTACTAAAAACCTAAGGTTGCGTTTATTTATAAAACTAGACATATTTGGATAGAAAGTTATTTAAGATATCACCCAAACAGCATACATAGTTTCGGAGATACAGACGATTTTATTTCAAATTTCAAGGGGCTCCAGCCCCGCCCCCAAGAGAGAGCGACATTTTTTTGTTTGGCTTGTTGGGGTTAGGACCAAGAGCACTAACAAAAAAAAAACAAAAAAAAAATTGGAGCAACTTGTGTAAAGTAAATATAAGCCCAAACGCTAATTTTCGCTTCTAACTACTTCGTTGCTAAATTTCAATTTCTTATATTTTACGAAGAGTTTCGTTAGTTAGAGCTTCAAACTTTACACTGTAGATGCCGACAATGTCTGCCTCTTCTTGCTGTTGTTGTTTGCCTGGCTCTAAACCTGATTTGTCCTTTGTCTGTAGTCGTTGTTGTTGCTCTTGTCCTTCTTTTTCTTCGTTTGTTTACAATCGATTTGACCATTGAATTTAATTATTTGAATTATAAAATTGGAATTAAAGTATCTTGTGTGAGTATTTACTAATCTTCTCTATATATAAAAATGAAAGTCCTGACTGACTCATCAACGCCCAGGCTAAACGCTTGGACCTAGAAAGCTAAAATTTTGCAAAGACGTTTCCTTTATGATGTATACAAGCACTAAGAACGGATATTTCAAAATTCAACTAAGGTGGTGAAAGGGGGTTTGTATGAGGAATATTTTATTTGTGGTCACATTTGCTTGTAACTTGGTCTTAATACTCGTTGGTATAATTAATGAAATACATATTTCGGCATTTTTCAAAATTCAACCCCTGAAGGGGTGAAAACGGGTTTCAACGTTTGTATGAGGAATATTTCATTTGTGGTCAGAAGCAACACACACTTTCTAACCATTTAACCAAAATGAGCCACAGCAACGCGTACATCTAGTTTTAATCATATTAATGTTAATTTATTAAAGATTAGGTATTTTTAGTATGCATGTATAATTGAACTTATTGAAGAGTTGAGGCAATCCAAATAAAATACAAACTCAACTCTCCTCTGGTGTGCAAAATTTTTTTTTGTCTGCGCACAAATAATTAACCTTTCGAATATTTATAAATACTTAAAAAGGGACATGACAAATATAAAATATCAACGACGTTGTTTTCAGGATCGGCGCTCCTATATTATAGATCGCAAATGTATATATCCTATATTATATATATATTGTGAAAAAAAGCCATCTTCCTCAAAGAAACTTTAGTCGTGTTTCTTTTGCCGCAGTTATACGCTTATCGCTTATTATTGGCGTAACAAATAAAACGAGCATCCTCGCTTACGAATCTTTTATTTAAATCTGTCAGAAATTGTAAAATTCAATATAAATTGTGTAGTGTGATTTTACACCACTGAATTCTATCCCCAATTAGCGTGGATAGCTATCGTCACTAAACTAAGCTGCTACCCGTTAATTTTTCCCTAAAAAATTTCGTAAGCGTTGTGTAATCATCACCTATTAAAACGACTGCCGCAAGAAAACGGCGGCCAATTTTAAGACGATTGCAAGCCGACAATTCGGCGGCGGCGGATTACCGAAAGTTGTCGGCGGCGGCTAAAAATCGGCTCAGTTTTTCGGCGCAGACCTCTGGGACAACGTGACAACGATAGTGATATTTGCAAGAACCTTATTACGGTATTTGCAAGCGTAACTTACAACAATTAACTTTTATTGAAATATATTAAGAAATGCGTTAAAGTTAATAGTTATTTTGCAGCGATGACGTATATTAATGTTGCCGAGTGGACGCCTGGTGACCGACTGGTTTAAAGGTAAGGATATAAACATATATGTACACGCCCTAAAGTGATAAGTACCAGAAGAAGCCAATAACTTTTAGGCCTGGACGACACCATGTACAATTACATATATTCCTTTACGAACAATGAAGTCGGCAGTTGCTAAATATTCGACCGTATGAGCTGAAACAGCTGGGCATGCATATAATTGGTCATCAAAAAATGTAATGGAGGCAGTAAAGATTTTAAGAAACTTTGTAATATTCCTGCATTACGCATCGAAGAACTAAAGGTTTAGTAACTTTTTATTTTTTTTAACGTTAGCACTACAATTTGGATAAAAAGAACTTAAAATTTATGGCTTTGCATGTAGCCAGTAATATGCATCATCGACTTGCTTCGCACCAGGATGTTTCTAACATAGAAACGCAGGTTTTTAATGACATTACGCAAACCATAGCAACAATTAAACCTATCATTGGTTGGCTGGATCGGGCACCATTTCATGGTCAACTACATTTCAATGAGATACGTTGCGCTTGGGATTGGAATCGGCGACGAGCGCCCAACGTGATCGCTTTCTCCAAAATCCCGTTGAGTAAATAAAAGCTACGGCTGGAGCGTTGGCCTAATTATATTATACAGGACATCACAGACCCGATGCTGATGCAGTACGCATCTTTAAATCTGGTAACCCTCACAGTCAGTTACCGCGGCATACATCACGTTACTGATATCAAGTAAATTTCGCTGGCGCACAATTCGGGAAAAATCGAAGATGGAGATGCAATAGTGCAAATCAGTTATCAAACGGTAGTTGATTGGCAGTATAAGACGGTGATATTGCAATTGCGCGAGTCATTGCCAGACGTATTGCTAACTTTGAAAAAGCGCCCGAAGCATATGAAATCTACGGGCAAATTTACATACAGCCTTATCGACTTCCTAGTAAAAAGCGTAATATGGCATCACGTTGGGGTGAAAATCTACCCAATCCGCCGCACCGAACTTTACTACTTTACCGATAAAAATTAATGAAAAAGACACATCCGCTGCGGCGGCAGTTTCAGTTGTCGGTGGTGGTGGTGGTGGCGGCGGGGCTTTCTCTGATACCGATTCCAGTTGCAGTGATATACTAACGCCCACCATTCCGGATACCAAATATGCGGAGAAAGAAATACGTTTATATTATCCAAAGCCGCGAGCTATGCTGCAGAAATGCAATACTATAAGCGGAGATGAGCTGTTTGGCAGCAGAATCATGTAGGCGGTGTACTAATGTGACATGAACGTAGAGTAGGTGCCACAAGGGTGCAAGGTGACCCAGCTTCACCCAGTTTGCAGGACAAATCGACCACGACCGACAATCTGTATAGGCTTAGCCAGTGGAGCGGGCTGGACTGCGGAATTTTCCACAGGTGACAGGTGAGATAAGCTGAAACTTACTGTGGATGTGTCGTCCCTTGATAAAATAAAGCAAGAAGACACCTCAAAATCCAGTCCTGGTGTTAGCAAAGTTTTGTGTTTCGGTGGCAACATGAAATACACGGACTACCGCATGGATGAGAAGTATACGTGCAATCTGGAGGATACTATATTGGAGACATTTTAACCAATACCTTTCGCTGATGATGAGGGGGCTGAAATTCTTGATGCTCAGCAAAATAACGCAACGGAAGGAATAGAATATCTGCATACGGAAGAAATAGTAAACCCTTGGGAGAGTATGTTGCAGCTGCAGCAAAGTTTTGTGTTTGCGTAATTTTAAAGCGTAACTTACAACAATTAACTTCTATTAAAATATAATATTAAGAAACTTTGCGTTAAAGTGAATAGTTATTTTGCAGCGATGGCGTATATTAGTGTTGCCGAGTAGACGCCTGATCAAGTGACCGACTGGTTAAAGGTAAGGATATAAACATATACACGCCCTAAAGTGATGAAGAACCCAATAACTTTTAGGCCTGGACGACACCATGTACAATTCCTTCCACATACATATATTCCTTTACGAACAATGAAGTTGGCGGTCGGCAGTTGTTAAATATTTGACCGTATGAGCTGAAACAGCTGGACATGCATTCCATTGGACATCAAGAGATTGTATTAGAGGCAGTAGAGATTTTAAGAAACTTTGTAATATTCCTGTATTACGCATCGAATAACTAAAGGCTTATTCTCTTTTTATTTTTTTATTGTTAGCACTACAATTTGGATAAAGAGAACCTACAATTTATGGCTTTGCATGTAGCATGTCAGCGTGTAATTTGCATCGTCGACTTGCTTCGCACCGGGATGTTTCTAAAATAGAAACGCAGGTTCTTAACGACATTACGCGAACTATAGCAACAATTCAACCGCTAACCATACCAACAATTCAATTCTCGCCGCACCGAACTTTACTACTCTACCGATAAAAATTAATGCAGTGATATACTACCGATTCCAGTTGCAGTTATATACTACCGCCCACGGATACCAAATCTGCGGAGAAACAAATACGTTTATATTATCCAAAGCCACGAGCTATGCTGCAGGGTCGCATACTATAAGCGGAGGTGAGCTGTTTAGCAAGCAGTATCATGTAGGAGGTGTACCAATGGGGCATGAACGTAAAGTAGGTGCCACGCAAGGTGACCCAACTTCACCCATCTTGCTGAAACAGCTGGGCATGCATATAATTGGTCATAAAAAAATGTAATGGAGGCAGTAAAGATTTTAAGAAACTTTGTAATATTCCTGCATTACGCATCGAAGAACTAAAGGTTTAGTAACTTTTTATTTTTTTTAACGTTAGCACTACAATTTGGATAAAAAGAACTTAAAATTTATGGCTTTGCATGTAGCCAGTAATATGCATCATCGACTTGCTTCGCACCAGGATGTTTCTAACATAGAAACGCAGGTTTTTAATGACATTACGCAAACCATAGCAACAATTAAACCTATCATTGGTTGGCTGGATCGGGCACCATTTCATGGTCAACTACATTTCAATGAGATACGACGCAATATGTTGCGCTTGGGATTGGAATCGGCGACGAGCGCCCAACGTGATCGCTTTCTCCAAAATCCCGTTGAGTAAATAAAAGCTACGGCTGGAGCGTTGGCCTAATTATATTATACAGGACATCACAGACCTGATGCTGATGCAGTACGCATCTTTAAATCTGGTAACCCTCACAGTCAGTTACCGCGGCATACATCACGTTACTGATATCAAGTAAATTTCGCTGGCGCACAATTCGGGAAAAATCGAAGATGGAGATGCAATAGTGCAAATCAGTTATCAAACGGTAGTTGATTGGCAGTATAAGACGGTGATATTGCAATTGCGCGAGTCATTGCCAGACGTATTGCTAACTTTGAAAAAGCGCCCGAAGCATATGAAATCTACGGGCAAATTTACATACAGCCTTATCGACTTCCTAGTAAAAAGCGTAATATGGCATCACGTTGGGGTGAAAATCTACCCAATCCGCCGCACCGAACTTTACTACTTTACCGATAAAAATTAATGAAAAAGACACATCCGCTGCGGCGGCAGTTTCAGTTGTCGGTGGTGGTGGTGGTGGCGGCGGGGCTTCCTCTGATACCGATTCCAGTTGCAGTGATATACTAACGCCCACCATTCCGGATACCAAATATGCGGAGAAAGAAATACGTTTATATTATCCAAAGCCGCGAGCTATGCTGCAGAAATGCAATACTATAAGCGGAGATGAGCTGTTTGGCAGCAGTATCATGTAGGCGGTGTACTAATGTGACATGAACGTAGAGTAGGTGCCACAAGGGTGCAAGGTGACCCAGCTTCACCCAGTTTGCAGGACAAATCGACCACGACCGACAATCTGTATAGGCTTAGCCAGTGGAGCGGGCTGGACTGCGGAATTTTCCACAGGTGACAGGTGAGATAAGCTGAAACTTACTGTGGATGTGTCGTCCCTTGATAAAATAAAGCAAGAAGACACCTCAAAATCCAATCCTGGTGTTAGCAAAGTTTTGTGTTTCGGTGGCAACATGAAATACACGGACTACCGCATGGATGAGAAGTATACGTGCAATCTGGAGGATACTATATTGGAGACATTTTAACCAATACCTTTCGCTGATGATGAGGGGGCTGAAATTCTTGATGCTCAGCAAAATAACGCAACGGAAGGAATAGAATATCTGCATACGGAAGAAATAGTAAACCCTTGGGAGAGTATGTTGCAGCTGCAGCAAAGTTTTGTGTTTGCGTAATTTTAAAGCGTAACTTACAACAATTAACTTCTATTAAAATATAATATTAAGAAACTTTGCGTTAAAGTGAATAGTTATTTTGCAGCGATGGCGTATATTAGTGTTGCCGAGTAGACGCCTGATCAAGTGACCGACTGGTTAAAGGTAAGGATATAAACATATACACGCCCTAAAGTGATGAAGAACCCAATAACTTTTAGGCCTGGACGACACCATGTACAATTCCTTCCACATACATATATTCCTTTACGAACAATGAAGTTGGCGGTCGGCAGTTGTTAAATATTTGACCGTATGAGCTGAAACAGCTGGACATGCATTCCATTGGACATCAAGAGATTGTATTAGAGGCAGTAGAGATTTTAAGAAACTTTGTAATATTCCTGTATTACGCATCGAATAACTAAAGGCTTATTCTCTTTTTATTTTTTTATTGTTAGCACTACAATTTGGATAAAGAGAACCTACAATTTATGGCTTTGCATGTAGCCACGTCAGCGTGTAATTTGCATCGTCGACTTGCTTCGCACCGGGATGTTTCTAAAATAGAAACGCAGGTTCTTAACGACATTACGCGAACTATAGCAACAATTCAACCGCTAACCATACCAACAATTCAATTCTCGCCGCACCGAACTTTACTACTCTACCGATAAAAATTAATGCAGTGATATACTACCGATTCCAGTTGCAGTTATATACTACCGCCCACGGATACCAAATCTGCGGAGAAAGAAATACGTTTATATTATCCAAAGCCACGAGCTATGCTGCAGGGTCGCATACTATAAGCGGAGGTGAGCTGTTTAGCAAGCAGTATCATGTAGGAGGTGTACCAATGGGGCATGAACGTAAAGTAGGTGCCACGCAAGGTGACCCAACTTCACCCATCTTGCGGGACAAATCGATTTCGTTCGGCTTTGGCTTGGAGTTGACACCACGGTCGACAAACTGTATAGGCTTAGCCAGTGGAGCGGCCGGTACTGCGAAGTTTTCTGACTTGAAAGGTTCTTTGTCCGAATTGAAAACCAAAGATAACCTGAAACTTACTGTGGATCTGCCGTCTCTTGATAAAAAAAAGCAAGAAGAAACCTCAAAATCCAAGCCTGGTAACATGAAATACACCGACTATCGCATGTATTGGAATTATCAAAATGTATGGGAGACATTTGAACCAATACCTTTCGCTGATGATGAGAAGGCGGAAATTCCTGAGGCTCAGCAAAATAATGGCAAGGCAATGAATAGTGGTACAGTGGGATCAGCGGTTCGAAGGACGTTTAGATAAGAACAATAGCACACCGGCGTATGATAGTTCAGAGGGCGAGTCTGATACTCCGCCACCAGCAATAGAGCCGCGCAAAAAATTTTTTTTGGTTACACCGCCGGCACCACCACCGAGATCCAAAAAGCAAAGGGAATTAGCACCACCAGACATGCTACCTCCACCACCAAAACCGGCTAATCTTCGACAGAGCTGTGACACTTCAGTAAAGCCACCTGCTGCAGTAACGATTTTTCCGACGACAGAAAAGCTGCAACAGTCTGATACGGCAGTAATGTTGATTCCTTCAGTAAAGATGATTACTCCAGACAACAATGAATTACATACACCTAGATTACAAAAACTCTAACACTAAAGAAAAAAAAAGTCTGATTTCTAAGCGGTGCAAAATTAACCTGAAACATTTTGGGACTGGAGACATACAGGGACATTTGTATAGGCGCATACTTATATCTATGTGGTGTCACTTACTGGGCCCGCTTTTATTTGGTACTGTTAGATATATATTTTTATGGTTTTCGGAAGTCTGCGCCGCGCATTTTTTCGGCGACGCCGGTTTGAAGAGAAATTAATTTGGTGGCGGCTCAAAATCGGCTCCAAGCAGACGGAGCTTAAGTTTTCGGCGGCTGAAAAGCTGCCAGAGACGCATTATTGTAAAAAGGTATAATAAGATAATTTCAGAAAGTAGTTTCTTATCAATTTAAAAACGAGTTTTCTTTATAAATACCGCACCGATTTTAACGAAATAAATTTCTTCAGAAAGCTTAAAATATATGTTATTTTTAGTATATTTCCTTGGGTTAATTACACATTTTTCTTTGGAAAAAAAAATTTTATCAAAAAAAATAGTACTAAAAACCTAAGGTTGCGTTTATTTATAAAACTAGACATATTTGGATAGAAAGTTATTTAAGATATCACCCAAACAGCATACATAGTTTCGGAGATACAGACCATTTTATTTCAAATTTCAAGGGGCTCAAATTTTAAGATAAAATTTCAAATTTTAAGATAAATGAATGACATTTTAATTAGCTTTATAACGGAATTAATATCACCCAAACAGCATACATAGTTTCGGAGATACAGACGATTTTATTTCAAATTTCAAGGGGCTCCAGCCCCGCCCCCAAGAGAGAGCGACATTTTTTTTTTGGCTTGTTGGGGTTAGGACCAAGAGCACTAACAAAAAAAAACAAAAAAAAATTTGGAGCAACTTGTGTAAAGTAAATATAAGCCCAAACGCTAATTTTCGCTTCTAACTACTTCGTTGCTAAATTTCAATTTCTTATATTTTACGAAGAGTTTCGTTAGTTAGAGCTTCAAACTTTACACTGTAGATGCCGACAATGTCTGCCTCTTCTTGCTGTTGTTGTTTGCCTGGCTCTAAACCTGATTTGTCTGTAGTCGTTGTTGTTGCTCTTGTCCTTCTTTTTCTTCGTTTGTTTACAATCGATTTGACGATTGAATTTAATTATTTGAATTATAAAATTGGAATTAAAGTATCTTGTGTGAGTATTTACTAATCTTCTAATATATAAAAATGAAAGTCCTGACTGACTCATCAACGCCCAGGCTAAACGCTTGGACCTAGAAAGCTAAAATTTTGCAAAGACGTTTCCTTTATGATGTATACAAGCACTAAGAACGGATATTTCAAAATTCAACTAAGGTGGTTTGTGGTCACATTTGCTTGTAACTTGGTCTTAATACTCGTTGGTATAATTAATGAAATACATATTTCGGCATTTTTCAAAATTCAACCCCTGAAGGGGTGAAAACGGGTTTCAACGTTTGTATGAGGAATATTTCATTTGTGGTCAGAAGAAACACACACTTTCTAACCATTTAACCAAAATGAGCCACAGCAACGCGTACATCTAGTTTTAATCATATTAATGTTAATTTATTAAAGATTAGGTATTTTTAGTATGCATGTATAATTGAACTTATTGAAGAGTTGAGGCAATCCAAATAAAATACAAACTCAACTCTCCTCTGGTGTGTAAAATTTTTTTTTGTCTGCGCACAAATAATTAACCTTTCGAATATTTATAAATACTTAAAAAGGGACATGACAAATATAAAATATCAACGACGTTGTTTTCAGGATCGGCGCTCCTATATTATAGATCGCAAATGTATATATCCTATATTATATATATATTGTGAAAAAAAGCCATCTTCCTCAAAGAAACTTTAGTCGTGTTTCTTTTGCCGCAGTTATACGCTTATCGCTTATTATTGGCGTAACAAATAAAACGAGCATCCTCGCTTACGAATCTTTTATTTAAATCTGTCAGAAAGTGTAAAATTCAATATAAATTGTGTAGTGTGATTTTACACCACTGAATTCTATCCCCAATTAGCGTGGATAGCTATCGTCACTAAACTAAGCTGCTACCCGTTAATTTTTCCCTAAAAAATTTCGTAAGCGTTGTATAAACATCACCTATTAAAACGACCGCCGCAAGAAAACGGCGGCCAATTTTAAGACGATTGCAAGCCGACAATTCGGCGGCGGCGGATTACCGAAAGTTGTCGGCGGCGGCTAAAAATCGGCTCAGTTTTTCGGCGCAGACCTCTGGGACAACGTGACAACGATAGTGATATTTGCAAGAACCTTATTACGGTATTTGCAAGCGTAACTTACAACAATTAACTTTTATTGAAATATATTAAGAAATGCGTTAAAGTTAATAGTTATTTTGCAGCGATGACGTATATTAATATTGCCGAGTGGACGCCTGGTGACCGACTGGTTTAAAGGTAAGGATATAAACATATATGTACACGCCCTAAAGTGATAAGTACCAGAAGAAGCCAATAACTTTTAGGCCTGGACGACACCATGTACAATTACATATATTCCTTTACGAACAATGAAGTCGGCAGTTGCTAAATATTCGACCGTATGAGCTGAAACAGCTGGGCATGCATATAATTGGTCATCAAAAAATGTAATGGAGGCAGTAAAGATTTTAAGAAACTTTGTAATATTCCTGCATTACGCATCGAAGAACTAAAGGTTTAGTAACTTTTTTTTTTTACAATTTGGATAAAAAGAACTTAAAATTTATGGCTTTGCATGTAGCCAGTAATATGCATCATCGACTTGCTTCGCACCAGGATGTTTCTAACATAGAAACGCAGGTTTTTAATGACATTACGCAAACCATAGCAACAATTAAACCTATCATTGGTTGGCTGGATCGGGCACCATTTCATGGGATTGGAATCGGCGACGAGCGCCCAACGTGATCGCTTTCTCCAAAATCCCGTTGAGTAAATAAAAGCTACGGCTGGAGCGTTGGCCTAATTATATTATACAGGACATCACAGACCCGATGCTGATGCAGTACGCATCTTTAAATCTGGTAACACTCACAGTCAGTTACCGCGGCATACATCACGTTACTGATATCAAGTAAATTTCGCTGGCGCACAATTCGGGAAAAATCGAAGATGGAGATGCAATAGTGCAAATCAGTTATCAAACGGTAGTTGATTGGCAGTATAAGACGGTGATATTGCAATTGCGCGAGTCATTGCCAGACGTATTGCTAACTTTGAAAAAGCGCCCGAAGCATATGAAATCTACGGGCAAATTTACATACAGCCTTATCGACTTCCTAGTAAAAAGCGTAATATGGCATCACGTTGGGGTGAAAATCTACCCAATCCGCCGCACCGAACTTTACTACTTTACCGATAAAAATTAATGAAAAAGACACATCCGCTGCGGCGGCAGTTTCAGTTGTCGGTGGTGGTGGTGGTGGCGGCGGGGCTTCCTCTGATACCGATTCCAGTTGCAGTGATATACTAACGCCCACCATTCCGGATACCAAATATGCGGAGAAAGAAATACGTTTATATTATCCAAAGCCGCGAGCTATGCTGCAGAAATGCAATACTATAAGCGGAGATGAGCTGTTTGGCAGCAGTATCATGTAGGCGGTGTACCAATGTGACATGAACGTAGAGTAGGTGCCACAAGGGTGCAAGGTGACCCAGCTTCACCCAGTTTGCAGGACAAATCGACCACGACCGACAATCTGTATAGGCTTAGCCAGTGGAGCGGGCTGGACTGCGGAATTTTCCACAGGTGACAGGTGAGATAAGCTGAAACTTACTGTGGATGTGTCGTCCCTTGATAAAATAAAGCAAGAAGACACCTCAAAATCCAATCCTGGTGTTAGCAAAGTTTTGTGTTTCGGTGGCAACATGAAATACACGGACTACCGCATGGATGAGAAGTATACGTGCAATCTGGAGGATACTATATTGGAGACATTTTAACCAATACCTTTCGCTGATGATGAGGGGGCTGAAATTCTTGATGCTCAGCAAAATAACGCAACGGAAGGAATAGAATATCTGCATACGGAAGAAATAGTAAACCCTTGGGAGAGTATGTTGCAGCTGCAGCAAAGTTTTGTGTTTGCGTAATTTTAAAGCGTAACTTACAACAATTAACTTCTATTAAAATATAATATTAAGAAACTTTGCGTTAAAGTGAATAGTTATTTTGCAGCGATGGCGTATATTAGTGTTGCCGAGTAGACGCCTGATCAAGTGACCGACTGGTTAAAGGTAAGGATATAAACATATACACGCCCTAAAGTGATGAAGAACCCAATAACTTTTAGGCCTGGACGACACCATGTACAATTCCTTCCACATACATATATTCCTTTACGAACAATGAAGTTGGCGGTCGGCAGTTGTTAAATATTTGACCGTATGAGCTGAAACAGCTGGACATACATTCCATTGGACATCAAGAGATTGTATTAGAGGCAGTAGAGATTTTAAGAAACTTTGTAATATTCCTGTATTACGCATCGAATAACTAAAGGCTTATTCTCTTTTTATTTTTTTATTGTTAGCACTACAATTTGGATAAAGAGAACCTACAATTTATGGCTTTGCATGTAGCATGTCAGCGTGTAATTTGCATCGTCGACTTGCTTCGCACCGGGATGTTTCTAAAATAGAAACGCAGGTTCTTAACGACATTACGCGAACTATAGCAACAATTCAACCGCTAACCATACCAACAATTCAATTCTCGCCGCACCGAACTTTACTACTCTACCGATAAAAATTAATGCAGTGATATACTACCGATTCCAGTTGCAGTTATATACTACCGCCCACGGATACCAAATCTGCGGAGAAAGAAATACGTTTATATTATCCAAAGCCACGAGCTATGCTGCAGGGTCGCATACTATAAGCGGAGGTGAGCTGTTTAGCAAGCAGTATCATGTAGGAGGTGTACCAATGGGGCATGAACGTAAAGTAGGTGCCACGCAAGGTGACCCAACTTCACCCATCTTGCGGGACAAATCGATTTCGTTCGGCTTTGGCTTGGAGTTGACACCACGGTCGACAACCTGTATAGGCTTAGCCAGTGGAGCGGCCGGTACTGCGAAGTTTTCTGACTTGAAAGGTTCTTTGTCCAAATTGAAAACCAAAGATAACCGGAAACTTACTGTGGATCTGCCGTCTCTTGATAAAAAAAAGCAAGAAGAAACCTCAAAATCCAAGCCTGGTAACATGAAATACACCGACTATCGCATGTATTGGAATTATAAAAATGTATGGGAGACATTTGAACCAATACCTTTCGCTGATGATGAGAAGGCGGAAATTCCTGAGGCTCAGCAAAATAATGGCAAGGCAATGAATAGTGGTACAGTGGGATCAGCGGTTCGAAGGACGTTTAGATAAGAACAATAGCACACCGGCGTATGATAGTTCAGAGGGCGAGTCTGATACTCCGCCACCAACAATAGAGCCGCGCAAAAAAATTTTTTTGGTTACACCGCCGGCACCACCACCGAGATCCAAAAAGCAAAGGGAATTAGCACCACCAGACATGCTACCTCCACCACCAAAACCGGCTAATCTTCGTGACACTTCAGTAAAGCCACCTGCTGCAGTAACGATTTTTCCGACGACAGAAAAGCTGCAACAGTCTGATACGGCAGTAATGTTGATTCCTTCAGTAAAGATGATTACTCCAGACAACAATGAATTACATACACCTAGATTACAAAAACTCTAACACTAAAGAAAAAAAAAGTCTGATTTCTAAGCGGTGCAAAATTAACCTGAAACATTTTGGGACTGGATACATACAGGGACATTTGTATAGGCGCATACTTATATCTATGTGGTGTCACTTACTGGGCCCGCTTTTATTTGGTACTGTTAGATATATATTTTTATGGTTTTCGGAAGTCTGCGCCGCGCATTTTTTCGGCGACGCCGGTTTGAAGAGAAATTAATTTGGTGGCGGCTCAAAATCGGCTCCAAGCAGACGGAGCTTAAGTTTTCGGCGGCTGAAAAGCTGCCAGAGACGCATTATTGTAAAAAGGTATAATAAGATAATTTCAGAAAGTAGTTTCTTATCAATTTAAAAACGAGTTTTCTTTATAAATACTGCACCGATTTTAACAAAATAAATTTCTTCAGAAAGCTTAAAATATATGTTATTTTTAGTATATTTCCTTGGGTTAATTACACATTTTTCTTTGGAAAAAAAAATTTTGTCAAAAAAAATAGTACTAAAAACCTAAGGTTGCGTTTATTTATAAAACTAGACATATTTGGATAGAAAGTTATTTAAGATATCACCCAAACAGCATACATAGTTTCGGAGATACAGACGATTTTATTTCAAATTTCAAGGGGCTCAAATTTTAAGATAAAATTTCAAATTTTAAGATAAATGAATGACATTTTAATTAGCTTTATAACGGAATTAATATCACCCAAACAGCATACATAGTTTCGGAGATACAGACGATTTTATTTCAAATTTCAAGGGGCTCCAGCCCCGCCCCCAAGAGAGAGCGACATTTTTTTGTTTGGCTTGTTGGGGTTAGGACCAAGAGCACTAACAAAAAAAAAATTGGAGCAACTTGTGTAAAGTAAATATAAGCCCAAACGCTAATTTTCGCTTCTAACTACTTCGTTGCTAAATTTCAATTTCTTATATTTTACGAAGAGTTTCGTTAGTTAGAGCTTCAAACTTTACACTGTAGATGCCGACAATGTCTGCCTCTTCTTGCTGTTGTTGTTTGCCTGGCTCTAAACCTGATTTGTCCTTTGTCTGTAGTCGTTGTTGTTGCTCTTGTCCTTTTTTTTCTTCGTTTGTTTACAATCGATTTGACCATTGAATTTAATTATTTGAATTATAAAATTGGAATTAAAGTATCTTGTGTGAGTATTTACTAATCTTCTCTATATATAAAAATGAAAGTCCTGACTGACTCATCAACGCCCAGGCTAAACGCTTGGACCTAGAAAGCTAAAATTTTGCAAAGACGTTTCCTTTATGATGTATACAAGCACTAAGAACGGATATTTCAAAATTCTACTAAGGTGGTGAAAGGGGGTTTGTATGAGGAATATTTTATTTGTGGTCACATTTGCTTGTAACTTGGTCTTAATACTCGTTGGTATAATTAATGAAATACATATTTCGGCATTTTTCAAAATTCAACCCCTGAAGGGGTGAAAACGGGTTTCAACGTTTGTATGAGGAATATTTCATTTGTGGTCAGAAGCAACACACACTTTCTAACCATTTAACCAAAATGAGCCACAGCAACGCGTACATCTAGTTTTAATCATATTAATGTTAATTTATTAAAGATTAGGTATTTTTAGTATGCATGTATAATTGAACTTAGTGAAGAGTTGAGGCAATCCAAATAAAATACAAACTCAACTCTCCTCTGGTGTGCAAAATTTTTTTTTGTCTGCGCACAAATAATTAACCTTTCGAATATTTATAAATACTTAAAAAGGGACATGACAAATATAAAATATCAACGACGTTGTTTTCAGGATCGGCGCTCCTATATTATAGATCGCAAATGTATATGTATATCCTATATTATATATATATTGTGAAAAAAAGCCATCTTCCTCAAAGAAACTTTAGTCGTGTTTCTTTTGCCGCAGTTATACGCTTATCGCTTATTATTGGCGTAACAAATAAAACGAGCATCCTCGCTTACGAATCTTTTATTTAAATCTGTCAGAAATTGTAAAATTCAATATAAATTGTGTAGTGTGATTTTACACCACTGAATTCTATCCCCAATTAGCGTGGATAGCTATCGTCACTAAACTAAGCTGCTACCCGTTAATTTTTCCCTAAAAAATTTCGTAAGCGTTGTATAAACATCACCTATTAAAACGACTGCCGCAAGAAAACGGCGACCAATTTTAAGACGATTGCAAGCCGACAATTCGGCGGCGGCGGATTACCGAAAGTTGTCGGCGGCGGCTAAAAATCGGCTCAGTTTTTCGGCGCAGACCTCTGGGACAACGTGACAACGATAGTGATATTTGCAAGAACCTTATTACGGTATTTGCAAGCGTAACTTACAACAATTAACTTTTATTGAAATATATTAAGAAATGCGTTAAAGTTAATAGTTATTTTGCAGCGATGACGTATATTAATGTTGCCGAGTGGACGCCTGGTGACCGACTGGTTTAAAGGTAAGGATATAAACATATATGTACACGCCCTAAAGTGATAAGTACCAGAAGAAGCCAATAACTTTTAGGCCTGGACGACACCATGTACAATTACATATATTCCTTTACGAACAATGAAGTCGGCAGTTGCTAAATATTCGACCGTATGAGCTGAAACAGCTGGGCATGCATATAATTGGTCATCAAAAAATGTAATGGAGGCAGTAAAGATTTTAAGAAACTTTGTAATATTCCTGCATTACGCATCGAAGAACTAAAGGTTTAGTAACTTTTTATTTTTTTTAACGTTAGCACTACAATTTGGATAAAAAGAACTTAAAATTTATGGCTTTGCATGTAGCCAGTAATATGCATCATCGACTTGCTTCGCACCAGGATGTTTCTAACATAGAAACGCAGGTTTTTAATGACATTACGCAAACCATAGCAACAATTAAACCTATCATTGGTTGGCTGGATCGGGCACCATTTCATGGTCAACTACATTTCAATGAGATACGACGCAATATGTTGCGCTTGGGATTGGAATCGGCGACGAGCGCCCAACGTGATCGCTTTCTCCAAAATCCCGTTGAGTAAATAAAAGCTACGGCTGGAGCGTTAGCCTAATTATATTATACAGGACATCACAGACCCGATGCTGATGCAGTACGCATCTTTAAATCTGGTAACACTCACAGTCAGTTACCGCGGCATACATCACGTTACTGATATCAAGTAAATTTCGCTGGCGCACAATTCGGGAAAAATCGAAGATGGAGATGCAATAGTGCAAATCAGTTATCAAACGGTAGTTGATTGGCAGTATAAGACGGTGATATTGCAATTGCGCGAGTCATTGCCAGACGTATTGCTAACTTTGAAAAAGCGCCCGAAGGATATGAAATCTACGGGCAAATTTACATACAGCCCTATCGACTTCCTAGTAAAAAGCGTAATATGGTATCACGTTGGGGTGAAAATCTACCCAGTCCGCCGCACCGAACTTTACTACTTTACCGATAAAAATTAATGAAAAAGACACATCCGCTGCGGCGGCAGTTTCAGTTGTCGGTGGTGGTGGTGGTGGCGGCGGGGCTTCCTCTGATACCGATTCCAGTTGCAGTGATATACTAACGCCCACCATTCCGGATACCAAATATGCGGAGAAAGAAATACGTTTATATTATCCAAAGCCGCGAGCTATGCTGCAGAAACGCAATACTATAAGCGGAGATGAGCTGTTTGGCAGCAGTATCATGTAGGCGGTGTACTAATGTGACATGAACGTAGAGTAGGTGCCACAAGGGTGCAAGGTGACCCAGCTTCACCCAGTTTGCAGGACAAATCGAACACGACCGACAATCTGTATAGGCTTAGCCAGTGGAGCGGGCTGGACTGCGGAATTTTCCACAGGTGACAGGTGAGATAAGCTGAAACTTACTGTGGATGTGTCGTCCCTTGATAAAATAAAGCAAGAAGACACCTCAAAATCCAATCCTGGTGTTAGCAAAGTTTTGTGTTTCGGTGGCAACATGAAATACACGGACTACCGCATGGATGAGAAGTATACGTGCAATCTGGAGGATACTATATTGGAGACATTTTAACCAATACCTTTCGCTGATGATGAGGGGGCTGAAATTCTTGATGCTCAGCAAAATAACGCAACGGAAGGAACAGAATATCTGCATACGGAAGAAATAGTAAACCCTTGGGAGAGTATGTTGCAGCTGCAGCAAAGTTTTGTGTTTGCGTAATTTTAAAGCGTAACTTACAACAATTAACTTCTATTAAAATATAATATTAAGAAACTTTGCGTTAAAGTGAATAGTTATTTTGCAGCGATGGCGTATATTAGTGTTGCCGAGTAGATGCCTGATCAAGTGACCGACTGGTTAAAGGTAAGGATATAAACATATACACGCCCTAAAGTGATGAAGAACCCAATAACTTTTAGGCCTGGACGACACCATGTACAATTCCTTCCACATACATATATTCCTTTACGAACAATGAAGTTGGCGGTCGGCAGTTGTTAAATATTTGACCGTATGAGCTGAAACAGCTGGACATGCATTCCATTGGACATCAAGAGATTGTATTAGAGGCAGTAGAGATTTTAAGAAACTTTGTAATATTCCTGTATTACGCATCGAATAACTAAAGGCTTATTCTCTTTTTATTTTTTTATTGTTAGCACTACAATTTGGATAAAGAGAACCTACAATTTATGGCTTTGCATGTAGCATGTCAGCGTGTAATTTGCATCGTCGACTTGCTTCGCACCGGGATGTTTCTAAAATAGAAACGCAGGTTCTTAACGACATTACGCGAACTATAGCAACAATTCAACCGCTAACCATACCAACAATTCAATTCTCGCCGCACCGAACTTTACTACTCTACCGATAAAAATTAATGCAGTGATATACTACCGATTCCAGTTGCAGTTATATACTACCGCCCACGGATACCAAATCTGCGGAGAAAGAAATACGTTTATATTATCCAAAGCCACGAGCTATGCTGCAGGGTCGCATACTATAAGCGGAGGTGAGCTGTTTAGCAAGCAGTATCATGTAGGAGGTGTACCAATGGGGCATGAACGTAAAGTAGGTGCCACGCAAGGTGACCCAACTTCACCCATCTTGCGGGACAAATCGATTTCGTTCGGCTTTGGCTTGGAGTTGACACCACGGTCGACAACCTGTATAGGCTTAGCCAGTGGAGCGGCCGGTACTGCGAAGTTTTCTGACTTGAAAGGTTCTTTGTCCGAATTGAAAACCAAAGATAACCTGAAACTTACTGTGGATCTGCCGTCTCTTGATAAAAAAAAGCAAGAAGAAACCTCAAAATCCAAGCCTGGTAACATGAAATACACCGACTATCGCATGTATTGGAATTATCAAAATGTATGGGAGACATTTGAACCAATACCTTTCGCTGATGATGAGAAGGCGGAAATTCCTGAGGCTCAGCAAAATAATGGCAAGGCAATGAATAGTGGTACAGTGGGATCAGCGGTTCGAAGGACGTTTAGATAAGAACAATAGCACACCGGCGTATGATAGTTCAGAGGGCGAGTCTGATACTCCGCCACCAGCAATAGAGCCGCGCAAAAAATTTTTTTTGGTTACACCGCCGGCACCACCACCGAGATCCAAAAAGCAAAGGGAATTAGCACCACCAGACATGCTACCTCCACCACCAAAACCGGCTAATCTTCGACAGAGCTGTGACACTTCAGTAAAGCCACCTGCTGCAGTAACGATTTTTCCGACGACAGAAAAGCTGCAACAGTCTGATACGGCAGTAATGTTGATTCCTTCAGTAAAGATGATTACTCCAGACAACAATGAATTACATACACCTAGATTACAAAAACTCTAACACTAAAGAAAAAAAAAGTCTGATTTCTAAGCGGTGCAAAATTAACCTGAAACATTTTGGGACTGGAGACATACAGGGACATTTGTATAGGCGCATACTTATATCTATGTGGTGTCACTTACTGGGCCCGCTTTTATTTGGTACTGTTAGATATATATTTTTATGGTTTTCGGAAGTCTGCGCCGCGCATTTTTTCGGCGACGCCGGTTTGAAGAGAAATTAATTTGGTGGCGGCTCAAAATCGGCTCCAAGCAGACGGAGCTTAAGTTTTCGGCGGCTGAAAAGCTGCCAGAGACGCATTATTGTAAAAAGGTATAATAAGATAATTTCAGAAAGTAGTTTCTTATCAATTTAAAAACGAGTTTTCTTTATAAATACTGCACCGATTTTAACAAAATAAATTTCTTCAGAAAGCTTAAAATATATGTTATTTTTAGTATATTTCCTTGGGTTAATTACACATTTTTCTTTGGAAAAAAAAATTTTATCAAAAAAAATAGTACTAAAAACCTAAGGTTGCGTTTATTTATAAAACTAGACATATTTGGATAGAAAGTTATTTAAGATATCACCCAAACAGCATACATAGTTTCGGAGATACAGACGATTTTATTTCAAATTTCAAGGGGCTCAAATTTTAAGATAAAATTTCAAATTTTAGGATAAATGAATGACATTTTAATTAGCTTTGTAACGGAATTAATATCACCCAAACAGCATACATAGTTTCGGAGATACAGACGATTTTATTTCAAATTTCAAGGGGCTCCAGCCCCGCCCCCAAGAGAGAGCGACATTTTTTTGTTTGGCTTGTTGGGGTTAGGACCAAGAGCACTAACAAAAAAAAAACAAAAAAAAAATTGGAGCAACTTGTGTAAAGTAAATATAAGCCCAAACGCTAATTTTCGCTTCTAACTACTTCGTTGCTAAATTTCAATTTCTTATATTTTACGAAGAGTTTCGTTAGTTAGAGCTTCAAACTTTACACTGTAGATGCCGACAATGTCTGCCTCTTCTTGCTGTTGTTGTTTGCCTGGCTCTAAACCTGATTTGTCCTTTGTCTGTAGTCGTTGTTGTTGCTCTTGTCCTTCTTTTTCTTCGTTTGTTTACAATCGATTTGACCATTGAATTTAATTATTTGAATTATAAAATTGGAATTAAAGTATCTTGTGTGAGTATTTACTAATCTTCTCTATATATAAAAATGAAAGTCCTGACTGACTCATCAACGCCCAGGCTAAACGCTTGAACCTAGAAAGCTAAAATTTTGCAAAGACGTTTCCTTTATGTTGTATACAAGCACTAAGAACGGATATTTCAAAATTCAACTAAGGTGGTGAAAGGGGGTTTGTATGAGGAATATTTTATTTGTGGTCACATTTGCTTGTAACTTGGTCTTAATACTCGTTGGTATAATTAATGAAATACATATTTCGGCATTTTTCAAAATTCAACCCCTGAAGGGGTGAAAACGGGTTTCAACGTTTGTATGAGGAATATTTCATTTGTGGTCAGAAGCAACACACACTTTCTAACCATTTAACCAAAATGAGCCACAGCAACGCGTACATCTAGTTTTAATCATATTAATGTTAATTTATTAAAGATTAGGTATTTTTAGTATGCATGTATAATTGAACTTATTGAAGAGTTGAGGCAATCCAAATAAAATACAAACTCAACTCTCCTCTGGTGTGCAAAATTTTTTTTTGTCTGCGCACAAATAATTAACCTTTCGAATATTTATAAATACTTAAAAAGGGACATGACAAATATAAAATATCAACGACGTTGTTTTCAGGATCGGCGCTCCTATATTATAGATCGCAAATGTATATATCCTATATTATATATATATTGTGAAAAAAAGCCATCTTCCTCAAAGAAACTTTAGTCGTGTTTCTTTTGCCGCAGTTATACGCTTATCGCTTATTATCGGCGTAACAAATAAAACGAGCATCCTCGCTTACGAATCTTTTATTTAAATCTGTCAGAAATTGTAAAATTCAATATAAATTGTGTAGTGTGATTTTACACCACTGAATTCTATCCCCAATTAGCGTGGATAGCTATCGTCACTAAACTAAGCTGCTACCCGTTAATTTTTCCCTAAAAAATTTCGTAAGCGTTGTGTAAACATCACCTATTAAAACGACTGCCGCAAGAAAACGGCGGCCAATTTTAAGACGATTGCAAGCCGACAATTCGGCGGCGGCGGATTACCGAAAGTTGTCGGCGGCGGCTAAAAATCGGCTCAGTTTTTCGGCGCAGACCTCTGGGACAACGTGACAACGATAGTGATATTTGCAAGAACCTTATTACGGTATTTGCAAGCGTAACTTACAACAATTAACTTTTATTGAAATATATTAAGAAATGCGTTAAAGTTAATAGTTATTTGCAGCGATGACGTATATTAATGTTGCCGAGTGGACGCCTGGTGACCGACTGGTTTAAAGGTAAGGATATAAACATATATGTACACGCCCTAAAGTGATAAGTACATCATCAAGATGTACTTCAAGATGTACATCAAGAGAGCATTCCATTGGACATATTAGAGGCAGTAGAGATTTTAAGAAACTTTGTAATATTCCTGTATTACGCATCGAATAACTAAAGGCTTATTCTCTTTTTATTTTTTTATTGTTAGCACTACAATTTGGATAAAGAGAACCTACAATTTATGGCTTTGCATGTAGCCATGTCAGCGTGTAATTTGCATCGTCGACTTGCTTCGCACCGGGATGTTTCTAAAGTAGAAACGCAGGTTCTTAATGACATTACGCGAACCATAGCAACAATTCAACCGCTAACCATACCAACAATTCAATTCTCGCCGCACCGAACTTTACTACTCTACCGATAAAAATTAATTAATTAATTAAAATTAAGTGATATATTACCGATTCCAGTTGCAGTTATATACTACCGCCCACGAAGTTTTCTGACTTGAAAGGTTCTTTGTCCGAATTGAAAACCAAAGATAACCTGAAACTTACTGTGGATCTGCCGTCTCTTGATAAAAAAAAGCAAGAAGAAACCTCAAAATCCAAGCCTGGTAACATGAAATACACCGACTATCGCATGTATTGGAATTATCAAAATGTATGGGAGACATTTGAACCAATACCTTTCGCTGATGATGAGAAGGCGGAAATTCCTGAGGCTCAGCAAAATAATGGCAGGGCAATGAATAGTGGTACAGTGGGATCAGCGGTTCGAAGGACGTTTAGATAAGAAAAATAGCACACCGACGTATGATAGTTCAGAGGGCGAGTCTGATACTCCGCCACCAACAATAGAGCCGCGCAAAAAAATTTTTTTGGTTACACCGCCGGCACCACCACCGAGATCCAAAAAGCAAAGGGAATTAGCACCACCAGACATGCTACCTCCACCACCAAAACCGGCTAATCTTCGTGACACTTCAGTAAAGCCACCTGCTGCAGTAACGATTTTTCCGACGACAGAAAAGCTGCAACAGTCTGATACGGCAGTAATGTTGATTCCTTCAGTAAAGATGATTACTCCAGACAACAATGAATTACATACACCTAGATTACAAAAACTCTAATACTAAAGAAAAAAAAAGTCTGATTTCTAAGCGGTGCAAAATTAACCTGAAACTTTTTGGGACTGGAGACATACAGGGACATTTGTATAGGCGCACTAAGTATCTATGTGGTGTCACGTACTGGGCCCGCTTTTATTTGGTACTGTTAGATATATATTTTTATGGTTTTCGGAAGTCTGCGCCGCGCATTTTTTCCGCGACGCCGGTTTGAAGAGAAATTAATTTGGTGGCGGCTCAAAATCGGCTCCAAGCAGACGGAGCTTAAGTTTTCGGCGGCTGAAAAGCTGCCAGAGACGCATTATTGTAAAAAGGTATAATAAGATAATTTCAGAAAGTAGTTTCTTATCAATTTAAAAACGAGTTTTCTTTATAAATACCGCACCGATTTTAACGAAATAAATTTCTTCAGAAAGCTTAAAATATATGTTATCTTATTTTTAGTATATTTCCTTGGGTTAATTACACATTTTTCTTTGGAAAAAAAAATTTTATCAAAAAAAATAGTACTAAAAACCTAAGGTTGCGTTTATTTATAAAACTAGACATATTTGGATAGAAAGTTATTTAAGATATCACCCAAACAGCATACATAGTTTCGGAGATACAGACGATTTTATTTCAAATTTCAAGGGGCTCAAATTTTGAGATAAAATTTCAAATTTTAAGATAAATGAATGACATTTTAATTAGCTTTATAACGGAATTAATATCACCCAAACAGCATACATAGTTTCGGAGATACAGACGATTTTATTTCAAATTTCAAGGGGCTCCAGCCCCGCCCCCAAGAGAGAGCGACATTTTTTTTTTGGCTTGTTGGGGTTAGGACCAAGAGCACTAACAAAAAAAAAACAAAAAAAAAATTGGAGCAACTTGTGTAAAGTAAATATAAGCGCAAACGCTAATTTTCGCTTCTAACTACTTCGTTGCTAAATTTCAATTTCTTATATTTTACGAAGAGTTTCGTTAGTTAGAGCTTCAAACTTTACACTGTAGATGCCGACAATGTCTGCCTCTTCTTGCTGTTGTTGTTTGCCTGGCTCTAAACCTGATTTGTCTGTAGTCGTTGTTGTTGCTCTTGTCCTTCTTTTTCTTCGTTTGTTTACAATCGATTTGACGATTGAATTTAATTATTTGAATTATAAAATTGGAATTAAAGTATCTTGTGTGAGTATTTACTAATCTTCTCTATATATAAAAATGAAAGTCCTGACTGACTCATCAACGCCCAGGCTAAACGCTTGGACCTAGAAAGCTAAAATTTTTCCTTTATTTTTCCTTTACAAAGACGTTTCCTTTATGATGTATACAAGCACTAAGAACGGATATTTCAAAATTCTACTAAGGTGTTGAAAGGGGGTTTGTATGAGGAATATTTTATTTGTGGTCACATTTGCTTGTAACTTGGTCTTAATACGCGTTGGTATAATTAATGAAATACATATTTCGGCATTTTTCAAAATTCAACCCCTGAAGGGGTGAAAACGGGTTTCAACGTTTGTATGAGGAATATTTCATTTGTGGTCAGAAGAAACACACACTTTCTAACCATTTAACCAAAATGAGCCACAGCAACGCGTACATCTAGTTTTAATCATATTTATGTTAATTTATTAAAGATTAGGTATTTTTAGTATGTATAATTGGACTTATTGAAGAGTTGAGGCAATCCAAATAAAATACAAACTCAACTCTCCTCTGGTGTGCAAAATTTTTTTTTGTCTGCGCACAAATAATTAACCTTTCGAATATTTATAAATACTTAAAAAGGGACATGACAAATATAAAATATCAACGACGTTGTTTTCAGGATCGGCGCTCCTATATTATAGATCGCAAATGTATATATCCTATATTATATATATATTGTGAAAAAAAGCCATCTTCCTCAAAGAAACTTTAGTCGTGTTTCTTTTGCCGCAGTTATACGCTTATCGCTTATTATCGGCGTAACAAATAAAACGAGCATCCTCGCTTACGAATCTTTTATTTAAATCTGTCAGAAATTGTAAAATTCAATATAAATTGTGTAGTGTGATTTTACACCACTGAATTCTATCCCCAATTAGCGTGGATAGCTATCGTCACTAAACTAAGCTGCTACCCGTTAATTTTTCCCTAAAAAATTTCGTAAGCGTTGTGTAAACATCACCTATTAAAACGACTGCCGCAAGAAAACGGCGGCCAATTTTAAGCCGATTGCAAGCCGACAATTCGGCGGCGGCGGATTATCGAAAGTTGTCGGCGGCGGCTAAAAATCGGCTCAGTTTTTCGGCGCAGACCTCTGGGACAACGTGACAACGATAGTGATATTTGCAAGAACCTTATTACGGTATTTGCAAGCGTAACTTACAACAATTAACTTTTATTGAAATATATTAAGAAATGCGTTAAAGTTAATAGTTATTTTGCAGCGATGACGTATATTAATGTTGCCGAGTGGACGCCTGGTGACCGACTGGTTTAAAGGTAAGGATATAAACATATATGTACACGCCCTAAAGTGATAAGTACCAGAAGAAGCCAATAACTTTTAGGCCTGGACGACACCATGTACAATTACATATATTCCTTTACGAACAATGAAGTCGGCAGTTGCTAAATATTCGACCGTATGAGCTGAAACAGCTGGGCGTGCATATAATTGGTCATCAAAAAATGTAATGGAGGCAGTAAAGATTTTAAGAAACTTTGTAATATTCCTGCATTACGCATCGAAGAACTAAAGGTTTAGTAACTTTTTATTTTTTTTAACGTTAGCACTACAATTTGGATAAAAAGAACTTAAAATTTATGGCTTTGCATGTAACCAGTAATATGCATCATCGACTTGCTTCGCACCAGGATGTTTCTAACATAGAAACGCAGGTTTTTAATGACATTACGCAAACCATAGCAACAATTAAACCTATCATTGGTTGGCTGGATCGGGCACCATTTCATGGTGAACTACATTTCAATGAGATACGACGCAATATGTTGCGCTTGGGATTGGAATCGGCGACGAGCGCCCAACGTGATCGCTTTCTCCAAAATCCCGTTGAGTAAATAAAAGCTACGGCTGGAGCGTTGGCCTAATTATATTATACAGGACATCACAGACCCGATGCTGATGCAGTACGCATCTTTAAATCTGGTAACACTCACAGTCAGTTACCGCGGCATACATCACGTTACTGATATCAAGTAAATTTCGCTGGCGCACAATTCGGGAAAAATCGAAGATGGAGATGCAATAGTGCAAATCAGTTATCAAACGGTAGTTGATTGGCATTATAAGACGGTGATATTGCAATTGCGCGAGTCATTGCCAGACGTATTGCTAACTTTGAAAAAGCGCCCGAAGCATATGAAATCTACGGGCAAATTTACATACAGCCTTATCGACTTCCTAGTAAAAAGCGTAATATGGCATCACGTTGGGGTGAAAATCTACCCAATCCGCCGCACCGAAGTTTACTACTTTACCGATAAAAATTAATGAAAAAGACACATCCGCTGCGGCGGCAGTTTCAGTTGTCGGTGGTGGTGGTGGTGGCGGCGGGGCTTCCTCTGATACCGATTCCAGTTGCAGTGATATACTAACGCCCACCATTCCGGATACCAAATATGCGGAGAAAGAAATACGTTTATATTATCCAAAGCCGCGAGCTATGCTGCAGAAATGCAATACTATAAGCGGAGATGAGCTGTTTGGCAGCAGTATCATGTAGGCGGTGTACTAATGTGACATGAACGTAGAGTAGGTGCCACAAGGGTGCAAGGTGACCCAGCTTCACCCAGTTTGCAGGACAAATCGACCACGACCGACAATCTGTATAGGCTTAGCCAGTGGAGCGGGCTGGACTGCGGAATTTTCCACAGGTGACAGGTGAGATAAGCTGAAACTTACTGTGGATGTGTCGTCCCTTGATAAAATAAAGCAAGAAGACACCTCAAAATCCAATCCTGGTGTTAGCAAAGTTTTGTGTTTCGGTGGCAACATGAAATACACGAACTACCGCATGGATGAGAAGTATACGTGTAATCTGGAGGATACTATATTGGAGACATTTTAACCAATACCTTTCGCTGATGATGAGGGGGCTGAAATTCTTGATGCTCAGCAAAATAACGCAACGGAAGGAATAGAATATCTGCATACGGAAGAAATAGTAAACCCTTGGGAGAGTATGTTGCAGCTGCAGCAAAGTTTTGTGTTTGCGTAATTTTAAAGCGTAACTTACAACAATTAACTTCTATTAAAATATAATATTAAGAAACTTAAAGTGAATAGTTATTTTGCAGCGATGGCGTATATTAGTGTTGCCGAGTGGACGCCTGATCAAGTGACCGACTGGTTAAAGGTAAGGATATAAACATATACACGCCATAAAGTGATGAAGAACCCAATAACTTTTAGGCCTGGACGACACCATGTACAATTACATACATATATTCCTTTACGAACAATGAAGTTGGCGGTCGGCAGTTGTTAAATATTTGACCGTATGAGCTGAAACAGCTGGACATGCATTCCATTGGACATCAAGAGATTGTATTAGAGGCAGTAGAGATTTTAAGAAACTTTGTAATATTCCTGTATTACGCATCGAATAACTAAAGGCTTATTCTCTTTTTATTTTTTTATTGTTAGCACTACAATTTGGATAAAGAGAACCTACAATTTATGGCTTTGCATGTAGCCACGTCAGCGTGTAATTTGCATCGTCGACTTGCTTCGCACCGGGATGTTTCTAAAGTAGAAACGCAGGTTCTTAATGACATTACGCGAACCATAGCAACAATTCAACCGCTAACCATACCAACAATTCAATTCTCGCCGCACCAAACTACTACTCTACCGATAAAAATTAATTAATTAATTAAAATTAAGTGATATATTACCGATTCCAGTTGCAGTTATATACTACCGCCCACGGATACCAAATCTGCGGAGAAAGAAATACGTTTATATTATCCAAAGCCACGAGCTATGCTGCAGGGTCGCATACTATAAGCGGAGATGAGCTGTTTAGCAAGCAGTATCATGTAGGAGGTGTACCAATGGCGCATGAACGTAAAGTAGGTGCCACGCAAGGTGACCTAACTTCACCCATCTTGCGGGACAAATCGATTTCGTTTGACTTTGGCTTGGAGTCGACACCACGGTCGACAACCTGTATAGGCTTAGCCAGTGGAGCGACCGGTACTGCGAAGTTTTCTGACTTCGCAGTACCGAAAGGTTCTTTGTCCGAATTGAAAACCAAAGATAACCTGAAACTTACTGTGGATCTGCCGTCTCTTGATAAAAAAAAGCAAGAAGAAACCTCAAAATCCAAGCCTGGTAACATGAAATACACCGACTATCGCATGTATTGGAATTATCAAAATGTATGGGAGACATTTGAACCAATACCTTTCGCTGATGATGAGAAGGCGGAAATTCCTGAGGCTCAACAAAATAATGGCAGGGCAATGAATAGTGGTACAGTGGGATCAGCGGTTCGAAGGACGTTTAGATAAGAAAAATAGCACACCGGCGTATGATAGTTCAGAGGGCGAGTCTGATACTCCGCCACCAGCAATAGAGCCGCGCAAAAAAATTTTTTTGGTTACACCGCCGGCACCACCACCGAGATCCAAAAAGCAAAGGGAATTAGCACCACCAGACATGCTACCTCCACCACCAAAACCGGCTAATCTTCGTGACACTTCAGTAAAGCCACCTGCTGCAGTAACGATTTTTCCGACGACAGAAAAGCTGCAACAGTCTGATACGGCAGTAATGTTGATTCCTTCAGTAAAGATGATTACTCCAGACAACAATGAATTACATACACCTAGATTACAAAAACTCTAATACTAAAGAAAAAAAAAGTCTGATTTCTAAGCGGTGCAAAATTAACCTGAAACTTTTTGGGACTGGAGACATACAGGGACATTTGTATAGGCGCACTAAGTATCTATGTGGTGTCACTTACTGGGCCCGCTTTTATTTGGTACTGTTAGACATATATTTTTATGGTTTTCGGAAGTCTGCGCCGCGACTTTTTTCGGAGACGCCGGTTTGAAGAGAAATTAATTTGGTGGCGGCTCAAAATCGGCTCCAAGCAGACGGTTAATGTTTTCGGCGGCTGAAAAGCTAATACTAATAACTAAAGGCGGAACATATTTACTTTAGACAAGTGACTCAAATTTTTTTTTTAATTTTTTGTTGTTAGTGCTCCTTTTCCTGACCCCAAGCCAAAAAAAAAAAATGTCGCTCTCCCTTGGGGGCGGGGCTAGAGCCCTTTAAAATTTGAAAAAAAACCCTTAATATCTCTAAAACTGTAGAAGATATTTAGATGTTATTAGTACCGTTAGAAAGCTATTAAAAATGTCGTTAATTTGTGTCAAAGAACTTTTTATCGAAATATGTTTACTTTTATAAATAAACGCAACTTAAGGTTTTTAATGCTATTTTTTTTGATAAAATAATTTTTTCCAAAGAAAAATGTGTAGTTAACCCAAGGAAGTATACTAAAAATAAGATAAAATATATTTTAAGCTTTCTGAGGAAATTTATTTCATTCAAATCGGTGCAGTACTTATGGAGAACACGCATTTTTAAACGTAAGTATAAACTACCAATTTAGAATTTTACTACTATACATATTTTTAATAATGCGAACGTACTGAGTTTTCACCGTTGGGTCTTTTAAGCTATGACGCCAGTTATCGTTTTTCTTGGTATTGTTGTTGTAAACTGGAAACAATATTCAATTTGCGATTTGTTTGTGTGGTATATTAAGCATTATGTATAATAATAATAATATAATATAATAATAAATATAAAAGAAATATTTAAAATTTTGCAGGCGAAAAATTTTGAAGAAAAATCGCGGAAAAAAATTTTTCGTTTTTAATTCATATGAAAATCTAAAGAAATAGCGCCGTCTATTGTCACTTTGTTACTAACACCACCACAACCATTACGGCAAACATAATGCATAGTACCAGAGACGCATTATTGTAAAAAGGTATAATAAGATAATTTCAGAAAGTAGTTTCTTATCAATTTAAAAACGAGTTTTCTTTATAAATACCGCACCGATTTTAACGAAATAAATTTCTTCAGAAAGCTTAAAATATATGTTATCTTATTTTTAGTATATTTCCTTGGGTTAATTACACATTTTTCTTTGGAAAAAAAATTTTATCAAAAAAAATAGTACTAAAAACCTAAGGTTGCGTTTATTTATAAAACTAGACATATTTCGATAGAAAGTTATTTAAGATAAATGAATGACATTTTAATTAGCTTTATAACGGAATTGATATCACCCAAACAGCATACATAGTTTCGGAGATACAGACGATTTTATTTCAAATTTCAAATTTTAAGATAAATGAATGACATTTTAATTAGCTTTATAACGGAATTAATATCACCCAAACAGCATACATAGTTTCGGAGATACAGACGATTTTATTGCAAATTTCAAGGGGCTCCAGCCCCGCCCCCAAGAGAGAGCGACATTTTTTTTTGGCTTGTTGGGGTTAGGACCAAGAGCACTAACAAAAAAAAACAAAAAAAAAAATTGGAGCAACTTGTGTAAAGTAAATATAAGCCCAAACGCTAACTTTCGCTTCTAACTACTTCGTTGATAAATTTAAATTTCTTATATTTTACGAAGAGTTTCGTTAGTTAGAGCTTCAAACTTTACACTGTAGATGCCGACAATGTCTGCCTCTTCTTGCTGTTGTTGTTTGCCTGGCTCTAAACCTGATTTGTCCTTTGTCGTCGTTGTTGTTGCTTTTGTCCTTCTTTTTCTTCGTTTGTTTACAATAGATTTGACGATTGAATTTAATTATTTGAATTATAAAATTGGAATTAAAGTATCTTGTGTGAGTATTTACTAATCTTCTCTATATATAAAAATGAAAGTCCTGACTGACTCATCAACGCTCAGGCTAAACGCTTGGACCTAGAAAGCTAAAATTTTGCAAAGACAAAATACAAATACAAGCACTAAGAACGGATATTTCAAAATTCAACTAAGATGGTGAAAGGGGGTTTGTATGAGGAATATTTTATTTGTGGTCACATTTGCTTGTAACTTGGTCTTAATACTCGTTGGTATAATTAATGAAATACATATTTCGGCATTTTTCAAAATTCAACCCCTGAAGGGGTGAAAACGGGTTTCAACGTTTGTATGAGGAATATTTCATTTGTGGTCAGAAGCAACACACACTTTCTAACCATTTAACCAAAATGAGCCACAGCAACGCGTACATCTAGTTTTAATCATATTAATGTTAATTTATTAAAGATTAGGTATTTTTAGTATGTATGTATAATTGAACTTATTGAAGAGTTGAGGCAATCCAAATAAAATACAAACTCAACTCTCCTCTGGTGTGCAAAATTTTTTTTTGTCTGCGCACAAATAATTAACCTTTCGAATATTTATAAATACTTAAAAAGGGACATGACAAATATAAAATATCAACGACGTTGTTTTCAGGATCGGCGCTCCTATATTATAGATCGCAAATGTATATATCCTATATTATATATATATTGTGAAAAAAAGCCATCTTCCTCAAAGAAACTTTAGTCGTGTTTCTTTTGCCGCAGTTATACGCTTATCGCTTATTATCGGCGTAACAAATAAAACGAGCATCCTCGCTTACGAATCTTTTATTTAAATCTGTCAGAAATTGTAAAATTCAATATAAATTGTGTAGTGTGATTTTACACCACTGAATTCTATCCCCAATTAGCGTGGATAGCTATCGTCACTAAACTAAGCTGCTACCCGTTAATTTTTCCCTAAAAAATTTCGTAAGCGTTGTGTAAACATCACCTATTAAAACGACTGCCGCAAGAAAACGGCGGCCAATTTTAAGCCGATTGCAAGCCGACAATTCGGCGGCGGCGGATTATCGAAAGTTGTCGGCGGCGGCTAAAAATCGGCTCAGTTTTTCGGCGCAGACCTCTGGGACAACGTGACAACGATAGTGATATTTGCAAGAACCTTATTACGGTATTTGCAAGCGTAACTTACAACAATTAACTTTTATTGAAATATATTAAGAAATGCGTTAAAGTTAATAGTTATTTTGCAGCGATGACGTATATTAATGTTGCCGAGTGGACGCCTGGTGACCGACTGGTTTAAAGGTAAGGATATAAACATATATGTACACGCCCTAAAGTGATAAGTACCAGAAGAAGCCAATAACTTTTAGGCCTGGACGACACCATGTACAATTACATATATTCCTTTACGAACAATGAAGTCGGCAGTTGCTAAATATTCGACCGTATGAGCTGAAACAGCTGGGCGTGCATATAATTGGTGATCAAAAAATGTAATGGAGGCAGTAAAGATTTTAAGAAACTTTGTAATATTCCTGCATTACGCATCGAAGAACTAAAGGTTTAGTAACTTTTTATTTTTTTTAACGTTAGCACTACAATTTGGATAAAAAGAACTTAAAATTTATGGCTTTGCATGTAGCCAGTAATATGCATCATCGACTTGCTTCGCACCAGGATGTTTCTAACATAGAAACGCAGGTTTTTAATGACATTACGCAAACCATAGCAACAATTAAACCTATCATTGGTTGGCTGGATCGGGCACCATTTCATGGTCAACTACATTTCAATGAGATACGACGCAATATGTTGCGCTTGGGATTGGAATCGGCGACGAGCGCCCAACGTGATCGCTTTCTCCAAAACTCCCTTGAGTAAATAAAAGCTACGGCTGGAGCGTTGGCCTAATTATATTATACAGGACATCACAGACCCGATGCTGATGCAGTACGCATCTTTAAATCTGGTAACACTCACAGTCAGTTACCGCGGCATACATCACGTTACTGATATCAAGTAAATTTCGCTGGCGCACAATTCGGGAAAAATCGAAGATGGAGATGCAATAGTGCAAATCAGTTATCAAACTGTAGTTGATTGGCAGTATAGGACGGTGATATTGATATTGCAAATAACTCAATGCCAGACGTATTTCTAACTTTGAAAAAGCGCCCGAAGCATATGAAATCTACGGGCAAATTTACATACAGCCTTATCGACTTCCTAGTAAAAAGCGTAATATGGCATCACGTTGGGGTGAAAATCTACCCAATCCGCCGCACCGAACTTTACTACTTTACCGATAAAAATTAATGAAAAAGACACATCCGCTGCGGCGGCAGTTTCAGTTGTCGGTGGTGGTGGTGGTGGCGGCGGGGCTTCCTCTGATACCGATTCCAGTTACAGTGATATACTAACGCCCACCATTCCGGATACCAAATATGCGGAGAAAGAAATACGTTTATATTATCCAAAGCCGCGAGCTATGCTGCAGAAATGCAATACTATAAGCGGAGATGAGCTGTTTGGCAGCAGTATCATGTAGGCGGTGTACCAATGTGACATGAACGTAGAGTAGGTGCCACAAGGGTGCAAGGTGACCCAGCTTCACCCAGTTTGCAGGACAAATCGACCACGACCGACAATCTGTATAGGCTTAGCCAGTGGAGCGGGCTGGACTGCGGAATTTTCCACAGGTGACAGGTGAGATAAGCTGAAACTTACTGTGGATGTGTCGTCCCTTGATAAAATAAAGCAAGAAGACACCTCAAAATCCAATCCTGGTGTTAGCAAAGTTTTGTGTTTCGGTGGCAACATGAAATACACGGACTACCGCATGGATGAGAAGTATACGTGCAATCTGGAGGATACTATATTGGAGACATTTTAACCAATACCTTTCGCTGATGATGAGGGGGCTGAAATTCTTGATGCTCAGCAAAATAACGCAACGGAAGGAATAGAATATCTGCATACGGAAGAAATAGTAAACCCTTGGGAGAGTATGTTGCAGCTGCAGCAAAGTTTTGTGTTTGCGTAATTTTAAAGCGTAACTTACAACAATTAACTTCTATTAAAATATAATATTAAGAAACTTAAAGTGAATAGTTATTTTGCAGCGATGGCGTATATTAGTGTTGCCGAGTGGACGCCTGATCAAGTGACCGACTGGTTAAAGGTAAGGATATAAACATATACACGCCATAAAGTGATGAAGAACCCAATAACTTTTAGGCCTGGACGACACCATGTACAATTACATACATATATTCCTTTACGAACAATGAAGTTGGCGGTCGGCAGTTGTTAAATATTTGACCGTATGAGCTGAAACAGCTGGACATGCATTCCATTGGACATCAAGAGATTGTATTAGAGGCAGTAGAGATTTTAAGAAACTTTGTAATATTCCTGTATTACGCATCGAATAACTAAAGGCTTATTCTCTTTTTATTTTTTTATTGTTAGCACTACAATTTGGATAAAGAGAACCTACAATTTATGGCTTTGCATGTAGCCACGTCAGCGTGTAATTTGCATCGTCGACTTGCTTCGCACCGGGATGTTTCTAAAGTAGAAACGCAGGTTCTTAATGACATTACGCGAACCATAGCAACAATTCAACCGCTAACCATACCAACAATTCAATTCTCGCCGCACCAAACTTTACTACTCTACCGATAAAAATTAATTAATTAATTAAAATTAAGTGATATATTACCGATTCCAGTTGCAGTTATATACTACCGCCCACGGATACCAAATCTGCGGAGAAAGAAATACGTTTATATTATCCAAAGCCACGAGCTATGCTGCAGGGTCGCATACTATAAGCGGAGATGAGCTGTTTAGCAAGCAGTATCGTGTAGGAGGTGTACCAATGGCGCATGAACGTAAAGTAGGTGCCACGCAAGGTGACCTAACTTCACCCATCTTGCGGGACAAATCGATTTCGTTTGACTTTGGCTTGGAGTCGACACCACGGTCGACAACCTGTATAGGCTTAGCCAGTGGAGCGACCGGTACTGCGAAGTTTTCTGACTTCGCAGTACCGAAAGGTTCTTTGTCCGAATTGAAAACCAAAGATAACCTGAAACTTACTGTGGATCTTGATAAATCTCTTGATAAAAAAAAGCAAGAAGAAACCTCAAAATCCAAGCCTGGTAACATGAAATACACCGACTATCGCATGTATTGGAATTATCAAAATGTATGGGAGACATTTGAACCAATACCTTTCGCTGATGATGAGAAGGCGGAAATTCCTGAGGCTCAGCAAAATAATGGCAGGGCAATGAATAGTGGTACAGTGGGATCAGCGGTTCGAAGGACGTTTAGATAAGAAAAATAGCACACCGACGTATGATAGTTCAGAGGGCGAGTCTGATACTCCGCCACCAACAATAGAGCCGCGCAAAAAATTTTTTTTGGTTACACCGCCGGCACCACCACCGAGATCCAAAAAGCAAAGGGAATTAGCACCACCAGACATGCTACCTCCACCACCAAAACCGGCTAATCTTCGTGACACTTCAGTAAAGCCACCTGCTGCAGTAACGATTTTTCCGACGACAGAAAAGCTGCAACAGTCTGATACGGCAGTAATGTTGATTCCTTCAGTAAAGATGATTACTCCAGACAACAATGAATTACATACACCTAGATTACAAAAACTCTAATACTAAAGAAAAAAAAAGTCTGATTTCTAAGCGGTGCAAAATTAACCTGAAACTTTTTGGGACTGGAGACATACAGGGACATTTGTATAGGCGCACTAAGTATCTATGTGGTGTCACGTACTGGGCCCGCTTTTATTTGGTACTGTTAGATATATATTTTTATGGTTTTCGGAAGTCTGCGCCGCGCATTTTTTCCGCGACGCCGGTTTGAAGAGAAATTAATTTGGTGGCGGCTCAAAATCGGCTCCAAGCAGACGGAGCTTAAGTTTTCGGCGGCTGAAAAGCTGCCAGAGACGCATTATTGTAAAAAGGTATAATAAGATAATTTCAGAAAGTAGTTTCTTATCAATTTAAAAACGAGTTTTCTTTATAAATACCGCACCGATTTTAACGAAATAAATTTCTTCAGAAAGCTTAAAATATATGTTATCTTATTTTTAGTATATTTCCTTGGGTTAATTACACATTTTTCTTTGGAAAAAAAAATTTTATCAAAAAAAATAGTACTAAAAACCTAAGGTTGCGTTTATTTATAAAACTAGACATATTTGGATAGAAAGTTATTTAAGATATCACCCAAACAGCATACATAGTTTCGGAGATACAGACGATTTTATTTCAAATTTCAAGGGGCTCAAATTTTGAGATAAAATTTCAAATTTTAAGATAAATGAATGACATTTTAATTAGCTTTATAACGGAATTAATATCACCCAAACAGCATACATAGTTTCGGAGATACAGACGATTTTATTTCAAATTTCAAGGGGCTCCAGCCCCGCCCCCAAGAGAGAGCGACATTTTTTTTTTGGCTTGTTGGGGTTAGGACCAAGAGCACTAACAAAAAAAAAACAAAAAAAAAATTGGAGCAACTTGTGTAAAGTAAATATAAGCGCAAACGCTAATTTTCGCTTCTAACTACTTCGTTGCTAAATTTCAATTTCTTATATTTTACGAAGAGTTTCGTTAGTTAGAGCTTCAAACTTTACACTGTAGATGCCGACAATGTCTGCCTCTTCTTGCTGTTGTTGTTTGCCTGGCTCTAAACCTGATTTGTCTGTAGTCGTTGTTGTTGCTCTTGTCCTTCTTTTTCTTCGTTTGTTTACAATCGATTTGACGATTGAATTTAATTATTTGAATTATAAAATTGGAATTAAAGTATCTTGTGTGAGTATTTACTAATCTTCTCTATATATAAAAATGAAAGTCCTGACTGACTCATCAACGCCCAGGCTAAACGCTTGGACCTAGAAAGCTAAAATTTTTCCTTTATTTTTCCTTTACAAAGACGTTTCCTTTATGATGTATACAAGCACTAAGAACGGATATTTCAAAATTCTACTAAGGTGTTGAAAGGGGGTTTGTATGAGGAATATTTTATTTGTGGTCACATTTGCTTGTAACTTGGTCTTAATACGCGTTGGTATAATTAATGAAATACATATTTCGGCATTTTTCAAAATTCAACCCCTGAAGGGGTGAAAACGGGTTTCAACGTTTGTATGAGGAATATTTCATTTGTGGTCAGAAGCAACACACACTTTCTAACCATTTAACCAAAATGAGCCACAGCAACGCGTACATCTAGTTTTAATCATATTAATGTTAATTTATTAAAGATTAGGTATTTTTAGTATGCATGTATAATTGAACTTATTGAAGAGTTGAGGCAATCCAAATAAAATACAAACTCAACTCTCCTCTGGTGTGTAAAATTTTTTTTTGTCTGCGCACAAATAATTAACCTTTCGAATATTTATAAATACTTAAAAAGGGACATGACAAATATAAAATATCAACGACGTTGTTTTCAGGATCGGCGCTCCTATATTATAGATCGCAAATGTATATATCCTATATTATATATATATTGTGAAAAAAAGCCATCTTCCTCAAAGAAACTTTAGTCGTGTTTCTTTTGCCGCAGTTATACGCTTATCGCTTATTATTGGCGTAACAAATAAAACGAGCATCCTCGCTTACGAATCTTTTATTTAAATCTGTCAGAAAGTGTAAAATTCAATATAAATTGTGTAGTGTGATTTTACACCACTGAATTCTATCCCCAATTAGCGTGGATAGCTATCGTCACTAAACTAAGCTGCTACCCGTTAATTTTTCCCTAAAAAATTTCGTAAGCGTTGTGTAAACATCACCTATTAAAACGACTGCCGCAAGAAAACGGCGGCCAATTTTAAGCCGATTGCAAGCCGACAATTCGGCGGCGGCGGATTATCGAAAGTTGTCGGCGGCGGCTAAAAATCGGCTCAGTTTTTCGGCGCAGACCTCTGGGACAACGTGACAACGATAGTGATATTTGCAAGAACCTTATTACGGTATTTGCAAGCGTAACTTACAACAATTAACTTTTATTGAAATATATTAAGAAATGCGTTAAAGTTAATAGTTATTTTGCAGCGATGACGTATATTAATGTTGCCGAGTGGACGCCTGGTGACCGACTGGTTTAAAGGTAAGGATATAAACATATATGTACACGCCCTAAAGTGATAAGTACATCATCAAGATGTACTTCAAGATGTACATCAAGAGAGCATTCCATTGGACATATTAGAGGCAGTAGAGATTTTAAGAAACTTTGTAATATTCCTGTATTACGCATCGAATAACTAAAGGCTTATTCTCTTTTTATTTTTTTATTGTTAGCACTACAATTTGGATAAAGAGAACCTACAATTTATGGCTTTGCATGTAGCCATGTCAGCGTGTAATTTGCATCGTCGACTTGCTTCGCACCGGGATGTTTCTAAAGTAGAAACGCAGGTTCTTAATGACATTACGCGAACCATAGCAACAATTCAACCGCTAACCATACCAACAATTCAATTCTCGCCGCACCGAACTTTACTACTCTACCGATAAAAATTAATTAATTAATTAAAATTAAGTGATATATTACCGATTCCAGTTGCAGTTATATACTACCGCCCACGAAGTTTTCTGACTTGAAAGGTTCTTTGTCCGAATTGAAAACCAAAGATAACCTGAAACTTACTGTGGATCTGCCGTCTCTTGATAAAAAAAAGCAAGAAGAAACCTCAAAATCCAAGCCTGGTAACATGAAATACACCGACTATCGCATGTATTGGAATTATCAAAATGTATGGGAGACATTTGAACCAATACCTTTCGCTGATGATGAGAAGGCGGAAATTCCTGAGGCTCAGCAAAATAATGGCAGGGCAATGAATAGTGGTACAGTGGGATCAGCGGTTCGAAGGACGTTTAGATAAGAAAAATAGCACACCGGCGTATGATAGTTCAGAGGGCGAGTCTGATACTCCGCCACCAGCAATAGAGCCGCGCAAAAAAATTTTTTTGGTTACACCGCCGGCACCACCACCGAGATCCAAAAAGCAAAGGGAATTAGCACCACCATTTCATACATTTCAATGAGATACGATGCAATATGTTGCGCTTGGGATTGGAATCGGCGACGAGCGCCCAACGTGATCGCTTTCTCCAAAATCCCGTTGAGTAAATAAAAGCTACGGCTGGAGCGTTGGCCTAATTATATTATACAGGACATCACAGACCCGATGCTGATGCAGTACGCATCTTTAAATCTGGTAACACTCACAGTCAGTTACCGCGGCATACATCACGTTACTGATATCAAGTAAATTTCGCTGGCGCACAATTCGGGAAAAATCGAAGATGGAGATGCAATAGTGCAAATCAGTTATCAAACGGTAGTTGATTGGCAGTATAGGACGGTGATATTGATATTGCAAATAACTCATTGCCAGACGTATTTCTAACTTTGAAAAAGCGCCCGAAGCATATGAAATCTACGGGCAAATTTACATACAGCCTTATCGACTTCCTAGTAAAAAGCGTAATATGGCATCACGTTGGGGTGAAAATCTACCCAATCCGCCGCACCGAACTTTACTACTTTACCGATAAAAATTAATGAAAAAGACACATCCGCTGCGGCGGCAGTTTCAGTTGTCGGTGGTGGTGGTGGTGGCGGCGGGGCTTCCTCTGATACCGATTCCAGTTACAGTGATATACTAACGCCCACCATTCCGGATACCAAATATGCGGAGAAAGAAATACGTTTATATTATCCAAAGCCGCGAGCTATGCTGCAGAAATGCAATACTATAAGCGGAGATGAGCTGTTTGGCAGCAGTATCATGTAGGCGGTGTACCAATGTGACATGAACGTAGAGTAGGTGCCACAAGGGTGCAAGGTGACCCAGCTTCACCCAGTTTGCAGGACAAATCGACCACGACCGACAATCTGTATAGGCTTAGCCAGTGGAGCGGGCTGGACTGCGGAATTTTCCACAGGTGACAGGTGAGATTTGAAAAAATACCCTTAAAATATGTTTACTTTTATAAATAAACGCAACTTAAGGTTTTTAATGCTATTTTTTTTGATAAAATAATTTTTTCCAAAGAAAAATGTGTAGTTAACCCAAGGAAGTATACTAAAAATAAGATAAAATATATTTTAAGCTTTCTGAGGAAATTTATTTCATTCAAATCGGTGCAGTACTTATGGAGAACACGCATTTTTAAACGTAAGTATAAACTACCAATTTAGAATTTTACTACTATACATATTTTTAATAATGCGAACGTACTGAGTTTTCACCGTTGGGTCTTTTAAGCTATGACGCCAGTTATCGTTTTTCTTGGTATTGTTGTTGTAAACTGGAAACAATATTCAATTTGCGATTTGTTTGTGTGGTATATTAAGCATTATGTATAATAATAATAATATAATATAATAATAAATATAAAAGAAATATTTAAAATTTTGCAATATCAGTTAAGCGCCACAGGCGAAAAATTTTGAAGAAAAATCGCGGAAAAAAATTTTTCGTTTTTAATTCATATGAAAATCTAAAGAAATAGCGCCGTCTATTGTCACTTTGTTACTAACACCACCACAACCATTACGGCAAACATAATGCATAGTACCAGAGACGCATTATTGTAAAAAGGTATAATAAGGTAATTTCAGAAAGTAGTTTCTTATCAATTTAAAAACGAGTTTTCTTTATAAATACCACACCGATTTTAACGAAATAAATTTCTTCAGAAAGCTTAAAATATATGTTATATTATTTTTAGTATATTTCCTTGGGTTAATTACACATTTTTCTTTGGAAAAAAAAATTTTATCAATAAAAATAGTACTAAAAACCTAAGGTTGCGTTTATTTATAAAACTAGACATATTTCGATAGAAAGTTATTTAAGATAAATTAATGACATTTTAATTAGCTTTATAACGGAATTGATATCACCCAAACAGCATACATAGTTTCGGAGATACAGACGATTTTATTTCAAATTTTAAGATAAATGAATGACATTTTAATTAGCTTTATAACGGAATTAATATCACCCAAACAGCATACATAGTTTCGGAGATACAGACGATTTTATTTCAAATTTCAAGGGGCTCCAGCCCCGCCCCCAAGAGAGAGCGACATTTTTTTTTTGGCTTGTTGGGGTTAGGACCAAGAGCACTAACAAAAAAAAACAAAAAAAAAATTGGAGCAACTTGTGTAAAGTAAATATAAGCCCAAACGCTAACTTTCGCTTCTAACTACTTCGTTGCTAAATTTCAATTTCTTATATTTTACGAAGAGTTTCGTTAGTTAGAGCTTCAAACTTTACACTGTAGATGCCGACAATGTCTGCCTCTTCTTGCTGTTGTTGTTTGCCTGGCTCTAAACCTGATTTGTCCTTTGTCTGTAGTCGTTGTTGTTGCTCTTGTCCTTCTTTTTCTTCGTTTGTTTACAATCGATTTGACGATTGAATTTAATTATTTGAATTATAAAATTGGAATTAAAGTATCTTGTGTGAGTATTTACTAATCTTCTCTATATATAAAAATGAAAGTCCTGACTGACTCATCAACGCCCAGGCTAAACGCTTGGACCTAGAAAGCTAAAATTTTGCAAAGACAAAATACAAATACAAGCACTAAGAACGGATATTTCAAAATTCAACTAAGGTGGTGAAAGGGGGTTTGTATGAGGAATATTTTATTTGTGGTCACATTTGCTTGTAACTTGGTCTTAATACTCGTTGGTATAATTAATGAAATACATATTTCGGCATTTTTCAAAATTCAACCCCTGAAGGGGTGAAAACGGGTTTCAACGTTTGTATGAGGAATATTTCATTTGTGGTCAGAAGCAACACACACTTTCTAACCATTTAACCAAAATGAGCCACAGCAACGCGTACATCTAGTTTTAATCATATTAATGTTAATTTATTAAAGATTAGGTATTTTTAATATGTATAACTGGACTTATTGAAGAGTTGAGGCAATACAAATAAAATACAAACTCAACTCTCTTCTGGTGTGCAAAATTTTTTTTTGTCTGCGCACAAATAATTAACATTTCGAATATTTATAAATACTTAAAAAGGGACATGACAAATATAAAATATCAACGACGTTGTTTTCAGGATTGGCGCTCCTATATTATAGATCGCAAATGTATATATCCTATATTATATATATATTGTGAAAAAAAGCCATCTTCCTCAAAGAAACTTTAGTCGTGTTTCTTTTGCCGCAGTTATACGCTTATCGCTTATTATCGGCGTAACAAATAAAACGAGCATCCTCGCTTACGAATCTTTTATTTAAATCTGTCAGAAATTGTAAAATTCAATATAAATTGTGTAGTGTGATTTTACACCACTGAATTCTATCCCCAATTAGCGTGGATAGCTATCGTTACTAAACTAAGCTGCTACCCGTTAATTTTTCCCTAAAAAATTTCGTAAGCGTTGTGTAAACATCACCTATTAAAACGACTGCCGCAAGAAAACGGCCAATTTTAAGCCGATTGCAAGCCGACAATTCGGCGGCGGCGGATTACCGAAAGTTGTCGGCGGCGGCTAAAAATCGGCTCAGTTTTTCGGCGCAGACCTCTGGGACAACGTGACAACGATAGTGATATTTGCAAGAACCTTATTACGGTATTTGCAAGCGTAACTTACAACAATTAACTTTTATTGAAATATATTAAGAAATGCGTTAAAGTTAATAGTTATTTTGCAGCGATGACGTATATTAATGTTGCCGAGTGGACGCCTGGTGACCGACTGGTTTAAAGGTAAGGATATAAACATATATGTACACGCCCTAAAGTGATAAGTACCAGAAGAAGCCAATAACTTTTAGTCCTGGACGACACCATGTACAATTACATATATTCCTTTACGAACAATGAAGTCGGCAGTTGCTAAATATTCGACCGTATGAGCTGAAACAGCTGGGCATGCATATAATTGGTCATCAAAAAATGTAATGGAGGCAGTAAAGATTTTAAGAAACTTTGTAATATTCCTGCATTACGCATCGAAGAACTAAAGGTTTAGTAACTTTTTATTTTTTTTAACGTTAGCACTACAATTTGGATAAAAATTGTCGGAACTTTAAACTATGGCTTATGACTTAAAATTTATGGCTTTGCATGTAGCCAGTAATATGCATCATCGACTTGCTTCGCACCAGGATTTTTCTAACATAGAAACGCAGGTTTTTAATGACATTACGCACACCATAGCAACAATTAAACCTATCATTGGTTGGCTGGATCGGGCACCATTTCATGGTCAACTACATTTCAATGAGATACGACGCAATATGTTGCGCTTGGGATTGGAATCGGCGACGAGCGCCCAACGTGATCGCTTTCTCCAAAATCCCGTTGAGTAAATAAAAGCTACGGCTGGAGCGTTGGCCTAATTATATTATACAGGACATCACATACCCGATGCTGCTGCAGTACGCATCTTTAAAACAGAGGCATTCTGAGATTCGAGGTGAATCGTTAAACTGTCTCGGCAAAAAAATCACGAAAAAGGGAACGAGGCATTCCAAGATTCACGAAACTCGAATCGTCTTTTGCTTTTACTGCAGTTTGAGCTCAAGATGACATTTTCAGTGCTAGGAGGCAAAACTTTGATTATTGATGTTGAAAAAAAAAAAACCTAAAAAAATTGTTTTTTTCGCAAAAACAAAGTTATAAACGTTACCAAAATATAGAATATACATCGCGAATTATATGTAGAGTAATATTTGTGTTATTTTATATTATTTCGCTTAGATTTTAGGAAAAAAAAATTACCATTGTTTTTTTTGTTAGAAATTTTCCAACACTGTACGAACTTGTGAACAATGTCTGAAAATTCCACTTGTATTGCATAGTTCAAGTGAAAACATTCCGTGTATGTATATTGTTGAATATTTTGATTGGCCTGTCACTTGTATGTGTTGGTGAAATATTCAGAACCCTCGCTAATTAAAATTGTGTATGTGTTAGTTTTGTGCTCTGTTTATGCAGGTCCAAGAGTAAAGAATTTCAATGCACGAATTTCAATGCTCATCATCTCCCTCGCGGCAAGCGACGTTTTAATGCAAGCAGAATTGTTCTCGTCTGTATAATTGTTCATTGAAAAACATGGATTCTTTGGTGGAATTTTTTGCTGAAGACTCTGAGAAGGAATTAATTCGCGTTCGAAATCAAAATTGGAATTAGTATTATTTATAACAATTATGTATTTACTATTTATTATCTATTTTATAAATAAAAATAGAAAATAATAACTATACAAGTAAATCAAAAAATATAACAAGATTTTTCATTGAAGTATTACATTTTTATTAGGGAACGAGAGCTAATTTCTGTTCGTCTTTTTTAGGAGAAGAAATCCGATAAAATCGTCTCTTGGAATACCAAAAGACGATAATTTCAACGTTTTGCAAGAATTTTAACTATTTCGGTGACTTGGAATACGAAAGACGATTTCAATCGTCTAAAGACGATTTCAATATCGTGAAATCTTGGAAAGCCTCTGTAAATCTGGTAACACTCACAGTCAGTTACCGCGGCATACATCGCATTACTGATATCAAGTAAATTTCGCTGGCGCACAATTCGGGAAAAATCGAAGATGGAGATGCAATAGTGCAAATCAATTATCAAACGGTAGTTGGTTGGCAGTATAAGACGGTGATATTGCAATTGCGCGAGTCATTGCCAGACGTATTGCTAACTTTGAAAAAGCGCCCGAAGCATATATCTACGGGCAAATTTACATACAGCCTTATCGACTTCCTAGTAAAAAGCGTAATATGGTATCACGTTGGGGTGAAAATCTACCCAGTCCGCCGCACCGAACTTTACTACTTTACCGATAAAAATTAATGAAAAAGACACATCCGCTGCGGCGGCAGTTTCAGTTGTCGGTGGTGGTGGTGGTGGCGGCGGGGCTTCCTCTGATACCGATTCCAGTTACAGTGATATACTAACGCCCACCATTCCGGATACCAAATATGCGGAGAAAGAAATACGTTTATATTATCCAAAGCCGCGAGCTATGCTGCAGAAATGCAATACTATAAGCGGAGATGAGCTGTTTGGCAGCAGTATCATGTAGGCGGTGTACCAATGTGACATGAACGTAGAGTAGGTGCCACAAGGGTGCAAGGTGACCCAGCTTCACCCAGTTTGCAGGACAAATCGACCACGACCGACAATCTGTATAGGCTTAGCCAGTGGAGCGGGCTGGACTGCGGAATTTTCCACAGGTGACAGGTGAGATAAGCTGAAACTTACTGTGGATGTGTCGTCCCTTGATAAAATAAAGCAAGAAGACACCTCAAAATCCAATCCTGGTGTTAGCAAAGTTTTGTGTTTCGGTGGCAACATGATATACACGGACTACCGCATGGATGAGAAGTATACGTGCAATCTGGAGGATACTATATTGGAGACATTTTAACCAATGATGATGGGCGATTTAACGCTGATGATGAGAAGGCTGAAATTCTTGATGCTCAGCAAAATAACGCAACGGAAGGAATAGAATATCTGCATACGGAAGAAATAGTAAACCCTTGGGAGAGTATGTTGCAGCTGCAGCAAAGTTTTGTGTTTGCGTAATTTTAAAGCGTAATACATTGAAATGAGTTCTACATTGTGGTTATTCCATGAAGGAGGATGCTATATCACTTTGTGGAAAACTTTTGCGCAAAACTTTTGCTATGTTCCTCATACATTGAAATGAGCTTTACATTATGGTTATTCCATTAAGGAGAATGATAGATATCACTTTTAGATGCTATTCTGGAAAATTTTTGTTCTATGTTTCTCCTACATTGAAATGAGTTTTACATTATGGTTATTCCATGAAGGGAGACACTAATTATCACTTTTAGATAGTATTCTGGAAAACTTTTCTTTATAATCCTCCTACATTGAAATGAGTTTTACGTTATGGTTATTCCATGAAGGGAGATGCTAATTATCACTTTTAGATAGTATTCTGGAAAACTTTTCTTCTATAATCCTCCTACATTGAAATGAGTTTTACGTTATGGTTATTCCATGAAGGGAGATGCAAATTATCACTTTTAGATAGTATTCTGGAAAACTTTTCTTCTATAATCCTCCTACATTGAAATGAGTTTTACGTTATGGTTATTCCGAAATAAGTTTTACACTATGGTTATTCCATGAAGGGGGATGTTAATTATCACTTTTTGATAGTGTTCTGGAAAACTTTTCTTCTATAATCCTCCTACATTGAAATGAGTTTTACGTTATGGTTATTCCATGAAGGAGGATGACAGATATCACTTTTAGATGCTATTCTGGAAAATTTTTGTTCTATGTTTCTCCTACATTGAAATGATATTTACATTATTGTTATTCCATTAAGGGAGATGCTAATTATCACTTTTAGATAGTATTCTGGAAAACTTTTCTTTATAATCCTCCTACATTGAAATGAGTTTTACGTTATGGTTATTCCATGAAGGGAGATGATAATTATCACTTTTAGATAGTATTCTGGAAAACTTTACTTTATAATCCTCCTACATTGAAATGAGTTCTACATTGTGGTTATTCCATGAAGGAGGATGCTAATTATCACTTTGTGGAAAACTTTTGCGCACAACTTTTGCTATGTTCCTCATACATTAAAATGAGCTTTACATTATGGTTATTCCATGAAGGAGAATGATAGATATCCCTTTTAGATGCTATTCTGGAAAACTTTTCTTTATAATCCTCCTACATTGAAATGAGTTTTACGTTATGGTTATTCCATGAAGGAGGATGACAGATATCACATTTAGATGCTATTCTGGAAAATTTTTGTTCTATGTTTCTCCTACATTGAAATGATATTTACATTATTGTTATTCCATTAAGGGAGATGCTAATTATCACTTTTAGATAGTATTCTGGAAAACTTTTCTTTATAATCCTCATACATTGAAATGAGCTTTACATTATGGTTATTCCATGAAGGTAGATGCTGATTATCTCTTTTAGATAGTATTCTGGAAAACTATTCTTTATAATCCTCCTATATTGAAATGAGTTCTACATTGTGGTTATTCCATGAAGGAGGATACTAATTATCACATGTAGATTCTATTCCTTCTTCTATTTTTCCTTCTATAATCCTCCTACAATGAAATGAGTTTTTCACTATGATTATTCCTTGAAGGGGGATGTTAATTATCACTTTTACATAGTATTCTGGAAAACTATTCTTTATAATCCTCCTACAGTGAAATGAGTTCTACATTGTGGTTATTCCATGAAGGAGGATACTAATTATCACATGTAGATGAAATTCTGCAGGATTTTTTCTTCTATAATCCTCCTACATTGAATTGAGTTTTACACTATGGTTATTCCATGAAGGGAGATGCTAATTATCACTTTTAGATAGTATTCTGGAAAACTTTTCTTTATAATCCTCCTACATTGAAATGAGTTCTACATTGTGGTTATTCCATGAAGGAGGATACTAATTATCACATGTAGATGCTATTCTACAGGATTTTTCCTTCTATAATCCTCCTACATTAAAATGAGTTTTTCACTATGGTTATTCTATGAAGGGGGATGCTAATTATCACTTTAGATAGTATTCTGGAAAACTTTTGTTCTATATTATCCCTACCTTGAAATGAATTTTACATTATGGATATCCCATGAAGAGGGATGTTAATTTTCACTTTTAGATAGTATTGTAGAAAACTTTTGCGCACAACATTTGCTGTGTTCCTCCTACATTGAAATGAGCTTCACATTATGGTTATTCCAGGAAGGAGGATGATAGTTATCAGTTGTAGACGCTATTCTGTAAAATTTTTGTTCTATGTTCCTCCTACATTGAAATGAGTTTTACATTATGGCAATGCTGTTTGAAGAAGGATACTAATTATCACATGTAGATGCTATTCTGGAGGATTTCTTCTTCTATAATCCTCCTACATTGAAATGAGTTTTACACCATGGTGTTTTACATTATGGATATTCCATGAAGGAGGATGACAGATATCACTTTTAGATATTTACATTATGGTTATTCCATGAAGGGAGATGCTAATTATCACTTTTAGATAGTATTCTGGAAAACTTTTGTTCTATATTATCCCTACCTTGAAATGAGTTTTATATTATGGATATCCAATGAAGAGGGATGTTAATTAACCCTGTTAACTTTTAGATAGTATTGTAGAAAACTTTTGCGCACAACTTTTGCTGTGTTCCTCCTACATTGAAATGAGCTTCACATTATGGTTATTCCATGAAGGAGGATCTTAGTTATCACTTGTAGACGCTATTCTATAAAATTTTTGTTCTATGTTCCTCCTACATTGAAATGAGTTTTACACTATGGTTATTCCATGAAGGAGGATGCTAATTATCACTTTTAGATAGTATTGTGGAAAACTTTTGCGCACAACTTTTGCTATGTTCCTCATACAGTGAAATGAGCTTTACATTATGGATATTCCATGAAGGGTGATGCTAATTATCACTTTTAGATAGTATTCTGGAAAACTATTCTTTATAATCATCCTACATTGAAATGAGTTTTACACTATGGTTATTCTATGAAGGGAGATGCTAATTATCACTTTTAGATAGTATTCTGGAAAACTTTTCTTTATAATCCTCCTATATTGAAATGAGTTCTACATTGTGGTTATTACATGAAGGAGGATGCTAATTATCACTTTTAGATAGTATTGTGGAAAACTTTTGCGCACAACTTTTGCTATGTTCCTCATACAATGAAATGAGTTTTACATTATGGATATTCCATGAAGGGTGATGCTAATTATCACTTTTAGACAGTATTCTGGAAAATTTTTGTTCTATGTTTCTCCTACATTGAAATGAGTTTTACATTATGGTTATTCCATGAAGGGAGATGCTAATTATCACTTTTAGATAGTATTCTGGAAAACTTTTTTTTATAATCTTCCTACATTGAAATGAGTTCTACATTGTGGTTATTCCATGAAGGAGGATGCTAATTATCACTTTTAGATAGTATTGTGGAAAACTTTTGCGCACAACTTTTGCTATGTTCCTCATACAATGAAATGAGCTTTACATTATGGTTACTCCATGAAGGGAGATGCTAATTATCATTCTTAGATAGTATTCTGGAAAACTTTTCTTTATAATCTTCCTACATTGAAATGAGTTCTACATTGTGGTTATTCCATGAAGGAGGTTGCTAATTATCATTTTTAGATAGTATTGTGAAAACCTTTTGCGCACAACTTTTGCTATGTTCCTCATACAATGAAATCAGTTTTACATTATGGATATTCCATGAGGGGTGATGCTAACTATCACTTTTAGATAGTGTTCTGGAAAACTATTCTTTATAATCCTCCTACATGGAAATGAGTTTTACACCATGGTTATTCCATGAAGGGGGATGTTAATTATCACTTTTAGATAGTATTCTGGGAAACTTTCGTTCTATGTTTCTTCTACATTGAAATGAGTTTTACATTATGGTTATTCCATGAAGGGAGATGCTAATTATCACTTTTAGATAGTATTCTGGAAAACTTTTCTTTATAATCTTCCTACATTGAAATGAGTTCTACATTGTGGTTATTCCATGAAGGAGGATGCTAATTATCACTTTTAGATAGTATTGTGGAAAACTTTTGCGCACAACTTTTGCTATGTTCCTCATACAATGAAATGAGCTTTACATTATGGATATTCCATGAAGGGTGATGCTAATTATCACTTTTAGATAGTATTCTGGAAAACTTTTCTTTATAATCATCCTACATTGAAATGAGTTTTACACTATGGTTATTCTATGAAGGGGGATGCTAATTATCACTTTTAGATAGTATTCTGGAAGACTTTTCTTTATAATCCTCCTATATTGAAATGAGTTCTACATTGTGGTTATTCCATGAAGGAGGATGCTAATTATAACTTTTAGATAGTATTGTGGAAAACTTTTGCGCACAACTTTTGCTATGTTCCTCCATACAATGAAATGAGTTTTACATTATGGATATTCCATGAAGGGTGATGCTAATTATCACTTTTAGATAGTATTCTGGAAAATTTTTGTTCTATGTTTCTCCTACATTGAAATGAGTTTTACATTATGGTTACTCCATGAAGGGAGATGCTAATTATCACTTTTAGATAGTATTCTGGAAAACTTTTCTTTATAATCCTCCTATATTGAAATGAGTTCTACATTGTGGTTATTCCATGAAGGAGGATGCTAATTATCACTTTTAGATAGTATTGTGGAAAACTTTTGCGCACAACTTTTGCTATGTTCCTCATACAATGAAATGAGTTTTACAATATGGATATTCCATGAAGGGTGATGCTAATTATCACTTTTAGATGCTATTCTGGAAAATTTTTGTTCTATGTTTCTCCTACATTGAAATGAGTTTTACATTATGGTTATTCCATGAAGGGAGATGCTAATTATCACTTTTAGATAGTATTGTGGAAAACATTTGTTCTATATTATCCCTACCATGAAATGAGTTTTACCTTATGGATATCCCATGAAGAGGGATGTTAATTATCACTTTTAGATAGTATTGTAGAAAACTATTGTATAGATAGTATTGTAGTATTTGCGCACAACTTTTGCTGTGTTCCTCCTACATGGAAAAGAGCTTCAATTATGGTTATTCCATGTAAGAGGATGATAGTTATCATTTGTAGACGCTATTCTGTAAAATTTTTCTTCTATGTTCCTCCTACATTGAAATGAGTTTTACATTATGGTTATTCCATGAAGGAGGAAACTAATTATCACATGTAGATGCTATTCTGGAAGATTTCGTCTTCTATAATCCTTCTACATTGAAAAGAGTTTTACACCATGGTTATTCCATGAAGGGGGATGTTAATTATCACTTTTACATAGTATTCTGGAAAACTATTCTTTATAATCCTCCTACATTGAAATGAGTTTTACACTATGGTTATTCTATGAAGGGGGATGCTAATTATCACTTTAGATAGTATTCTGGAAAACTTTTGTTCTATATTATCCCTACCTTGAAATGAATTTTACATTATGGATATCCCATGAAGAGGGATGTTAATTTTCACTTTTAGATAGTATTGTAGAAAACTTTTGCGCACAACATTTGCTGTGTTCCTCCTACATTGAAATGAGCTTCACATTATGGTTATTCCAGGAAGGAGGATGATAGTTATCAGTTGTAGACGCTATTCTGTAAAATTTTTGTTCTATGTTCCTCCTACATTGAAATGAGTTTTACATTATGGCAATGCTGTTTGAAGAAGGATACTAATTATCACATGTAGATGCTATTCTGGAGGATTTCTTCTTCTATAATCCTCCTACATTGAAATGAGTTTTACACCATGGTGTTTTACATTATGGATATTCCATGAAGGAGGATGACAGATATCACTTTTAGATATTTACATTATGGTTATTCCATGAAGGGAGATGCTAATTATCACTTTTAGATAGTATTCTGGAAAACTTTTGTTCTATATTATCCCTACCTTGAAATGAGTTTTATATTATGGATATCCAATGAAGAGGGATGTTAATTAACCCTGTTAACTTTTAGATAGTATTGTAGAAAACTTTTGCGCACAACTTTTGCTGTGTTCCTCCTACATTGAAATGAGCTTCACATTATGGTTATTCCATGAAGGAGGATCTTAGTTATCACTTGTAGACGCTATTCTATAAAATTTTTGTTCTATGTTCCTCCTACATTGAAATGAGTTTTACACTATGGTTATTCCATGAAGGAGGATGCTAATTATCACTTTTAGATAGTATTGTGGAAAACTTTTGCGCACAACTTTTGCTATGTTCCTCATACAGTGAAATGAGCTTTACATTATGGATATTCCATGAAGGGTGATGCTAATTATCACTTTTAGATAGTATTCTGGAAAACTATTCTTTATAATCATCCTACATTGAAATGAGTTTTACACTATGGTTATTCTATGAAGGGAGATGCTAATTATCACTTTTAGATAGTATTCTGGAAAACTTTTCTTTATAATCCTCCTATATTGAAATGAGTTCTACATTGTGGTTATTACATGAAGGAGGATGCTAATTATCACTTTTAGATAGTATTGTGGAAAACTTTTGCGCACAACTTTTGCTATGTTCCTCATACAATGAAATGAGTTTTACATTATGGATATTCCATGAAGGGTGATGCTAATTATCACTTTTAGACAGTATTCTGGAAAATTTTTGTTCTATGTTTCTCCTACATTGAAATGAGTTTTACATTATGGTTATTCCATGAAGGGAGATGCTAATTATCACTTTTAGATAGTATTCTGGAAAACTTTTTTTTATAATCTTCCTACATTGAAATGAGTTCTACATTGTGGTTATTCCATGAAGGAGGATGCTAATTATCACTTTTAGATAGTATTGTGGAAAACTTTTGCGCACAACTTTTGCTATGTTCCTCATACAATGAAATGAGCTTTACATTATGGTTACTCCATGAAGGGAGATGCTAATTATCATTCTTAGATAGTATTCTGGAAAACTTTTCTTTATAATCTTCCTACATTGAAATGAGTTCTACATTGTGGTTATTCCATGAAGGAGGTTGCTAATTATCATTTTTAGATAGTATTGTGAAAACCTTTTGCGCACAACTTTTGCTATGTTCCTCATACAATGAAATCAGTTTTACATTATGGATATTCCATGAGGGGTGATGCTAACTATCACTTTTAGATAGTGTTCTGGAAAACTATTCTTTATAATCCTCCTACATGGAAATGAGTTTTACACCATGGTTATTCCATGAAGGGGGATGTTAATTATCACTTTTAGATAGTATTCTGGGAAACTTTCGTTCTATGTTTCTTCTACATTGAAATGAGTTTTACATTATGGTTATTCCATGAAGGGAGATGCTAATTATCACTTTTAGATAGTATTCTGGAAAACTTTTCTTTATAATCTTCCTACATTGAAATGAGTTCTACATTGTGGTTATTCCATGAAGGAGGATGCTAATTATCACTTTTAGATAGTATTGTGGAAAACTTTTGCGCACAACTTTTGCTATGTTCCTCATACAATGAAATGAGCTTTACATTATGGATATTCCATGAAGGGTGATGCTAATTATCACTTTTAGATAGTATTCTGGAAAACTTTTCTTTATAATCATCCTACATTGAAATGAGTTTTACACTATGGTTATTCTATGAAGGGGGATGCTAATTATCACTTTTAGATAGTATTCTGGAAGACTTTTCTTTATAATCCTCCTATATTGAAATGAGTTCTACATTGTGGTTATTCCATGAAGGAGGATGCTAATTATAACTTTTAGATAGTATTGTGGAAAACTTTTGCGCACAACTTTTGCTATGTTCCTCCATACAATGAAATGAGTTTTACATTATGGATATTCCATGAAGGGTGATGCTAATTATCACTTTTAGATAGTATTCTGGAAAATTTTTGTTCTATGTTTCTCCTACATTGAAATGAGTTTTACATTATGGTTACTCCATGAAGGGAGATGCTAATTATCACTTTTAGATAGTATTCTGGAAAACTTTTCTTTATAATCCTCCTATATTGAAATGAGTTCTACATTGTGGTTATTCCATGAAGGAGGATGCTAATTATCACTTTTAGATAGTATTGTGGAAAACTTTTGCGCACAACTTTTGCTATGTTCCTCATACAATGAAATGAGTTTTACAATATGGATATTCCATGAAGGGTGATGCTAATTATCACTTTTAGATGCTATTCTGGAAAATTTTTGTTCTATGTTTCTCCTACATTGAAATGAGTTTTACATTATGGTTATTCCATGAAGGGAGATGCTAATTATCACTTTTAGATAGTATTGTGGAAAACCTTTGCGCACAACTTTTGCTATGTTCCTCATACAATGAAATGCGTTTTACATTATGGATATTCCATGAAGGGTGATGCTAATTATCACTTTTAGATAGTATTCTGAAAAACATTTGTTCTATATTATCCCTACCATGAAATGAGTTTTACCTTATGGATATCCCATGAAGAGGGATGTTAATTATCACTTTTAGATAGTATTGTAGAAAACTTTTGCGCACAACTTTTGCTGTGTTCCTCCTACATGGAAAAGAGCTTCAATTATGGTTATTCCATGTAAGAGGATGATAGTTATCATTTGTAGACGCTATTCTGTAAAATTTTTCTTCTATGTTCCTCCTACATTGAAATGAGTTTTACATTATGGTTATTCCATGAAGGAGGAAACTAATTATCACATGTAGATGCTATTCTGGAAGATTTCGTCTTCTATAATCCTTCTACATTGAAAAGAGTTTTACACCATGGTTATTCCATGAAGGGGGATGCTAATTATCACTTTTAGTTTTTAGTTTAGTTTTTTTAGTTTTTATTGTGGAAAACTTTTGCGCACAACTTTTGCTATGTTCCTCATACAATGAAATGAGTTTTACATTATGGATATTCCATGAAGGGTGTTGCTAATTATCACTTTTAGATAGTATTCTGGAAAACTATTCTTTATAATCCTCCTACATTGAAATGAGTATTACACTATGGTTATTCTATGAAGGAGAATTTTTATAGCATTCCTCCACTATGGTAATTCCACTATGGTTATTCCATGAAGGGGGATGTTAATTATCACTTTTTGATAGTGTTCTGGAAAACTTTTCTTCTATAATCCTCCTACATTGAAATGAGTTTTACGTTATGGTTATTCCATGAAGGAGGATGACAGATATCACTTTTAGATGCTATTCTGGAACACAACTTTTGCTATGTTCCTCATACAGTGAAATGAGCTTTACATTATGGATATTCCATGAAGTTTGATGCTAATTATCACTTTTAGACAGTATTCTGGAAAATTTTTGTTCTATGTTTCTCCTACATTGAAATGAGTTTTACATTATGGTTATTCCATGAAGGGAGATGCTAATTATCACTTTTAGATAGTATTCTGGAAAACTTTTCTTTATAATCTTCCTACATTGAAATGAGTTCTACATTGTAGTTATTCCATGAAGGAGGATGCTAATTATCACATGTAGATGCTATTCTGGAGGATTTCTTCTTCTATAATCCTCCTACATTGAAATGAGTTTTACACCATGGTGTTTTACATTATGGATATTCCATGAAGGAGGATGACAGATATCACTTTTAGATATTTACATTATGGTTATTCCATGAAGGGAGATGCTAATTATCACTTTTAGATAGTATTCTGGAAAACTTTTGTTCTATATTATCCCTACCTTGAAATGAGTTTTATATTATGGATATCCAATGAAGAGGGATGTTAATTAACCCTGTTAACTTTTAGATAGTATTGTAGAAAACTTTTGCGCACAACTTTTGCTGTGTTCCTCCTACATTGAAATGAGCTTCACATTATGGTTATTCCATGAAGGAGGATCTTAGTTATCACTTGTAGACGCTATTCTATAAAATTTTTGTTCTATGTTCCTCCTACATTGAAATGAGTTTTACACTATGGTTATTCCATGAAGGAGGATGCTAATTATCACTTTTAGATAGTATTGTGGAAAACTTTTGCGCACAACTTTTGCTATGTTCCTCATACAGTGAAATGAGCTTTACATTATGGATATTCCATGAAGGGTGATGCTAATTATCACTTTTAGATAGTATTCTGGAAAACTATTCTTTATAATCATCCTACATTGAAATGAGTTTTACACTATGGTTATTCTATGAAGGGAGATGCTAATTATCACTTTTAGATAGTATTCTGGAAAACTTTTCTTTATAATCCTCCTATATTGAAATGAGTTCTACATTGTGGTTATTACATGAAGGAGGATGCTAATTATCACTTTTAGATAGTATTGTGGAAAACTTTTGCGCACAACTTTTGCTATGTTCCTCATACAATGAAATGAGCTTTACATTATGGTTATTCCATGAAGGGAGATGCTAATTATCACTTTTAGATAGTATTCTGGAAAACTTTTCTTTATAATCTTCCTACATTGAAATGAGTTCTACATTGTGGTTATTCCATGAAGGAGGATGCTAATTATCACTTTTAGATAGTATTGTGGAAAACTTTTGCGCACAACTTTTGCTATGTTCCTCATACAATGAAATGAGCTTTACATTATGGTTACTCCATGAAGGGAGATGCTAATTATCACTTTTAGATAGTATTCTGGAAAACTTTTCTTTATAATCGTCAAACATTGAAATGAGTTCTACATTGTGGTTATTCCATGAAGGAGGTTGCTAATTATCATTTTTAGATAGTATTGTGAAAACCTTTTGCGCACAACTTTTGCTATGTTCCTCATACAATGAAATCAGTTTTACATTATGGATATTCCATGAGGGGTGATGCTAACTATCACTTTTAGATAGTGTTCTGGAAAACTATTCTTTATAATCCTCCTACATGGAAATGAGTTTTACACCATGGTTATTCCATGAAGGGGGATGTTAATTATCACTTTTAGATAGTATTCTGGGAAACTTTCGTTCTATGTTTCTCCTACATTGAAATGAGTTTTACATTATGGTTATTCCATGAAGGGAGATGCTAATTATCACTTTTAGATAGTATTCTGGAAAACTTTTCTTTATAATCTTCCTACATTGAAATGAGTTCTACATTGTAGTTATTCCATGAAGGAGGATGCTAATTATCACTTTTAGATAGTATTGTGGAAAACTTTTGCGCACAACTTTTGCTATGTTCCTCATACAATGAAATGAGCTTTACATTATGGATATTCCATGAAGGGTGATGCTAATTATCACTTTTAGATAGTATTCTGGAAAACTATTCTTTATAATCATCCTACATTGAAATGAGTTTTACACTATGGTTATTCTATGAACGGGGATGCTAATTATCACTTTTAGATAGTATTCTGGAAAACTTTTGTTCTATGTTTCTCCTACATTGAAATGATATTCACATTATGGTTACTCCATGAAGGGAGATGCTAATTAACACTTTTAGATAGTATTCTGGAAAACTTTTCTTTATAATCATCCTACATTGAAATGAGTTTTACACTATGGTTATTCTATGAAGGGGGATGCTAATTATCACTTTTAGATAGTATTCTGGAAAACTTTTGTTCTATGTTTCTCCTACATTGAAATGATATTCACATTATGGTTACTCCATGAAGGGAGATGCTAATTAACACTTTTAGATAGTATTCTGGAAAACTTTTCTTTATAATCATCCTACATTGAAATGAGTTTTACATTATGGATATTCCATGAAGGGTGATGCTAATTATCGCTTTTAGATAGTATTCTGGAAAATTTTTGTCCTACATTGAAATGAGTTTTACATTATGGTTATTCCATGAAGGGAGATGCTAATTATCACTTTTAGATAGTATTCTGGAAAACTTTTCTTTATAATCTTCCTACATTGAAATGAGTTCTACATTGTGGTTATTCCATGAAGGAGGATGCTAATTATCACTTTTAGATAGTATTGTGGAAAACTTTTGCGCACAACTTTTGCTATGTTCCTCATACAATGAAATGAGCTTTACATTATGGTTATTCCATGAAGGGAGATGCTAATTATCACTTTTAGATAGTATTCTGGAAAACTTTTCTTTATAATCTTCCTACATTGAAATGAGTTCTACATTGTGGTTATTCCATGAAGGAGGATGCTAATTATCACTTTTAGATAGTATTGTGGAAAACTTTTGCGCACAACTTTTGCTATGTTCCTCATACAATGAAATCAGTTTTACATTATGGATATTCCATGAGGGGTGATGCTAACTATCACTTTTAGATAGTGTTCTGGAAAACTTTTCTTTATAATCATCCTACATTGAAATGAGTTTTACACTATGGTTATTCTATGAAGGGGGATGCTAATTATCACTTTTAGATAGTATTCTGGAAAACTTTTGTTCTATGTTTCTCCTACATTGAAATGATATTCACATTATGGTTACTCCATGAAGGGAGATGCTAATTAACACTTTTAGATAGTATTCTGGAAAACTTTTCTTTATAATCATCCTACATTGAAATGAGTTTTACATTATGGATATTCCATGAAGGGTGATGCTAATTATCGCTTTTAGATAGTATTCTGGAAAATTTTTGTTCTATGTTTCTCCTACATTGAAATGAGTTTTACATTATGGTTATTCCATGAAGGGAGATGCTAATTATCACTTTTAGATAGTATTCTGGAAAACTTTTCTTTATAATCTTCCTACATTGAAATGAGTTCTACATTGTGGTTATTCCATGAAGGGAGATGCTAATTATCACTTTTAGATAGTATTGTGGAAAACCTTTGCGCACAACTTTTGCTATGTTCCTCATACAATGAAATGCGTTTTACATTATGGATATTCCATGAAGGGTGATGCTAATTATCACTTTTAGATAGTATTCTGAAAAACATTTGTTCTATATTATCCCTACCATGAAATGAGTTTTACCTTATGGATATCCCATGAAGAGGGATGTTAATTATCACTTTTAGATAGTATTGTAGAAAACTTTTGCGCACAACTTTTGCTGTGTTCCTCCTACATGGAAAAGAGCTTCAATTATGGTTATTCCATGTAAGAGAATGATAGTTATCATTTGTAGACGCTATTCTGTAAAATTTTTCTTCTATGTTCCTCCTACATTGAAATGAGTTTTACATTATGGTTATTCCATGAAGGAGGAAACTAATTATCACATGTAGATGCTATTCTGGAAGATTTCGTCTTCTATAATCCTTCTACATTGAAATGAGTTTTACACCATGGTTATTCCATGAAGGGGGATGCTAATTATCACTTTTAGTTTTTAGTTTAGTTTTTTTAGTTTTTATTGTGGAAAACTTTTGCGCACAACTTTTGCTATGTTCCTCATACAATGAAATGAGTTTTACATTATGGATATTCCATGAAGGGTGTTGCTAATTATCACTTTTAGATAGTATTCTGGAAAACTATTCTTTATAATCCTCCTACATTGAAATGAGTATTACACTATGGTTATTCTATGAAGGAGAATTTTTATAGCATTCCTCCACTATGGTAATTCCACTATGGTTATTCCATGAAGGGGGATGTTAATTATCACTTTTTGATAGTGTTCTGGAAAACTTTTCTTCTATAATCCTCCTACATTGAAATGAGTTTTACGTTATGGTTATTCCATGAAGGAGGATGACAGATATCACTTTTAGATGCTATTCTGGAACACAACTTTTGCTATGTTCCTCATACAATGAAATGAGTTTTACATTATGGATATTCCATGAAGGGTGATGCTAATTATCGCTTTTAGATAGTATTCTGGAAAATTTTTGTTCTATGTTTCTCCTACATTGAAATGAGTTTTACATTATGGTTATTCCATGAAGGGAGATGCTAATTATCACTTTTAGATAGTATTCTGGAAAACTTTTCTTTATAATCTTCCTACATTGAAATGAGTTCTACATTGTGGTTATTCCATGAAGGAGGATGCTAATTATCACTTTTAGATAGTATTGTGGAAAACTTTTGCGCACAACTTTTGCTATGTTCCTCATACAATGAAATGAGCTTTACATTATGGTTACTCCATGAAGGGAGATGCTAATTATCACTTTTAGATAGTATTCTGGAAAACTTTTCTTTATAATCGTCAAACATTGAAATGAGTTCTACATTGTGGTTATTCCATGAAGGAGGTTGCTAATTATCATTTTTAGATAGTATTGTGAAAACCTTTTGCGCACAACTTTTGCTATGTTCCTCATACAATGAAATCAGTTTTACATTATGGATATTCCATGAGGGGTGATGCTAACTATCACTTTTAGATAGTGTTCTGGAAAACTATTCTTTATAATCCTCCTACATGGAAATGAGTTTTACACCATGGTTATTCCATGAAGGGGGATGTTAATTATCACTTTTAGATAGTATTCTGGGAAACTTTCGTTCTATGTTTCTCCTACATTGAAATGAGTTTTACATTATGGTTATTCCATGAAGGGAGATGCTAATTATCACTTTTAGATAGTATTCTGGAAAACTTTTCTTTATAATCTTCCTACATTGAAATGAGTTCTACATTGTAGTTATTCCATGAAGGAGGATGCTAATTATCACTTTTAGATAGTATTGTGGAAAACTTTTGCGCACAACTTTTGCTATGTTCCTCATACAATGAAATCAGCTTTACATTATGGATATTCCATGAAGGGTGATGCTAATTATCACTTTTAGATAGTATTCTGGAAAACTATTCTTTATAATCATCCTACATTGAAATGAGTTTTACACTATGGTTATTCTATGAACGGGGATGCTAATTATCACTTTTAGATAGTATTCTGGAAAACTTTTGTTCTATGTTTCTCCTACATTGAAATGATATTCACATTATGGTTACTCCATGAAGGGAGATGCTAATTAACACTTTTAGATAGTATTCTGGAAAACTTTTCTTTATAATCATCCTACATTGAAATGAGTTTTACACTATGGTTATTCTATGAAGGGGGATGCTAATTATCACTTTTAGATAGTATTCTGGAAAACTTTTGTTCTATGTTTCTCCTACATTGAAATGATATTCACATTATGGTTACTCCATGAAGGGAGATGCTAATTAACACTTTTAGATAGTATTCTGGAAAACTTTTCTTTATAATCATCCTACATTGAAATGAGTTTTACATTATGGATATTCCATGAAGGGTGATGCTAATTATCGCTTTTAGATAGTATTCTGGAAAATTTTTGTTCTATGTTTCTCCTACATTGAAATGAGTTTTACATTATGGTTATTCCATGAAGGGAGATGCTAATTATCACTTTTAGATAGTATTCTGGAAAACTTTTCTTTATAATCTTCCTACATTGAAATGAGTTCTACATTGTGGTTATTCCATGAAGGAGGATGCTAATTATCACTTTTAGATAGTATTGTGGAAAACTTTTGCGCACAACTTTTGCTATGTTCCTCATACAATGAAATGAGCTTTACATTATGGTTACTCCATGAAGGGAGATGCTAATTATCACTTTTAGATAGTATTCTGGAAAACTTTTCTTTATAATCTTCCTACATTGAAATGAGTTCTACATTGTGGTTATTCCATGAAGGAGGATGCTAATTATCACTTTTAGATAGTATTGTGGAAAACTTTTGCGCACAACTTTTGCTATGTTCCTCATACAATGAAATCAGTTTTACATTATGGATATTCCATGAGGGGTGATGCTAACTATCACTTTTAGATAGTGTTCTGGAAAACTATTCTTTATAATCCTCCTACATGGAAATGAGTTTTACACCATGGTTATTCCATGAAGGGGGATGTTAATTATCACTTTTAGATAGTATTCTGGGAAACTTTCGTTCTATGTTTCTCCTACATTGAAATGAGTTTTACATTATGGTTATTCCATGAAGGGAGATGCTAATTATCACTTTTAGATAGTATTGTGGAAAACCTTTGCGCACAACTTTTGCTATGTTCCTCATACAATGAAATGCGTTTTACATTATGGATATTCCATGAAGGGTGATGCTAATTATCACTTTTAGATAGTATTCTGAAAAACATTTGTTCTATATTATCCCTATCATGAAATGAGTTTTACCTTATGGATATCCCATGAAGAGGGATGTTAATTATCACTTTTAGATAGTATTGTAGAAAACTTTTGCGCACAACTTTTGCTGTGTTCCTCCTACATGGAAAAGAGCTTCAATTATGGTTATTCCATGTAAGAGGATGATAGTTATCATTTGTAGACGCTATTCTGTAAAATTTTTCTTCTATGTTCCTCCTACATTGAAATGAGTTTTACATTATGGTTATTCCATGAAGGAGGAAACTAATTATCACATGTAGATGCTATTCTGGAAGATTTCGTCTTCTATAATCCTTCTACATTGAAATGAGTTTTACACCATGGTTATTCCATGAAGGGGGATGCTAATTATCACTTTTAGTTTTTAGTTTAGTTTTTTTAGTTTTTATTGTGGAAAACTTTTGCGCACAACTTTTGCTATGTTCCTCATACAATGAAATGAGTTTTACATTATGGATATTCCATGAAGGGTGTTGCTAATTATCACTTTTAGATAGTATTCTGGAAAACTATTCTTTATAATCCTCCTACATTGAAATGAGTATTACACTATGGTTATTCTATGAAGGAGAATTTTTATAGCATTCCTCCACTATGGTAATTCCACTATGGTTATTCCATGAAGGGGGATGTTAATTATCACTTTTTGATAGTGTTCTGGAAAACTTTTCTTCTATAATCCTCCTACATTGAAATGAGTTTTACGTTATGGTTATTCCATGAAGGAGGATGACAGATATCACTTTTAGATGCTATTCTGGAACACAACTTTTGCTATGTTCCTCATACAGTGAAATGAGCTTTACATTATGGATATTCCATGAAGGGTGATGCTAATTATCACTTTTAGACAGTATTCTGGAAAATTTTTGTTCTATGTTTCTCCTACATTGAAATGAGTTTTACATTATGGTTATTCCATGAAGGGAGATGCTAATTATCACTTTTAGATAGTATTCTGGAAAACTTTTTTTTATAATCTTCCTACATTGAAATGAGTTCTACATTGTGGTTATTCCATGAAGGAGGATGCTAATTATCACTTTTAGATAGTATTGTGGAAAACTTTTGCGCACAACTTTTGCTATGTTCCTCATACAATGAAATGAGTTTTACATTATGGATATTCCATGAAGGGTGATGCTAATTATCGCTTTTAGATAGTATTCTGGAAAATTTTTGTTCTATGTTTCTCCTACATTGAAATGAGTTTTACATTATGGTTATTCCATGAAGGGAGATGCTAATTATCACTTTTAGATAGTATTCTGGAAAACTTTTCTTTATAATCTTCCTACATTGAAATGAGTTCTACATTGTGGTTATTCCATGAAGGAGGATGCTAATTATCACTTTTAGATAGTATTGTGGAAAACTTTTGCGCACAACTTTTGCTATGTTCCTCATACAATGAAATGAGCTTTACATTATGGTTACTCCATGAAGGGAGATGCTAATTATCACTTTTAGATAGTATTCTGGAAAACTTTTCTTTATAATCGTCAAACATTGAAATGAGTTCTACATTGTGGTTATTCCATGAAGGAGGTTGCTAATTATCATTTTTAGATAGTATTGTGAAAACCTTTTGCGCACAACTTTTGCTATGTTCCTCATACAATGAAATCAGTTTTACATTATGGATATTCCATGAAGGGTGTTGCTAATTATCACTTTTAGATAGTATTCTGGAAAACTATTCTTTATAATCATCCTACATTGAAATGAGTTTTACACTATGGTTATTCTATGAACGGGGATGCTAATTATCACTTTTAGATAGTATTCTGGAAAACTTTTGTTCTATGTTTCTCCTACATTGAAATGATATTCACATTATGGTTACTCCATGAAGGGAGATGCTAATTAACACTTTTAGATAGTATTCTGGAAAACTTTTCTTTATAATCATCCTACATTGAAATGAGTTTTACACTATGGTTATTCTATGAAGGGGGATGCTAATTATCACTTTTAGATAGTATTCTGGAAAACTTTTGTTCTATGTTTCTCCTACATTGAAATGATATTCACATTATGGTTACTCCATGAAGGGAGATGCTAATTAACACTTTTAGATAGTATTCTGGAAAACTTTTCTTTATAATCATCCTACATTGAAATGAGTTTTACATTATGGATATTCCATGAAGGGTGATGCTAATTATCGCTTTTAGATAGTATTCTGGAAAATTTTTGTTCTATGTTTCTCCTACATTGAAATGAGTTTTACATTATGGTTATTCCATGAAGGGAGATGCTAATTATCACTTTTAGATAGTATTCTGGAAAACTTTTCTTTATAATCTTCCTACATTGAAATGAGTTCTACATTGTGGTTATTCCATGAAGGAGGATGCTAATTATCACTTTTAGATAGTATTGTGGAAAACTTTTGCGCACAACTTTTGCTATGTTCCTCATACAATGAAATGAGCTTTACATTATGGTTACTCCATGAAGGGAGATGCTAATTATCACTTTTAGATAGTATTCTGGAAAACTTTTCTTTATAATCTTCCTACATTGAAATGAGTTCTACATTGTGGTTATTCCATGAAGGAGGATGCTAATTATCACTTTTAGATAGTATTGTGGAAAACTTTTGCGCACAACTTTTGCTATGTTCCTCATACAATGAAATCAGTTTTACATTATGGATATTCCATGAGGGGTGATGCTAACTATCACTTTTAGATAGTGTTCTGGAAAACTATTCTTTATAATCCTCCTACATGGAAATGAGTTTTACACCATGGTTATTCCATGAAGGGGGATGTTAATTATCACTTTTAGATAGTATTCTGGGAAACTTTCGTTCTATGTTTCTCCTACATTGAAATGAGTTTTACATTATGGTTATTCCATGAAGGGAGATGCTAATTATCACTTTTAGATAGTATTGTGGAAAACCTTTGCGCACAACTTTTGCTATGTTCCTCATACAATGAAATGCGTTTTACATTATGGATATTCCATGAAGGGTGATGCTAATTATCACTTTTAGATAGTATTCTGAAAAACATTTGTTCTATATTATCCCTATCATGAAATGAGTTTTACCTTATGGATATCCCATGAAGAGGGATGTTAATTATCACTTTTAGATAGTATTGTAGAAAACTTTTGCGCACAACTTTTGCTGTGTTCCTCCTACATGGAAAAGAGCTTCAATTATGGTTATTCCATGTAAGAGGATGATAGTTATCATTTGTAGACGCTATTCTGTAAAATTTTTCTTCTATGTTCCTCCTACATTGAAATGAGTTTTACATTATGGTTATTCCATGAAGGAGGAAACTAATTATCACATGTAGATGCTATTCTGGAAGATTTCGTCTTCTATAATCCTTCTACATTGAAATGAGTTTTACACCATGGTTATTCCATGAAGGGGGATGCTAATTATCACTTTTAGTTTTTAGTTTAGTTTTTTTAGTTTTTATTGTGGAAAACTTTTGCGCACAACTTTTGCTATGTTCCTCATACAATGAAATGAGTTTTACATTATGGATATTCCATGAAGGGTGTTGCTAATTATCACTTTTAGATAGTATTCTGGAAAACTATTCTTTATAATCCTCCTACATTGAAATGAGTATTACACTATGGTTATTCTATGAAGGAGAATTTTTATAGCATTCCTCCACTATGGTAATTCCACTATGGTTATTCCATAAAGGGGGATGTTAATTATCACTTTTTGATAGTGTTCTGGAAAACTTTTCTTCTATCACGCACGTAGGAAGTTCGGGGTCCAAATTATTTTTATTAATATATTTTATTCAAATGATGAACAAAAAAACATCGTATCGAATTGAATATTTTTGAATTATAAATGTGAAAATTTAATTAATTTTTGAAAACTATTTTTGTATTTTTAAATACAAAAATGAAATAACAAAATTAACAAGTATTGATAATCTTAAAGTTAATTAAACCCTACAATACTCCCCCTCCAACAGAATTAAGATTGTATAAATTAAATGTAACTTGTTTTTTTATTGGTATTGTAGTGTTAGTGTGGTTGTTAATCTTGTTTGTTTCTGGTGTTTCAATTGTTGCTGGTTTTAATCTGTCTATTGGGATGTGTTTATTTTCACCGTTAATTTTTAGTGTAAAGTATTGTTTTTCTTTCCCGATGATTTGGTATGGTCCTTCATATGGTTGTTGTAACGCGTGTTTGTTGGTTCTTCTTACGAAAACGTATTTACAGTTTTTTAACTCTTTTGGAACATATATACCTGTATTAGGGTCATTATGATGTCGCAGATTTGTGTGTACGTTCCTGAAGTGTTCACGTAAATTATTTACTATTTCTGAAGTTGTGTGGTTTTCCTTAGATGGAACAATAAGTTCACCTGGTAGTCTTAAATTTTGGCCGAAGACCATTTCTGCTGGTGTAGCTGCGAGGTCTTCTTTGTGAATAGATCGTAAACCTAAGAGCGTTATCGGTAATTCTTCGTACCATTTGGTATTTTTATTTTTGGACATAAGTGAGGCTTTTAATTGACGGTGAAAACGTTCTACCATTCCGTTGGCTTGTGGGTGGTATGCCGAAGTATTTATTTTGTGGCTACCAAGTAATTTAGTTAATTCTGAGAATAGTTTAGACATAAATTGCGTTCCTTGGTCGGTCGTTATTTTTAACGGTATTCCAAATCTCGATATGTAGTTTTCATAGAATTTTCTGGCAATAGTGGGTGTCGTTATGTCTCTCAGTGCATAAGCTTCTGGCCAACGTGTAAATCTGTCAATGATTGTCAGTATATAACGATGTCCTTGTGATGGAGGTAGCGGTCCTACAATGTCGATGTGTATATGTTCAAATCTCCCTTTAGGTATTGGGATCTTTTGAATGGGTAATTTTGTGTGGCGGTATATTTTTGATTTTTGGCATTCTATACATTCTTTAGACCAGTTATTAATTTGTTTCGTCATATTAGGCCAATAGTAACGTCTGATGATGAGACGGCGTGTAGCCTTGGTTCCTGGATGTGCAATGTTGTGTAGCATGTCGAATGCTGTCTTGCGTAAGTTATTAGGTAGGAACGGTCTTGGGTTTTCTCCCGACATTTCGCACCAGATATCAAAATTTAGTATATGAATTTGGATAAGTTTTAAGTTCTGTGATTCAACTTGTCCAGAAACTAATGTATTCAGTTCAGGGTCTTGTTGTTGTTCGTTCTTTAAAATTTTGAAATTTATTTCTGTGTTGTTTATTATGTTAATGTCGAAAGTTCGAGATAGTGTGTCTGCTACGATGTTAGTTTCTCCTTTAATGTACTGTATGTCGTTAGTGAATTGTGCTATGAACTCTAAATGTCTTGTTTGTCTTGGACTACGTTCAGTTTTTGAATTTAATGCGAAAGTTAGTGGTTTGTGGTCTGTATATACCGTAAATTGTCGTCCTTCTAAAAGGTACCGAAAATGTTTAATATTTAAGTAAATCGCTAGCAACTCTCGGTCGAAAGTGCTATACTTCATTTCGGCTGAGGAAAGTTTTTTAGAGAAGAATGCGAGTGGTTCATATTTATTCTTATAATTTTGTTGTATGACACCACCAATTGCCGTATTTGACGCATCTACGTTTAAAGATAATTTGGCTTCTTTATTAAAGTGGTTTAATAATATCGTAGAAGCGAATTTATCTTTAATGCTTTCGAAGGCTTTACTTGTTGTTTCGTCCCAAATTAAAGTTTTTTGTCGTGATTTTGTTGTTTTACCTATTAAGTCATAGATTTTGCTTGTTAGTTCTGCTAATTTCGGTATATATCGGTGGTAATAATTTACCATACCGATAAATTTTTGCGCTTGTTTGATTGATTTCGGTTGTTCGAAATTGCGAATAGCTGTCACTCTTTCTTCGGTTGGCCGAATTCCTACACTTGAAATATTGTTTCCTAAAAAGTCAATATTTGTCACACCGAAAATACATTTAGTTGGTTTAATATTAATACCGTAGTTTGCGAGTCTTTCAAATAATTTATAGAGGTGTTTTATATGCTCTTCTTCATTTGTGCTCGCGACGAGTATATCGTCGATATAAACGAAAACGAAATCTAAATCGTTAACTATTTCGTTAACAAATCTTTGGAATGTTTGTGCGGCATTTCTTAGACCAAAAGGCATCCGCGTAAATTCAAACATTCCAAATGGTGTCGTGATTGCCGTTTTATGAATATCTTCTTGTGCCATAGGGATTTGGTGGTATGCTCTGATCAAGTCCAGTTTCGAAAATATTTTCTTGTCTCTTATATTTATATTAAAGTCATGAATGTGAGGTAATGGGTAACGGTCTGGTACTGTCACTGTGTTTAATCTACGAAAATCACCACAAGGTCGCCAATCGTTAAGTTCTTTCTTTGGAACTAGGTGGAGCGGAGATGCCACTGGTGAGTTTGACGGTCTACAAATGCCTGATTTGATTAAAAATTCAAATTCGGACTTAGCAATTTTATATTTTATTGGGTCTAAACGCCTTGGTTTCGAAAATGGTAGAGTTCCTTCCGTGACAAGTCGGTGAACTGTCGAATGTTTAATTGGTTTCGTATAGTCTGGCTCTGCGATGAGTGAAGGAAATTCTTTTAGTAATTTAGTATATTTTGTATCTATCGCGAATAATTTTGGTAGTGATACGTTACAATAATGTGAAATTGCATTAACGGAGAATTTTGTTAATGGATCGATTAGGCTTTTATGTTTAATGTCTATTAATAGTCCATATCGGTCTAAGAAATCGGCACCTATTATTGGCTTTGCGATATCTGCAATTTGGAATATAAACGGAAATTCTCGTCTTAGTCCTAGGTTGATATTTAAAAGTTTTTTTCCGTAAGTTGAAATGGTTGTTCCATTTGCGGCGGTTAAAATTATGTCTGAAGAGCGTTTAGTGTTGGTGAATTTTGACGTTGGGAGAACTGAAATTTCAGCTCCACTGTCTATTAAAAATTTCAAGTGATTGTCTTTGTCATAAATAAAAAGGCGACGAGTTTGTGTGTCTAAGTCGCCGTTGTTTGTCGCTGCAACAACGGGCGACCTTAGTTTGTTGACTGATTTTGTTTTCTGGTATAATTACATGGTTGTTCGCATTTTATAGCTTTGTCGCCAAATTTGTAATGGTATTTGCATACCCAATTTGGATTATTTCGTGTATTCGAATTGTGTCGCGAAGAATTTCGAAAACGATTCCTTGATATCGATCTTGTTCGTGGTTGTCTTTGGTTTAATTGTTGTTTGATGGAGTTTATTTCCAGTGAAAGTTTTTGGAAATTTTCGCACATTAATGTTGTCGTTTTAACTAAATTTGAAAGTATTGAATCTTCCATTTTAGGATTTTGAAAATTATTAATTGCGGAAATTTCACTTTTATTCATTGTCTCCCAGATGTTATCAGCTAATCTGGTAAGTTCGTTTATGTTATTGTTGTTGGTGCTAGTCAAAATTACTCTCAGATTTTTTGGTAGTTTTCTTAACCAAAGTTTCTGTAGAATGTTTTCGTTAAAACTAGAGCCTGATAATAATACCAATGTCCGGTAAAATTCCGACGGTTTGCGATCTCCTATTTCTGAATCACCTAAAATTTTTTCAAATTTCGCGTTTTCGCTGAGTGTATGTCTTTCAATTAATATTTTCTTGAGTTCAGTATATTTATTATTTTGTGGAGGATTTTGGATCAAATCCATAATCGTTACAATAACTTCTTGCGGTAAGGCTGTTACGATGTATTCATATTTAGTTACATCTTGTGTAATTCCTTTAGAAGAAAATTGTATTTCTGCATGTGCAAACCAAGCTTCAGGACAATTTGTCCAAAACTGTGGCAATTTTACTGCTGTTGCGAAAATTTCGTTTGGAATTTGGTTTGAAGTCATGTTCGAAGATATGTTATTATTGGTGATTGTTTCTATTGGAAGTTCAATTAGATCGCTCAAATTTTGTGTAGATGTGTATGTATTGTGTTGTGGAGAGTGAAACATTTTGCCGTTGGAGAAGAAGTTTACAGAAATTGGAAACTGGGCAAAAACTAACGACAGGAATACAATTCAATTTACAATACAATTCGTTTTGACGTATTTTATTGTATGTAATATACCGTTATATGTGTATATTATATATGTATTTATTGAAATATAAAAGTAGAGATTATATTGAATTAAGATTATTATGTAAGTTAAGTTAAGTAAGTTAAATTAGTTAAGTATTATTATTAGTATAATTATTAATATATAAGTATTATATAAGTAAGTTTAAATAAGTATATATATGACTTATCTTTGTTGTTTATGGTAGATGTTTAGTTTGTTGCTGATTTGTCGTCTCTTCTCTGCGGTTTGATTTGTAGCTATTGTTGATACAGTAGTAGACAGTAGTTGTGTTTTTTCTTTGTCTTTCTTCTTCGATTGTGGATGTCGCTTCTTTTTCTGGTATAGGTTCTTTTTCAGATTGCTCTCTCTAGAATTGATCGTGTACAATAAGAGAACACGAATCTATCGATGTGTTTATCGAGTTCTGGAATGTTTCTAATGCCTCCTCAAATGACTGATGGAGCACAAACGCGTATCTGGTGTGTTTCAAATACAGTGTGAATCCAATATCGCTGCGATGTGCATTGGGGAAGTATTCTTTAACGGTGTGCGATGAAGCTGTCGTCGACAAATTGCTAATGTAGAGTGTATATGGATCGACGTCTTAGGGATTAACAATTGGTGCGGCGTTTTGATTGTGTTGACACGAAAAGAATCGTAGAATTCTGCAGGATTCTTAAGTAGGATTATGATAAGAATTCGTCTCGCAGGATCGCCAGTTGTAGGAAGTTCGGGGTCCAAATTATTTTTATTAATATATTTTATTCAAATGATGAACAAAAAAACATCGTATCGAATTGAATATTTTTGAATTATAAATGTGAAAATTTAATTAATTTTTGAAAACTATTTTTGTATTTTTAAATACAAAAATGAAATAACAAAATTAACAAGTATTGATAATCTTAAAGTTAATTAAACCCTACAATCCTCCTACATTGAAATGAGTTTTACGTTATGGTTATTCCATGAAGGAGGATGACAGATATCACTTTTAGATGCTATTCTGGAACACAACTTTTGCTATGTTCCTCATACAGTGAAATGAGCTTTACATTATGGATATTCCATGAAGGGTGATGCTAATTATCACTTTTAGACAGTATTCTGGAAAATTTTTGTTCTATGTTTCTCCTACATTGAAATGAGTTTTACATTATGGTTATTCCATGAAGGGAGATGCTAATTATCACTTTTACATAGTATTCTGGAAAACTTTTTTTTATAATCTTCCTACATTGAAATGAGTTCTACATTGTGGTTATTCCATGAAGGAGGATGCTAATTATCACTTTTAGATAGTATTGTGGAAAACTTTTGCGCACAACTTTTGCTATGTTCCTCATACAATGAAATGAGTTTTACATTATGGATATTCCATGAAGGGTGATGCTAATTATCGCTTTTAGATAGTATTCTGGAAAATTTTTGTTCTATGTTTCTCCTACATTGAAATGAGTTTTACATTATGGTTATTCCATGAAGGGAGATGCTAATTATCACTTTTAGATAGTATTCTGGAAAACTTTTCTTTATAATCTTCCTACATTGAAATGAGTTCTACATTGTGGTTATTCCATGAAGGAGGATGCTAATTATCACTTTTAGATAGTATTGTGGAAAACTTTTGCGCACAACTTTTGCTATGTTCCTCATACAATGAAATGAGCTTTACATTATGGTTACTCCATGAAGGGAGATGCTAATTATCACTTTTAGATAGTATTCTGGAAAACTTTTCTTTATAATCGTCAAACATTGAAATGAGTTCTACATTGTGGTTATTCCATGAAGGAGGTTGCTAATTATCATTTTTAGATAGTATTGTGAAAACCTTTTGCGCACAACTTTTGCTATGTTCCTCATACAATGAAATCAGTTTTACATTATGGATATTCCATGAGGGGTGATGCTAACTATCACCTTTAGATAGTATTCTGGAAAACTATTCTTTATAATCATCCTACATTGAAATGAGTTTTACACTATGGTTATTCTATGAACGGGGATGCTAATTATCACTTTTAGATAGTATTCTGGAAAACTTTTGTTCTATGTTTCTCCTACATTGAAATGATATTCACATTATGGTTACTCCATGAAGGGAGATGCTAATTAACACTTTTAGATAGTATTCTGGAAAACTTTTCTTTATAATCATCCTACATTGAAATGAGTTTTACACTATGGTTATTCTATGAAGGGGGATGCTAATTATCACTTTTAGATAGTATTCTGGAAAACTTTTGTTCTATGTTTCTCCTACATTGAAATGATATTCACATTATGGTTACTCCATGAAGGGAGATGCTAATTAACACTTTTAGATAGTATTCTGGAAAACTTTTCTTTATAATCATCCTACATTGAAATGAGTTTTACATTATGGATATTCCATGAAGGGAGATGCTAATTATCACTTTTAGATAGTATTCTGGAAAACTTTTCTTTATAATCTTCCTACATTGAAATGAGTTCTACATTGTGGTTATTCCATGAAGGAGGATGCTAATTATCACTTTTAGATAGTATTGTGGAAAACTTTTGCGCACAACTTTTGCTATGTTCCTCATACAATGAAATGAGCTTTACATTATGGTTACTCCATGAAGGGAGATGCTAATTATCACTTTTAGATAGTATTCTGGAAAACTTTTCTTTATAATCTTCCTACATTGAAATGAGTTCTACATTGTGGTTATTCCATGAAGGAGGATGCTAATTATCACTTTTAGATAGTATTGTGGAAAACTTTTGCGCACAACTTTTGCTATGTTCCTCATACAATGAAATGAGTTTTACATTATGGATATTCCATGAAGGGTGATGCTAATTATCACTTTTAGATAGTATTCTGGAAAATTTTTGTTCTATGTTTCTCCTACATTGAAATGAGTTTTACATTATGGTTACTCCATGAAGGGAGATGCTAATTATCACTTTTAGATAGTATTCTGGAAAACTTTTCTTTATAATCCTCCTATATTGAAATGAGTTCTACATTGTGGTTATTACATGAAGGAGGATGCTAATTATCACTTTTAGATAGTATTGTGGAAAACTTTTGCGCACAACTTTTGCTATGTTCCTCATACAATGAAATGAGTTTTACATTATGGATATTCCATGAACGGTGATGCTAATTATCACTTTTAGACAGTATTCTGGAAAATTTTTTGTTCTATGTTTCTCCTGCATTGAAATGAGTTTTACATTATGGTTATTCCATGAAGGGAGATGCTAATTATCACTTTTAGATAGTATTCTGGAAAACTTTTTTTTATAATCTTCCTACATTGAAATGAGTTCTACATTGTGGTTATTCCATGAAGGAGGATGCTAATTATCACTTTTAGATAGTATTGTGGAAAACTTTTGCGCACAACTTTTGCTATGTTCCTCATACAATGAAATGAGTTTTACATTATGGATATTCCATGAAGGGTGAAGCTAATTATCACTTTTAGATAGTATTCCGGAAAACTATCCTTTATAATCATCCTACATTGAAATGAGTTCTACATTGTGGTTATTCCATGAAGGAGGTTGCTAATTATCACTTTTAGATAGTATTGTGAAAACCTTTTGCGCACAACTTTTGCTATGTTCCTCATACAATGAAATGAGTTTTACATTATGGATATTCCATGAAGGGTGATGCTAATTATTACTTTTAGATAGTATTCTGGAAAATTTTTGTTCTATGTTTCTCCTACATTGAAATGAGTTTTACATTATGGTTACTCCATGAAGGGTGATGCTAATTATCACTTTTAGATAGTATTCTGGAAAACTATTCTTTATAATCATCCTACATTGAAATGAGTTTTACAGTTTTACATTATGGATATTCCATGAAGGGTGATGCTAATTATCAGTTTTAGATAGTATTCTGAAAAACATTTGTTCTATATTATCCCTACCATGAAATGAGTTTTACCTTATGGATATCCCATGAAGAGGGATGTTAATTATCACTTTTAGATAGTATTCTGGAAAACTTTTCTTTATAATCTTCCTACATTGAAATGAGTTCTACATTGTGGTTATTCCATGAAGGAGGATGCTAATTATCACTTTTAGATAGTATTGTGGAAAACTTTTGCGCACAACTTTTGCTATGTTCCTCATACAATGAAATGAGCTTTACATTATGGTTACTCCATGAAGGGAGATGCTAATTATCACTTTTAGATAGTATTCTGGAAAACTTTTCTTTATAATCTTCCTACATTGAAATGAGTTTTACATTGTGGTTATTCCATGAAGGAGGATGCTAATTATCACTTTTAGATAGTACTGTGGAAAACTTTTGCGCACAACTTTTGCTATGTTCCTCATACAATGAAATGAGTTTTACATTATGGATATTCCATGAAGGGTGATGCTAATTATCACTTTTAGATAGTATTCTGGAAAATTTTTGTTCTATGTTTCTCCTACATTGAAATGAGTTTTACATTATGGTTACTCCATGAAGGGAGATGCTAATTATCACTTTTAGATAGTATTCTGGAAAACTTTTCTTTATAATCCTCCTATATTGAAATGAGTTCTACATTGTGGTTATTACATGAAGGAGGATGCTAATTATCACTTTTAGCTAGTATTCTGGAAAACTTTTTTTTATAATCTTCCTACATTGAAATGAGTTCTACATTGTGGTTATTCCATGAAGGAGGATGCTAATTATCACTTTTAGATAGTATTGTGGAAAACTTTTGCGCACAACTTTTGCTATGTTCCTCATACAATGAAATGAGCTTTACATTATGGTTACTCCATGAAGGGAGATGCTAATTATCACTTTTAGATAGTATTCTGGAAAACTTTTCTTTATAATCTTCCTACATTGAAATGAGTTCTACATTGTGGTTATTCCATGAAGGAGGATGCTAATTATCACTTTTAGATAGTATTGTGGAAAACTTTTGCGCACAACTTTTGCTATGTTCCTCATACAATGAAATGAGTTTTACATTATGGATATTCCATGAAGGGTGATGCTAATTATCACTTTTAGATAGTATTCTGGAAAATTTTTGTTCTATGTTTCTCCTACATTGAAATGAGTTTTACATTATGGTTACTCCATGAAGGGTGATGCTAATTAACACTTTTAGATAGTATTCTGGAAAACTTTTCTTTATAATCATCCTACATTGAAATGAGTTTTACACTATGGTTATTCTATGAAGGGGGATGCTAATTATCACTTTTAGATAGTATTCTGGAAAACTTTTCTTTATAATCCTCCTATATTGAAATGAGTTCTACATTGTGGTTATTCCATGAAGGAGGATGCTAATTATAACTTTTAGATAGTATTGTGGAAAACTTTTGCGCACAACTTTTGCTATGTTCCTCATACAATGAAATGAGTTTTACAATATGGATATTCCATGAAGGGTGATGCTAATTATCACTTTTAGATGCTATTCTGGAAAATTTTTGTTCTATGTTTCTCCTACATTGAAATGAGTTTTACATTATGGTTATTCCATGAAGGGAGATGCTAATTATCACTTTTAGATAGTATTGTGGAAAACCTTTGCGCACAACTTTTGCTATGTTCCTCATACAATGAAATGCGTTTTACATTATGGTTATTCCATGAAGGGTAAAGCTAATTATCACTTTTAGATAGTATTTTGAAAAACTATTCTTTATAATCATCCTACATTGAAATGAGTTCTACATTGTGGTTATTCCATGAAGGAGGTTGCTAATTATCACTTTTAGATAGTATTGTGAAAACCTTTCGCGCACAACTTTTGCTATGTTCCTCATACAATGAAATGAGTTTTACATTATGGATATTCCATGAAGGGTGATGCTAATTATCACTTTTAGATAGTATTCTGGAAAATTTTTGTTCTATGTTTCTCCTACATTGAAATGAGTTTTACATTATGGTTATTCCATGAAGGGAGATGCTAATTATCACTTTTAGATAGTATTCTGGAAAACTTTTGCGCACAACTTTTGCTATGTTCCTCATACAGTGAAATGAGCTTTACATTATGGATATTCCATGAAGGGTGATGCTAATTATCACTTTTAGATAGTATTCTGGAAAACTGTTCTTTATAATCATCCTACATTGAAATGAGTTCTACATTGTGGTTATTCCATGAAGGAGGTTGCTAATTATCACTTTTAGATAGTATTGTGAAAACCTTTTGCGCACAACTTTTGCTATGTTCCTCATACAATGAAATGAGTTTTACATTATGGATATTCCATGAAGGGTGATGCTAATTATCACTTTTAGATAGTATTCTGGAAAATTTTTGTTCTATGTTTCTCCTACATTGAAATGAGTTTTACATTATGGTTACTCCATGAAGGGAGATGCTAATTATCACTTTTAGATAGTATTCTGGAAAACTTTTCTTTATAATCCTCCTATATTGAAATGAGTTCTACATTGTGGTTATTCCATGAAGGAGGATGCTAATTATCACTTTTAGATAGTATTGTGGAAAACTTTTGCGCACAACTTTTGCTATGTTCCTCATACAATGAAATGAGTTTTACAATATGGATATTCCATGAAGGGTGATGCTAATTATCACTTTTAGATGCTATTCTGGAAAATTTTTGTTCTATGTTTCTCCTACATTGAAATGAGTTTTACATTATGGTTATTCCATGAAGGGAGATGCTAATTATCACTTTTAGATAGTGTTGTGGAAAACCTTTGCGCACAACTTTTGCTATGTTCCTCATACAATGAAATGCGTTTTACATTATGGATATTCCATGAAGGGTAAAGCTAATTATCACTTTTAGATAGTATTTTGAAAAACTATTCTTTATAATCATCCTACATTGAAATGAGTTCTACATTGTGGTTATTCCATGAAGGAGGTTGCTAATTATCACTTTTAGATAGTATTGTGAAAACCTTTTGCGCACAACTTTTGCTATGTTCCTCATACAATGAAATGAGTTTTACATTATGGATATTCCATGAAGGGTGATGCTAATTATCACTTTTAGATAGTATTCTGGAAAATTTTTGTTCTATGTTTCTCCTACATTAAAATGAGCTTTACATTATGGTTATTCCATGAAGGGAGATGCTAATTATCACTTTTAGACAGTATTCTGGAAAACTTTTCTTTATAATCCTCCTACATTGAAATGAGTTCTACATTGTGGTTATTCCATGAAGGAGGATGCTAATTATCACTTTTAGATAGTATTCTGGAAAACTATTCTTTATAATCATCCTACATTGAAATGAGTTTTACACTATGGTTATTCTATGAAGGGGGATGCTAATTATCACTTTTAGATAGTATTCTGAAAAACTTTTGTTCTATATTATCCCTACCATGAAATGAGTTTTACCTTATGGATATCCCATGAAGAGGGATGTTAATTATCACTTTTAGATAGTATTCTGGAAAACTTTTCTTTATAATCCTCCTATATTGAAATGAGTTCTACATTGTGGTTATTACATGAAGGAGGATGCTAATTATCACTTTTAGATAGTATTCTGGAAAACTTTTCTTTATAATCTTCCTACATTGAAATGAGTTCTACATTGTGGTTATTCCATGAAGGAGGATGCTAATTATCACTTTTAGATAGTATTGTGGAAAACTTTTGCGCACAACTTTTGCTATGTTCCTCATACAATGAAATGAGTTTTACATTATGGATATTCCATGAAGGGTGATGCTAATTATCACTTTTAGATAGTATTCTGGAAAATTTTTGTTCTATGTTTCTCCTACATTGAAATGAGTTTTACATTATGGTTACTCCATGAAGGGTGATGCTAATTAACACTTTTAGATAGTATTCTGGAAAACTTTTCTTTATAATCATCCTACATTGAAATGAGTTTTACACTATGGTTATTCTATGAAGGGGGATGCTAATTATCACTTTTAGATAGTATTCTGGAAAACTTTTCTTTATAATCCTCCTATATTGAAATGAGTTCTACATTGTGGTTATTCCATGAAGGAGGATGCTAATTATAACTTTTAGATAGTATTGTGGAAAACTTTTGCGCACAACTTTTGCTATGTTCCCCATACAATGAAATGAGTTTTACAATATGGATATTCCATGAAGGGTGATGCTAATTATCACTTTTAGATGCTATTCTGGAAAATTTTTGTTCTATGTTTCTCCTACATTGAAATGAGTTTTACATTATGGTTATTCCATGAAGGGAGATGCTAATTATCACTTTTAGATAGTATTGTGGAAAACCTTTGCGCACAACTTTTGCTATGTTCCTCATACAATGAAATGCGTTTTACATTATGGTTATTCCATGAAGGGTAAAGCTAATTATCACTTTTAGATAGTATTTTGAAAAACTATTCTTTATAATCATCCTACATTGAAATGAGTTCTACATTGTGGTTATTCCATGAAGGAGGTTGCTAATTATCACTTTTAGATAGTATTGTGAAATCCTTTCGCGCACAACTTTTGCTATGTTCCTCATACAATGAAATGAGTTTTACAATTTGGATATTCCATGAAGGGTGATGCTAATTATCACTTTTAGATAGTATTCTGGAAAATTTTTGTTCTATGTTTCTCCTACATTGAAATGAGTTTTACATTATGGTTATTCCATGAAGGGAGATGCTAATTATCACTTTTAGATAGTATTCTGGAAAACTTTTGCGCACAACTTTTGCTATGTTCCTCATACAATGAAATGAGTTTTACAATATGGATATTCCATGAAGGGTGATGCTAATTATCACTTTTAGATGCTATTCTGGAAAATTTTTGTTCTATGTTTCTCCTACATTGAAATGAGTTTTACATTATGGTTATTCCATGAAGGGAGATGCTAATTATCACTTTTAGATAGTATTGTGGAAAACTTTTGCGCACAACTTTTGCTATGTTCCTCATACAGTGAAATGAGCTTTACATTATGGATATTCCATGAAGGGTGATGCTAATTATCACTTTTAGATAGTATTCTGGAAAACTGTTCTTTATAATCATCCTACATTGAAATGAGTTCTACATTGTGGTTATTCCATGAAGGAGGTTGCTAATTATCACTTTTAGATAGTATTGTGAAAACCTTTTGCGCACAACTTTTGCTATGTTCCTCATACAATGAAATGAGTTTTACATTATGGATATTCCATGAAGGGTGATGCTAATTATCACTTTTAGATAGTATTCTGGAAAATTTTTGTTCTATGTTTCTCCTACATTGAAATGAGTTTTACATTATGGTTACTCCATGAAGGGAGATGCTAATTATCACTTTTAGATAGTATTCTGGAAAACTTTTCTTTATAATCCTCCTATATTGAAATGAGTTCTACATTGTGGTTATTCCATGAAGGAGGATGCTAATTATCACTTTTAGATAGTATTGTGGAAAACTTTTGCGCACAACTTTTGCTATGTTCCTCATACAATGAAATGAGTTTTACAATATGGATATTCCATGAAGGGTGATGCTAATTATCACTTTTAGATGCTATTCTGGAAAATTTTTGTTCTATGTTTCTCCTACATTGAAATGAGTTTTACATTATGGTTATTCCATGAAGGGAGATGCTAATTATCACTTTTAGATAGTGTTGTGGAAAACCTTTGCGCACAACTTTTGCTATGTTCCTCATACAATGAAATGCGTTTTACATTATGGATATTCCATGAAGGGTAAAGCTAATTATCACTTTTAGATAGTATTTTGAAAAACTATTCTTTATAATCATCCTACATTGAAATGAGTTCTACATTGTGGTTATTCCATGAAGGAGGTTGCTAATTATCACTTTTAGATAGTATTGTGAAAACCTTTTGCGCACAACTTTTGCTATGTTCCTCATACAATGAAATGAGTTTTACATTATGGATATTCCATGAAGGGTGATGCTAATTATCACTTTTAGATAGTATTCTGGAAAATTTTTGTTCTATGTTTCTCCTACATTAAAATGAGCTTTACATTATGGTTATTCCATGAAGGGAGATGCTAATTATCACTTTTAGATAGTATTCTGGAAAACTTTTCTTTATAATCCTCCTACATTGAAATGAGTTCTACATTGTGGTTATTCCATGAAGGAGGATGCTAATTATCACTTTTAGATAGTATTCTGGAAAACTATTCTTTATAATCATCCTACATTGAAATGAGTTTTACACTATGGTTATTCTATGAAGGGGGATGCTAATTATCACTTTTAGATAGTATTCTGAAAAACTTTTGTTCTATATTATCCCTACCATGAAATGAGTTTTACCTTATGGATATCCCATGAAGAGGGATGTTAATTATCACTTTTAGATAGTATTGTAGAAAACTTTTGCGCACAACTTTTGCTGTGTTCCTCCTACATGGAAAAGAGCTTCACATTATGGTTATAGTATTGTGGAAAACTTTTGCGCACAACTTTTGCTATGTTCCTCATATAATGAAATGAGTTTTACATTATGGATATTCCATGAAGGGTGTTGATAATTATCACTTTTAGATAGTATTCTGGAAAACTATTCTTTATAATCCTCCTACATTGAAATGAGTATTACACTATGGTTTTCTATGAAGGAGAATTTTTATAGCATTCCTCCACTATGGTTATTCCACTATGGTTATTCCATGAAGGGGGATGTTAATTATCACTTTTTGATAGTGTTCTGGAAAACTTTTCTTCTATAATCCTCCTACATTGAAATGAGTTTTACGTTATGGTTATTCCATGAAGGAGGATGACAGATATCACTTTTAGATGCTATTCTGGAAAATTTTTGTTCTATGTTTCTCCTATATAGAAATGAGTTTTACATTATGGTTATTCCATGAAGGGAGATGCTAATTATCACTTTTAGATAGTATTCTGGAAAACTTTTCTTTATAATCGTCATACATTGAAATGAGTTCTACATTGTGGTTATTCTTTATAATCTTCTTTATAATTATAAAGTTTAAGATTATAAAGTTCTTTATAATCCTCCTATATTGAAATGAGTTTTACATTATGGTTATTCCATGAAGGGAGATGCTAATTATCACTTTTTGATAGTGTTCTGGAAAACTTTTCTTCTATTATCCTTCTACATTGAAATGAGTTTTACGTTATGGTTATTCCATGAAGGAGGATGACAGATATCACTTTTAGATGCTATTCTGAAAAATTTTTGTTCTATGTTTCTCCTACATTGAAATGAGTTTTACATTATGGTTATTCCATGAAGGGAGATGCTAATTATCACTTTAAGATAGTATTCTGGAAAACTTTTCTTTATAATCCTCCTACAATGAAATGAGTTTTACACCATGGTTATTCCATGAAGGGGGATGTTAATTATCACTTTTAGATAGTATTCTGGAAATTTTTCTTTATAATCCTCCTACATTGAAATGAGTTCTACATTGTGGTTATTCCATGAAGGAGGATGCTAATTATCACTTTTAGATAGTATTGTGGAAAACTTTGCGCACAACTTTTGCTATGTTCCTCATACAATGAAATGAGTTTTACATTATGGATATTCCATGAAGGGTGATGCTAATTAACACTTTTAGATAGTATTCTGGAAAACTTTTCTTTATAATCATCCTACATTGAAATGAGTTTTACACTATGGTTATTCTATGAAGGGGGATGCTAATTATCACTTTTAGATAGTATTCTGGAAAACTTTTCTTTATAATCCTCCTATATTGAAATGAGCTCTACATTGTGGTTATTCCATGAAGGAGGATGCTAATTATAACTTTTAGATAGTATTGTGGAAAACTTTTGCGCACAACTTTTGCTGTGTTCCTCCTACATGGAAAAGAGCTTCAATTATGGTTATTCCATGTAAGAGGATGATAGTTATCATTTGTAGACGCTATTCTGTAAAATTTTTCTTCTATGTTCCTCCTACATTGAAATGAGTTTTACATTATGGTTATTCCATGAAGGAGGAAACTAATTATCACATGTAGATGCTATTCTGGAAGATTTCGTCTTCTATAATCCTTCTACATTGAAATGAGTAGGATAACCATTTTGACATGGTTATTCCATGAAGGGGGATGCTAATTATCACTTTTAGTTTTTAGTTTAGTTTTTTTAGTTTTTATTGTGGAAAACTTTTGCGCACAACTTTTGCTATGTTCCTCATACAATGAAATGAGTTTTACATTATGGATATTCCATGAAGGGTGTTGCTAATTATCACTTTTAGATAGTATTCTGGAAAACTATTCTTTATAATCCTCCTACATTGAAATGAGTATTACACTATGGTTATTCTATGAAGGAGAATTTTTATAGCATTCCTCCACTATGGTAATTCCACTACGGTTATTCCATGAAGGGGGATGTTAATTATCACTTTTTGATAGTGTTCTGTAAAATTTTTCTTCTATGTTCCTCATACAATGAAATGAGTTTTACATTATGGATATTCCATGAAGGGTGATGCTAATTATCACTTTTAGATAGTATTCTGGAAAATTTTTGTTCTATGTTTCTCCTACATTGAAATGAGTTTTACATTATGGTTACTCCATGAAGGGAGATGCTAATTATCACTTTTAGATAGTATTCTGGAAAACTTTTCTTTATAATCCTCCTATATTGAAATGAGTTCTACATTGTGGTTATTCCATGAAGGAGGATGCTAATTATCACTTTTAGATAGTATTGTGGAAAACTTTTGCGCACAACTTTTGCTATGTTCCTCATACAGTGAAATGAGCTTTACATTATGGATATTCCATGAAGGGTGATGCTAATTATCACTTTTAGATAGTATTCTGGAAAACTGTTCTTTATAATCATCCTACATTGAAATGAGTTCTACATTGTGGTTATTCCATGAAGGAGGTTGCTAATTATCACTTTTAGATAGTATTGTGAAAACCTTTTGCGCACAACTTTTGCTATGTTCCTCATACAATGAAATGAGTTTTACATTATGGATATTCCATGAAGGGTGATGCTAATTATCACTTTTAGATAGTATTCTAGAAAACTGTTCTTTATAATCATCCTACATTGAAATGAGTTCTACATTGTGGTTATTCCATGAAGGAGGTTGCTAATTATCACTTTTAGATAGTATTGTGAAAACCTTTCGCGCACAACTTTTGCTATGTTCCTCATACAATGAAATGAGTTTTAGATTATGGATATTCCATGAAGGGTGATGCTAATTATCACTTTTAGATAGTATTCTGGAAAATTTTTGTTCTATGTTTCTCCTACATTGAAATGAGTGTTACATTATGGTTACTCCATGAAGGGAGATGCTAATTATCACTTTTAGATAGTATTCTGGAAAACTTTTCTTTATAATCCTCCTATATTGAAATGAGTTCTACATTGTGGTTATTCCATGAAGGAGGATGCTAATTATCACTTTTAGATAGTATTGTGGAAAACTTTTGCGCACAACTTTTGCTATGTTCCTCATACAATGAAATGAGTTTTACAATATGGATATTCCATGAAGGGTGATGCTAATTATCACTTTTAGATGCTATTCTGGAAAATTTTTGTTCTATGTTTCTCCTACATTGAAATGAGTTTTACATTAAGGTTATTCCATGAAGGGAGATGCTAATTATCACTTTTAGATAGTATTGTGGAAAACCTTTGCGCACAACTTTTGCTATGTTCCTCATACAATGAAATGCGTTTTACATTATGGTTATTCCATGAAGGGTAAAGCTAATTATCACTTTTAGATAGTATTTTGAAAAACTATTCTTTATAATCATCCTACATTGAAATGAGTTCTACATTGTGGTTATTCCATGAAGGAGGTTGCTAATTATCACTTTTAGATAGTATTGTGAAAACCTTTCGCGCACAACTTTTGCTATGTTCCTCATACAATGAAATGAGTTTTACATTATGGATATTCCATGAAGGGTGATGCTAATTATCACTTTTAGATAGTATTCTGGAAAATTTTTGTTCTATGTTTCTCCTACATTGAAATGAGTTTTACATTATGGTTATTCCATGAAGGGAGATGCTAATTATCACTTTTAGATAGTATTCTGGAAAACTTTTGCGCACAACTTTTGCTATGTTCCTCATACAATGAAATGAGTTTTACAATATGGATATTCCATGAAGGGTGATGCTAATTATCACTTTTAGATGCTATTCTGGAAAATTTTTGTTCTATGTTTCTCCTACATTGAAATGAGTTTTACATTATGGTTATTCCATGAAGGGAGATGCTAATTATCACTTTTAGATAGTATTGTGGAAAACTTTTGCGCACAACTTTTGCTATGTTCCTCATACAGTGAAATGAGCTTTACATTATGGATATTCCATGAAGGGTGATGCTAATTATCACTTTTAGATAGTATTCTGGAAAACTGTTCTTTATAATCATCCTACATTGAAATGAGTTCTACATTGTGGTTATTCCATGAAGGAGGTTGCTAATTATCACTTTTAGATAGTATTGTGAAAACCTTTTGCGCACAACTTTTGCTATGTTCCTCATACAATGAAATGAGTTTTACATTATGGATATTCCATGAAGGGTGATGCTAATTATCACTTTTAGATAGTATTCTGGAAAATTTTTGTTCTATGTTTCTCCTACATTGAAATGAGTTTTACATTATGGTTACTCCATGAAGGGAGATGCTAATTATCACTTTTAGATAGTATTCTGGAAAACTTTTCTTTATAATCCTCCTATATTGAAATGAGTTCTACATTGTGGTTATTCCATGAAGGAGGATGCTAATTATCACTTTTAGATAGTATTGTGGAAAACTTTTGCGCACAACTTTTGCTATGTTCCTCATACAATGAAATGAGTTTTACAACATGGATATTCCATGAAGGGTGATGCTAATTATGACTTTTAGATGCTATTCTGGAAAATTTTTGTTCTATGTTTCTCCTACATTGAAATGAGTTTTACATTATGGTTATTCCATGAAGGGAGATGCTAATTATCACTTTTAGATAGTGTTGTGGAAAACCTTTGCGCACAACTTTTGCTATGTTCCTCATACAATGAAATGCGTTTTACATTATGGATATTCCATGAAGGGTAAAGCTAATTATCACTTTTAGATAGTATTTTGAAAAACTATTCTTTATAATCATCCTAAATTGAAATGAGTTCTACATTGTGGTTATTCCATGAAGGAGGTTGCTAATTATCACTTTTAGATAGTATTGTGAAAACCTTTTGCGCACAACTTTTGCTATGTTCCTCATACAATGAAATGAGTTTTACATTATGGATATTCCATGAAGGGTGATGCTAATTATCACTTTTAGATAGTATTCTGGAAAATTTTTGTTCTATGTTTCTCCTACATTAAAATGAGTTTTACATTATGGTTATTCCATGAAGGGAGATGCTAATTATCACTTTTAGATAGTATTCTGGAAAACTTTTCTTTATAATCCTCCTACATTGAAATGAGTTCTACATTGTGGTTATTCCATGAAGGAGGATGCTAATTATCACTTTTAGATAGTATTCTGGAAAACTATTCTTTATAATCATCCTACATTGAAATGAGTTTTACACTATGGTTATTCTATGAAGGGGGATGCTAATTATCACTTTTAGATAGTATTCTGAAAAACTTTTGTTCTATATTATCCCTACCATGAAATGAGTTTTACCTTATGGATATCCCATGAAGAGGGATGTTAATTATCACTTTTAGATAGTATTGTAGAAAACTTTTGCGCACAACTTTTGCTGTGTTCCTCCTACATGGAAAAGAGCTTCACATTATGGTTATTCCATGTAAGAGGATGATAGTTATCATTTGTAGACGCTATTCTGTAAAATTTTTTTTCTCTGTTCCTCCTACATTGAAATTGGTTTTACACCAGGGTTATTCCATGAAAGGGGATGCTAATTATCACTTTTAGATAGTATTGTGGAAAACTTTTGCGCACAACTTTTGCTATGTTCCTCATATAATGAAATGAGTTTTACATTATGGATATTCCATGAAGGGTGTTGCTAATTATCACTTTTAGATAGTATTCTGGAAAACTATTCTCCTACATTGAAATGAGTATTACACTATGGTTTTCTATGAAGGAGAATTTTTATAGCATTCCTCCACTATGGTTATTCCACTATGGTTATTCCATGAAGGGGGATGTTAATTATCACTTTTTGATAGTGTTCTGGAAAACTTTTCTTCTATAATCCTCCTACATTGAAATGAGTTTTACGTTATGGTTATTCCATGAAGGAGGATGACAGATATCACTTTTAGATGCTATTCTGGAAAATTTTTGTTCTATGTTTCTCCTACATTGAAATGAGTTTTACATTATGGTTATTCCATGAAGGGAGATGCTAATTATCACTTTTTGATAGTGTTCTGGAAAACTTTTCTTCTATTATCCTTCTACATTGAAATGAGTTTTACGTTATGGTTATTCCATGAAGGAGGATGACAGATATCACTTTTAGATGCTATTCTGAAAAATTTTTGTTCTATGTTTCTCCTACATTGAAATGAGTTTTACATTATGGTTATTCCATGAAGGGAGATGCTAATTATCACTTTTAGATAGTATTCTGGAAAACTTTTCTTTATAATCCTCCTACAATGAAATGAGTTTTACACCATGGTTATTCCATGAAGGGGGATGTTAATTATCACTTTTAGATAGTATTCTGGAAATTTTTCTTTATAATCCTCCTACATTGAAATGAGTTCTACATTGTGGTTATTCCATGAAGGAGGATGCTAATTATCACTTTTAGATAGTATTGTGGAAAACTTTTGCGCACAACTTTTGCTATGTTCCTCATACAATGAAATGAGTTTTACATTATGGATATTCCATGAAGGGTGATGCTAATTATCACTTTTAGATAGTATTCTGGAAAATTTTTGTTCTATGTTTCTCCTACATTGAAATGAGTTTTACATTATGGTTACTCCATGAAGGGTGATGCTAATTAACACTTTTAGATAGTATTCTGGAAAACTTTTCTTTATAATCATCCTACATTGAAATGAGTTTTACACTATGGTTATTCTATGAAGGGGGATGCTAATTATCACTTTTAGATAGTATTCTGGAAAACTTTTCTTTATAATCCTCCTATATTGAAATGAGTTCTACATTGTGGTTATTCCATGAAGGAGGATGCTAATTATAACTTTTAGATAGTATTGTGGAAAACTTTTGCGCACAACTTTTGCTGTGTTCCTCCTACATGGAAAAGAGCTTCAATTATGGTTATTCCATGTAAGAGGATGATAGTTATCATTTGTAGACGCTATTCTGTAAAATTTTTCTTCTATGTTCCTCCTACATTGAAATGAGTTTTACATTATGAGTTTTACATTATTCCATGAAGGAGGAAACTAATTATCACATGTAGATGCTATTCTGGAAGATTTCGTCTTCTATAATCCTTCTACATTGAAATGAGTAGGATAACCATTTTGACATGGTTATTCCATGAAGGGGGATGCTAATTATCACTTTTAGTTTTTAGTTTAGTTTTTTTAGTTTTTATTGTGGAAAACTTTTGCGCACAACTTTTGCTATGTTCCTCATACAATGAAATGAGTTTTACATTATGGATATTCCATGAAGGGTGTTGCTAATTATCACTTTTAGATAGTATTCTGGAAAACTATTCTTTATAATCCTCCTACATTGAAATGAGTATTACATTATGGTTATTCTATGAAGGAGAATTTTTATAGCATTCCTCCACTATGGTAATTCCACTATGGTTATTCCATGAAGGGGGATGTTAATTATCACTTTTTGATAGTGTTCTGGAAAACTTTTCTTCTATAATCCTCCTACATTGAAATGAGTTTTACGTTATGGTTATTCCATGAAGGAGGATGACAGATATCGCTTTTAGATGCTATTCTGGAACACAACTTTTGCTATGTTCCTCATACAGTGAAATGAGCTTTACATTATGGATATTCCATGAAGGGTGATGCTAATTATCACTTTTAGACAGTATTCTGGAAAATTTTTGTTCTATGTTTCTCCTACATTGAAATGAGTTTTACATTATGGTTATTCCATGAAGGGAGATGCTAACTTTTAGATAGCATTCTGGAAAACTTTTTTTTATAATCTTCCTACATTGAAATGAGTTCTACATTGTGGTTATTCCATGAAGGAGGATGCTAATTATCACTTTTAGATAGTATTCTGGAAAATTTTTGTTCTATGTTTCTCCTACATTGAAATGAGTTTTACATTATGGTTATTCCATGAAGGGAGATGCTAATTATCACTTTTAGATAGTATTCTGGAAAACTTTTGCGCACAACTTTTGCTATGTTCCTCATACAATGAAATGCGTTTTACATTATGGATATTCCATGAAGGGTAAAGCTAATTATCACTTTTAGATAGTATTTTGAAAAACTATTCTTTATAATCATCCTAAATTGAAATGAGTTCTACATTGTGGTTATTCCATGAAGGAGGTTGCTAATTATCACTTTTAGATAGTATTGTGAAAACCTTTTGCGCACAACTTTTGCTATGTTCCTCATACAATGAAATGAGTTTTACATTATGGATATTCCATGAAGGGTGATGCTAATTATCACTTTTAGATAGTATTCTGGAAAATTTTTGTTCTATGTTTCTCCTACATTAAAATGAGTTTTACATTATGGTTATTCCATGAAGGGAGATGCTAATTATCACTTTTAGATAGTATTCTGGAAAACTTTTCTTTATAATCCTCCTACATTGAAATGAGTTCTACATTGTGGTTATTCCATGAAGGAGGATGCTAATTATCACTTTTAGATAGTATTCTGGAAAACTATTCTTTATAATCATCCTACATTGAAATGAGTTTTACACTATGGTTATTCTATGAAGGGGGATGCTAATTATCACTTTTAGATAGTATTCTGAAAAACTTTTGTTCTATATTATCCCTACCATGAAATGAGTTTTACCTTATGGATATCCCATGAAGAGGGATGTTAATTATCACTTTTAGATAGTATTGTAGAAAACTTTTGCGCACAACTTTTGCTGTGTTCCTCCTACATGGAAAAGAGCTTCACATTATGGTTATTCCATGTAAGAGGATGATAGTTATCATTTGTAGACGCTATTCTGTAAAATTTTTTTTCTCTGTTCCTCCTACATTGAAATTGGTTTTACACCAGGGTTATTCCATGAAAGGGGATGCTAATTATCACTTTTAGATAGTATTGTGGAAAACTTTTGCGCACAACTTTTGCTATGTTCCTCATATAATGAAATGAGTTTTACATTATGGATATTCCATGAAGGGTGTTGCTAATTATCACTTTTAGATAGTATTCTGGAAAACTATTCTCCTACATTGAAATGAGTATTACACTATGGTTTTCTATGAAGGAGAATTTTTATAGCATTCCTCCACTATGGTTATTCCACTATGGTTATTCCATGAAGGGGGATGTTAATTATCACTTTTTGATAGTGTTCTGGAAAACTTTTCTTCTATAATCCTCCTACATTGAAATGAGTTTTACGTTATGGTTATTCCATGAAGGAGGATGACAGATATCACTTTTAGATGCTATTCTGGAAAATTTTTGTTCTATGTTTCTCCTACATTGAAATGAGTTTTACATTATGGTTATTCCATGAAGGGAGATGCTAATTATCACTTTTTGATAGTGTTCTGGAAAACTTTTCTTCTATTATCCTTCTACATTGAAATGAGTTTTACGTTATGGTTATTCCATGAAGGAGGATGACAGATATCACTTTTAGATGCTATTCTGAAAAATTTTTGTTCTATGTTTCTCCTACATTGAAATGAGTTTTACATTATGGTTATTCCATGAAGGGAGATGCTAATTATCACTTTTAGATAGTATTCTGGAAAACTTTTCTTTATAATCCTCCTACAATGAAATGAGTTTTACACCATGGTTATTCCATGAAGGGGGATGTTAATTATCACTTTTAGATAGTATTCTGGAAATTTTTCTTTATAATCCTCCTACATTGAAATGAGTTCTACATTGTGGTTATTCCATGAAGGAGGATGCTAATTATCACTTTTAGATAGTATTGTGGAAAACTTTTGCGCACAACTTTTGCTATGTTCCTCATACAATGAAATGAGTTTTACATTATGGATATTCCATGAAGGGTGATGCTAATTATCACTTTTAGATAGTATTCTGGAAAATTTTTGTTCTATGTTTCTCCTACATTGAAATGAGTTTTACATTATGGTTACTCCATGAAGGGTGATGCTAATTAACACTTTTAGATAGTATTCTGGAAAACTTTTCTTTATAATCATCCTACATTGAAATGAGTTTTACACTATGGTTATTCTATGAAGGGGGATGCTAATTATCACTTTTAGATAGTATTCTGGAAAACTTTTCTTTATAATCCTCCTATATTGAAATGAGTTCTACATTGTGGTTATTCCATGAAGGAGGATGCTAATTATAACTTTTAGATAGTATTGTGGAAAACTTTTGCGCACAACTTTTGCTGTGTTCCTCCTACATGGAAAAGAGCTTCAATTATGGTTATTCCATGTAAGAGGATGATAGTTATCATTTGTAGACGCTATTCTGTAAAATTTTTCTTCTATGTTCCTCCTACATTGAAATGAGTTTTACATTATGAGTTTTACATTATTCCATGAAGGAGGAAACTAATTATCACATGTAGATGCTATTCTGGAAGATTTCGTCTTCTATAATCCTTCTACATTGAAATGAGTAGGATAACCATTTTGACATGGTTATTCCATGAAGGGGGATGCTAATTATCACTTTTAGTTTTTAGTTTAGTTTTTTTAGTTTTTATTGTGGAAAACTTTTGCGCACAACTTTTGCTATGTTCCTCATACAATGAAATGAGTTTTACATTATGGATATTCCATGAAGGGTGTTGCTAATTATCACTTTTAGATAGTATTCTGGAAAACTATTCTTTATAATCCTCCTACATTGAAATGAGTATTACATTATGGTTATTCTATGAAGGAGAATTTTTATAGCATTCCTCCACTATGGTAATTCCACTATGGTTATTCCATGAAGGGGGATGTTAATTATCACTTTTTGATAGTGTTCTGGAAAACTTTTCTTCTATAATCCTCCTACATTGAAATGAGTTTTACGTTATGGTTATTCCATGAAGGAGGATGACAGATATCGCTTTTAGATGCTATTCTGGAACACAACTTTTGCTATGTTCCTCATACAGTGAAATGAGCTTTACATTATGGATATTCCATGAAGGGTGATGCTAATTATCACTTTTAGACAGTATTCTGGAAAATTTTTGTTCTATGTTTCTCCTACATTGAAATGAGTTTTACATTATGGTTATTCCATGAAGGGAGATGCTAACTTTTAGATAGCATTCTGGAAAACTTTTTTTTATAATCTTCCTACATTGAAATGAGTTCTACATTGTGGTTATTCCATGAAGGAGGATGCTAATTATCACTTTTAGATAGTATTCTGGAAAATTTTTGTTCTATGTTTCTCCTACATTGAAATGAGTTTTACATTATGGTTATTCCATGAAGGGAGATGCTAATTATCACTTTTAGATAGTATTCTGGAAAACTTTTGCGCACAACTTTTGCTATGTTCCTCATACAATGAAATGAGTTTTACAATATGGATATTCCATGAAGGGTGATGCTAATTATCACTTTTAGATGCTATTCTGGAAAATTTTTGTTCTATGTTTCTCCTACATTGAAATGAGTTTTACATTATGGTTATTCCATGAAGGGAGATGCTAATTATCACTTTTAGATAGTATTGTGGAAAACTTTTGCGCACAACTTTTGCTATGTTCCTCATACAGTGAAATGAGCTTTACATTATGGATATTCCATGAAGGGTGATGCTAATTATCACTTTTAGATAGTATTCTGGAAAACTGTTCTTTATAATCATCCTACATTGAAATGAGTTCTACATTGTGGTTATTCCATGAAGGAGGTTGCTAATTATCACTTTTAGATAGTATTGTGAAAACCTTTTGCGCACAACTTTTGCTATGTTCCTCATACAATGAAATGAGTTTTACATTATGGATATTCCATGAAGGGTGATGCTAATTATCACTTTTAGATAGTATTCTGGAAAATTTTTGTTCTATGTTTCTCCTACATTGAAATGAGTTTTACATTATGGTTACTCCATGAAGGGAGATGCTAATTATCACTTTTAGATAGTATTCTGGAAAACTTTTCTTTATAATCCTCCTATATTGAAATGAGTTCTACATTGTGGTTATTCCATGAAGGAGGACGCTAATTATCACTTTTAGATAGTATTGTGGAAAACTTTTGCGCACAACTTTTGCTATGTTCCTCATACAATGAAATGAGTTTTACAATATGGATATTCCATGAAGGGTGATGCTAATTATCACTTTTAGATGCTATTCTGGAAAATTTTTGGTCTATGTTTCTCCTACATTGAAATGAGTTTTACATTATGGTTATTCCATGAAGGGAGATGCTAATTATCACTTTTAGATAGTATTGTGGAAAACCTTTGCGCACAACTTTTGCTATGTTCCTCATACAATGAAATGCGTTTTACATTATGGATATTCCATGAAGGGTAAAGCTAATTATCACTTTTAGATAGTATTTTGAAAAACTATTCTTTATAATCATCCTACATTGAAATGAGTTCTACATTGTGGTTATTCCATGAAGGAGGTTGCTAATTATCACTTTTAGATAGTATTGTGAAAACCTTTCGCGCACAACTTTTGCTATGTTCCTCATACAATGAAATGAGTTTTACATTATGGATATTCCATGAAGGGTGATGCTAATTATCACTTTTAGATAGTATTCTGGAAAATTTTTGTTCTATGTTTCTCCTACATTGAAATGAGTTTTACATTATGGTTATTCCATGAAGGGAGATGCTAATTATCACTTTTAGATAGTATTCTGGAAAACTTTTGCGCACAACTTTTGCTATGTTCCTCATACAATGAAATGAGTTTTACAATATGGATATTCCATGAAGGGTGATGCTAATTATCACTTTTAGATGCTATTCTGGAAAATTTTTGTTCTATGTTTCTCCTACATTGAAATGAGTTTTACATTATGGTTATTCCATGAAGGGAGATGCTAATTATCACTTTTAGATAGTATTTTGAAAAACTATTCTTTATAATCATCCTACATTGAAATGAGTTCCACATTGTGGTTATTCCATGAAGGAGGTTGCTAATTATCACTTTTAGATAGTATTGTGAAAACCTTTCGCGCACAACTTTTGCTATGTTCCTCATACAATGAAATGAGTTTTACATTATGGATATTCCATGAAGGGTGATGCTAATTATCACTTTTAGATAGTATTCTGGAAAATTTTTGTTCTATGTTTCTCCTACATTGAAATGAGTTTTACATTATGGTTATTCCATGAAGGGAGATGCTAATTATCACTTTTAGATAGTATTCTGGAAAACTTTTGCGCACAACTTTTGCTATGTTCCTCATACAATGAAATGAGTTTTACAATATGGATATTCCATGAAGGGTGATGCTAATTATCACTTTTAGATGCTATTCTGGAAAATTTTTGTTCTATGTTTCTCCTACATTGAAATGAGTTTTACATTATGGTTATTCCATGAAGGGAGATGCTAATTATCACTTTTAGATAGTATTGTGGAAAACTTTTGCGCACAACTTTTGCTATGTTCCTCATACAGTGAAATGAGCTTTACATTATGGATATTCCATGAAGGGTGATGCTAATTATCACTTTTAGATAGTATTCTGGAAAACTGTTCTTTATAATCATCCTACATTGAAATGAGTTCTACATTGTGGTTATTCCATGAAGGAGGTTGCTAATTATCACTTTTAGATAGTATTGTGAAAACCTTTTGCGCACAACTTTTGCTATGTTCCTCATACAATGAAATGAGTTTTACATTATGGATATTCCATGAAGGGTGATGCTAATTATCACTTTTAGATAGTATTCTGGAAAACTTTTCTTTATAATCCTCCTATATTGAAATGAGTTCTACATTGTGGTTATTCCATGAAGGAGGATGCTAATTATCACTTTTAGATAGTATTGTGGAAAACTTTTGCGCACAACTTTTGCTATGTTCCTCATACAATGAAATGAGTTTTACAATATGAAGGGTGATGCTAATTATCAGTTTTAGATGCTATTCTGGAAAATTTTTGTTCTATGTTTCTTCTACATTGAAATGAGTTTTACATTATGGTTATTCCATGAAGGGAGATGCTAATTATCACTTTTAGATAGTGTTGTGGAAAACCTTTGCGCACAACTTTTGCTATGTTCCTCATACAATGAAATGCGTTTTACATTATGGATATTCCATGAAGGGTAAAGCTAATTATCACTTTTAGATAGTATTTTGAAAAACTATTCTTTATAATCATCCTACATTGAAATGAGTTCTACATTGTGGTTATTCCATGAAGGAGCTTGCTAATTATCACTTTTAGATAGTATTGTGAAAACCTTTTGCGCACAACTTTTGCTATGTTCCTCATACAATGAAATGAGTTTTACATTATGGATATTCCATGAAGGGTGATGCTAATTATCACTTTTAGATAGTATTCTGGAAAATTTTTGTTCTATGTTTCTCCTACATTAAAATGAGTTTTACATTATGGTTATTCCATGAAGGGAGATGCTAATTATCACTTTTAGATAGTATTCTGGAAAACTTTTCTTTATAATCCTCCTACATTGAAATGAGTTCTACATTGTGGTTATTCCATGAAGGAGGATGCTAATTATCACTTTTAGATAGTATTCTGAAAAACTTTTGTTCTATATTATCCCTACCATGAAATGAGTTTTACCTTATGGATATCCCATGAAGAGGGATGTTAATTATCACTTTTAGATAGTATTGTAGAAAACTTTTGCGCACAACTTTTGCTGTGTTCCTCCTACATGGAAAAGAGCTTCACATTATGGTTATTCCATGTAAGAGGATGATAGTTATCATTTGTAGACGCTATTCTGTAAAATTTTTTTTCTCTGTTCCTCCTACATTGAAATTGGTTTTACACCAGGGTTATTCCATGAAAGGGGATGCTAATTATCACTTTTAGTTTTTAGTTTAGTTTTTTTAGTTTTTATTGTGGAAAACTTTTGCGCACAACTTTTGCTATGTTCCTCATACAATGAAATGAGTTTTACATTATGGATATTCCATGAAGGGTGTTGCTAATTATCACTTTTAGATAGTATTCTGGAAAACTATTCTTTATAATCCTCCTACATTGAAATGAGTATTACATTATGGTTATTCTATGAAGGAGAATTTTTATAGCATTCCTCCACTATGGTAATTCCACTATGGTTATTCCATGAAGGGGGATGTTAATTATCACTTTTTGATAGTGTTCTGGAAAACTTTTCTTCTATAATCCTCCTACATTGAAATGAGTTTTACGTTATGGTTATTCCATGAAGGAGGATGACAGATATCGCTTTTAGATGCTATTCTGGAACACAACTTTTGCTATGTTCCTCATACAGTGAAATGAGCTTTACATTATGGATATTCCATGAAGGGTGATGCTAATTATCACTTTTAGACAGTATTCTGGAAAATTTTTGTTCTATGTTTCTCCTACATTGAAATGAGTTTTACATTATGGTTATTCCATGAAGGGAGATGCTAACTTTTAGATAGCATTCTGGAAAACTTTTTTTTATAATCTTCCTACATTGAAATGAGTTCTACATTGTGGTTATTCCATGAAGGAGGATGCTAATTATCACTTTTAGATAGTATTCTGGAAAATTTTTGTTCTATGTTTCTCCTACATTGAAATGAGTTTTACATTATGGTTATTCCATGAAGGGAGATGCTAATTATCACTTTTAGATAGTATTCTGGAAAACTTTTGCGCACAACTTTTGCTATGTTCCTCATACAATGAAATGCGTTTTACATTATGGATATTCCATGAAGGGTAAAGCTAATTATCACTTTTAGATAGTATTTTGAAAAACTATTCTTTATAATCATCCTAAATTGAAATGAGTTCTACATTGTGGTTATTCCATGAAGGAGGTTGCTAATTATCACTTTTAGATAGTATTGTGAAAACCTTTTGCGCACAACTTTTGCTATGTTCCTCATACAATGAAATGAGTTTTACATTATGGATATTCCATGAAGGGTGATGCTAATTATCACTTTTAGATAGTATTCTGGAAAATTTTTGTTCTATGTTTCTCCTACATTAAAATGAGTTTTACATTATGGTTATTCCATGAAGGGAGATGCTAATTATCACTTTTAGATAGTATTCTGGAAAACTTTTCTTTATAATCCTCCTACATTGAAATGAGTTCTACATTGTGGTTATTCCATGAAGGAGGATGCTAATTATCACTTTTAGATAGTATTCTGGAAAACTATTCTTTATAATCATCCTACATTGAAATGAGTTTTACACTATGGTTATTCTATGAAGGGGGATGCTAATTATCACTTTTAGATAGTATTCTGAAAAACTTTTGTTCTATATTATCCCTACCATGAAATGAGTTTTACCTTATGGATATCCCATGAAGAGGGATGTTAATTATCACTTTTAGATAGTATTGTAGAAAACTTTTGCGCACAACTTTTGCTGTGTTCCTCCTACATGGAAAAGAGCTTCACATTATGGTTATTCCATGTAAGAGGATGATAGTTATCATTTGTAGACGCTATTCTGTAAAATTTTTTTTCTCTGTTCCTCCTACATTGAAATTGGTTTTACACCAGGGTTATTCCATGAAAGGGGATGCTAATTATCACTTTTAGATAGTATTGTGGAAAACTTTTGCGCACAACTTTTGCTATGTTCCTCATATAATGAAATGAGTTTTACATTATGGATATTCCATGAAGGGTGTTGCTAATTATCACTTTTAGATAGTATTCTGGAAAACTATTCTCCTACATTGAAATGAGTATTACACTATGGTTTTCTATGAAGGAGAATTTTTATAGCATTCCTCCACTATGGTTATTCCACTATGGTTATTCCATGAAGGGGGATGTTAATTATCACTTTTTGATAGTGTTCTGGAAAACTTTTCTTCTATAATCCTCCTACATTGAAATGAGTTTTACGTTATGGTTATTCCATGAAGGAGGATGACAGATATCACTTTTAGATGCTATTCTGGAAAATTTTTGTTCTATGTTTCTCCTACATTGAAATGAGTTTTACATTATGGTTATTCCATGAAGGGAGATGCTAATTATCACTTTTTGATAGTGTTCTGGAAAACTTTTCTTCTATTATCCTTCTACATTGAAATGAGTTTTACGTTATGGTTATTCCATGAAGGAGGATGACAGATATCACTTTTAGATGCTATTCTGAAAAATTTTTGTTCTATGTTTCTCCTACATTGAAATGAGTTTTACATTATGGTTATTCCATGAAGGGAGATGCTAATTATCACTTTTAGATAGTATTCTGGAAAACTTTTCTTTATAATCCTCCTACAATGAAATGAGTTTTACACCATGGTTATTCCATGAAGGGGGATGTTAATTATCACTTTTAGATAGTATTCTGGAAAACTTTTCTTCTATAATCCTCCTACATTGAAATGAGTTCTACATTGTGGTTATTCCATGAAGGAGGATGCTAATTATCACTTTTAGATAGTATTGTGGAAAACTTTTGCGCACAACTTTTGCTATGTTCCTCATACAATGAAATGAGTTTTACATTATGGATATTCCATGAAGGGTGATGCTAATTATCACTTTTAGATAGTATTCTGGAAAATTTTTGTTCTATGTTTCTCCTACATTGAAATGAGTTTTACATTATGGTTACTCCATGAAGGGTGATGCTAATTAACACTTTTAGATAGTATTCTGGAAAACTTTTCTTTATAATCATCCTACATTGAAATGAGTTTTACACTATGGTTATTCTATGAAGGGGGATGCTAATTATCACTTTTAGATAGTATTCTGGAAAACTTTTCTTTATAATCCTCCTATATTGAAATGAGTTCTACATTGTGGTTATTCCATGAAGGAGGATGCTAATTATAACTTTTAGATAGTATTGTGGAAAACTTTTGCGCACAACTTTTGCTGTGTTCCTCCTACATGGAAAAGAGCTTCAATTATGGTTATTCCATGTAAGAGGATGATAGTTATCATTTGTAGACGCTATTCTGTAAAATTTTTCTTCTATGTTCCTCCTACATTGAAATGAGTTTTACATTATGAGTTTTACATTATTCCATGAAGGAGGAAACTAATTATCACATGTAGATGCTATTCTGGAAGATTTCGTCTTCTATAATCCTTCTACATTGAAATGAGTAGGATAACCATTTTGACATGGTTATTCCATGAAGGGGGATGCTAATTATCACTTTTAGTTTTTAGTTTAGTTTTTTTAGTTTTTATTGTGGAAAACTTTTGCGCACAACTTTTGCTATGTTCCTCATACAATGAAATGAGTTTTACATTATGGATATTCCATGAAGGGTGTTGCTAATTATCACTTTTAGATAGTATTCTGGAAAACTATTCTTTATAATCCTCCTACATTGAAATGAGTATTACATTATGGTTATTCTATGAAGGAGAATTTTTATAGCATTCCTCCACTATGGTAATTCCACTATGGTTATTCCATGAAGGGGGATGTTAATTATCACTTTTTGATAGTGTTCTGGAAAACTTTTCTTCTATAATCCTCCTACATTGAAATGAGTTTTACGTTATGGTTATTCCATGAAGGAGGATGACAGATATCGCTTTTAGATGCTATTCTGGAACACAACTTTTGCTATGTTCCTCATACAGTGAAATGAGCTTTACATTATGGATATTCCATGAAGGGTGATGCTAATTATCACTTTTAGACAGTATTCTGGAAAATTTTTGTTCTATGTTTCTCCTACATTGAAATGAGTTTTACATTATGGTTATTCCATGAAGGGAGATGCTAACTTTTAGATAGCATTCTGGAAAACTTTTTTTTATAATCTTCCTACATTGAAATGAGTTCTACATTGTGGTTATTCCATGAAGGAGGATGCTAATTATCACTTTTAGATAGTATTCTGGAAAATTTTTGTTCTATGTTTCTCCTACATTGAAATGAGTTTTACATTATGGTTATTCCATGAAGGGAGATGCTAATTATCACTTTTAGATAGTATTCTGGAAAACTTTTGCGCACAACTTTTGCTATGTTCCTCATACAATGAAATGAGTTTTACAATATGGATATTCCATGAAGGGTGATGCTAATTATCACTTTTAGATGCTATTCTGGAAAATTTTTGTTCTATGTTTCTCCTACATTGAAATGAGTTTTACATTATGGTTATTCCATGAAGGGAGATGCTAATTATCACTTTTAGATAGTATTGTGGAAAACTTTTGCGCACAACTTTTGCTATGTTCCTCATACAGTGAAATGAGCTTTACATTATGGATATTCCATGAAGGGTGATGCTAATTATCACTTTTAGATAGTATTCTGGAAAACTGTTCTTTATAATCATCCTACATTGAAATGAGTTCTACATTGTGGTTATTCCATGAAGGAGGTTGCTAATTATCACTTTTAGATAGTATTGTGAAAACCTTTTGCGCACAACTTTTGCTATGTTCCTCATACAATGAAATGAGTTTTACATTATGGATATTCCATGAAGGGTGATGCTAATTATCACTTTTAGATAGTATTCTGGAAAATTTTTGTTCTATGTTTCTCCTACATTGAAATGAGTTTTACATTATGGTTACTCCATGAAGGGAGATGCTAATTATCACTTTTAGATAGTATTCTGGAAAACTTTTCTTTATAATCCTCCTATATTGAAATGAGTTCTACATTGTGGTTATTCCATGAAGGAGGACGCTAATTATCACTTTTAGATAGTATTGTGGAAAACTTTTGCGCACAACTTTTGCTATGTTCCTCATACAATGAAATGAGTTTTACAATATGGATATTCCATGAAGGGTGATGCTAATTATCACTTTTAGATGCTATTCTGGAAAATTTTTGGTCTATGTTTCTCCTACATTGAAATGAGTTTTACATTATGGTTATTCCATGAAGGGAGATGCTAATTATCACTTTTAGATAGTATTGTGGAAAACCTTTGCGCACAACTTTTGCTATGTTCCTCATACAATGAAATGCGTTTTACATTATGGATATTCCATGAAGGGTAAAGCTAATTATCACTTTTAGATAGTATTTTGAAAAACTATTCTTTATAATCATCCTACATTGAAATGAGTTCTACATTGTGGTTATTCCATGAAGGAGGTTGCTAATTATCACTTTTAGATAGTATTGTGAAAACCTTTCGCGCACAACTTTTGCTATGTTCCTCATACAATGAAATGAGTTTTACATTATGGATATTCCATGAAGGGTGATGCTAATTATCACTTTTAGATAGTATTCTGGAAAATTTTTGTTCTATGTTTCTCCTACATTGAAATGAGTTTTACATTATGGTTATTCCATGAAGGGAGATGCTAATTATCACTTTTAGATAGTATTCTGGAAAACTTTTGCGCACAACTTTTGCTATGTTCCTCATACAATGAAATGAGTTTTACAATATGGATATTCCATGAAGGGTGATGCTAATTATCACTTTTAGATGCTATTCTGGAAAATTTTTGTTCTATGTTTCTCCTACATTGAAATGAGTTTTACATTATGGTTATTCCATGAAGGGAGATGCTAATTATCACTTTTAGATAGTATTTTGAAAAACTATTCTTTATAATCATCCTACATTGAAATGAGTTCCACATTGTGGTTATTCCATGAAGGAGGTTGCTAATTATCACTTTTAGATAGTATTGTGAAAACCTTTCGCGCACAACTTTTGCTATGTTCCTCATACAATGAAATGAGTTTTACATTATGGATATTCCATGAAGGGTGATGCTAATTATCACTTTTAGATAGTATTCTGGAAAATTTTTGTTCTATGTTTCTCCTACATTGAAATGAGTTTTACATTATGGTTATTCCATGAAGGGAGATGCTAATTATCACTTTTAGATAGTATTCTGGAAAACTTTTGCGCACAACTTTTGCTATGTTCCTCATACAATGAAATGAGTTTTACAATATGGATATTCCATGAAGGGTGATGCTAATTATCACTTTTAGATGCTATTCTGGAAAATTTTTGTTCTATGTTTCTCCTACATTGAAATGAGTTTTACATTATGGTTATTCCATGAAGGGAGATGCTAATTATCACTTTTAGATAGTATTGTGGAAAACTTTTGCGCACAACTTTTGCTATGTTCCTCATACAGTGAAATGAGCTTTACATTATGGATATTCCATGAAGGGTGATGCTAATTATCACTTTTAGATAGTATTCTGGAAAACTGTTCTTTATAATCATCCTACATTGAAATGAGTTCTACATTGTGGTTATTCCATGAAGGAGGTTGCTAATTATCACTTTTAGATAGTATTGTGAAAACCTTTTGCGCACAACTTTTGCTATGTTCCTCATACAATGAAATGAGTTTTACATTATGGATATTCCATGAAGGGTGATGCTAATTATCACTTTTAGATAGTATTCTGGAAAACTTTTCTTTATAATCCTCCTATATTGAAATGAGTTCTACATTGTGGTTATTCCATGAAGGAGGATGCTAATTATCACTTTTAGATAGTATTGTGGAAAACTTTTGCGCACAACTTTTGCTATGTTCCTCATACAATGAAATGAGTTTTACAATATGAAGGGTGATGCTAATTATCAGTTTTAGATGCTATTCTGGAAAATTTTTGTTCTATGTTTCTTCTACATTGAAATGAGTTTTACATTATGGTTATTCCATGAAGGGAGATGCTAATTATCACTTTTAGATAGTGTTGTGGAAAACCTTTGCGCACAACTTTTGCTATGTTCCTCATACAATGAAATGCGTTTTACATTATGGATATTCCATGAAGGGTAAAGCTAATTATCACTTTTAGATAGTATTTTGAAAAACTATTCTTTATAATCATCCTACATTGAAATGAGTTCTACATTGTGGTTATTCCATGAAGGAGCTTGCTAATTATCACTTTTAGATAGTATTGTGAAAACCTTTTGCGCACAACTTTTGCTATGTTCCTCATACAATGAAATGAGTTTTACATTATGGATATTCCATGAAGGGTGATGCTAATTATCACTTTTAGATAGTATTCTGGAAAATTTTTGTTCTATGTTTCTCCTACATTAAAATGAGTTTTACATTATGGTTATTCCATGAAGGGAGATGCTAATTATCACTTTTAGATAGTATTCTGGAAAACTTTTCTTTATAATCCTCCTACATTGAAATGAGTTCTACATTGTGGTTATTCCATGAAGGAGGATGCTAATTATCACTTTTAGATAGTATTCTGAAAAACTTTTGTTCTATATTATCCCTACCATGAAATGAGTTTTACCTTATGGATATCCCATGAAGAGGGATGTTAATTATCACTTTTAGATAGTATTGTAGAAAACTTTTGCGCACAACTTTTGCTGTGTTCCTCCTACATGGAAAAGAGCTTCACATTATGGTTATTCCATGTAAGAGGATGATAGTTATCATTTGTAGACGCTATTCTGTAAAATTTTTTTTCTCTGTTCCTCCTACATTGAAATTGGTTTTACACCAGGGTTATTCCATGAAAGGGGATGCTAATTATCACTTTTAGATAGTATTGTGGAAAACTTTTGCGCACAACTTTTGCTATGTTCCTCATATAATGAAATGAGTTTTACATTATGGATATTCCATGAAGGGTGTTGCTAATTATCACTTTTAGATAGTATTCTGGAAAACTATTCTTTATAATCCTCCTACATTGAAATGAGTATTACACTATGGTTTTCTATGAAGGAGAATTTTTATAGCATTCCTCCACTATGGTTATTCCACTATGGTTATTCCATGAAGGGGGATGTTAATTATCACTTTTTGATAGTGTTCTGGAAAACTTTTCTTCTATAATCCTCCTACATTGAAATGAGTTTTACGTTATGGTTATTCCATGAAGGAGGATGACAGATATCACTTTTAGATTCTGGAAAATTTTTGTTCTATGTTTCTCCTATATAGAAATGAGTTTTACATTATGGTTATTCCATGTAGGAGGATGATAGTTATCACTTGTAGACTCTATTCTGTAGAATTTTTCTTCTATGTTCCTCCTACATTGAAATGAGATTTACATTATGGTTATTCCATGGATACTAATTATCACATGTAGATGCTATTCTGGAAGATTTCGTCTTCTATAATCCTCCTACATTGAAATGAGTTTTACACCATGGTTATTCCATGAAGGGGGATGCTAATTATCACTTTTAGACGGGATTCTGGAAATCTTTTAGTTAGTATTGTGGAAAACTTTTGCGCACAACTTTTGCTATGTTCCTCATACAATGAAATGAGTTTTACATTATGGTTATTCCATGAAGGAGGATGTTAATTATCACTTTTAGATAGTATTGTAGAAAACTTTTGCGCACAACTTTTGCTGTGTTCCTCCTACATTGAAAAGAGCTTCACATTATGGTTATTCCATGTAGGAGGATGATAGTTATCACTTCTAGACGCTATTCTGTAAAATTTTTCTTCTATGTTCCTCCTACATTGAAATGAGTTTTACATTATGGTTATTCCATGAAGGAGGATACTAATTATCACATGTAGATGCTATTCTGGAAGATTTCGTCTTCTATAATCCTCCTACATTGAAATGAGTTTTACACCATGGTTATTCCATGAAGGGGGATGCTAATTATCACTTTTAGACAGGATTCTGGAAAACTTTTAGTTAGTATTGTGGAAAACTTTTGCGCACAACTTTTGCTATGTTCCTCCTATATTGAAATGAGTTCTACATTGTGGTTATTCCATGTTTTGTAATTTTTGTTCATTTTTCTTTTTATTCGCGTCTCCATGCCAGGTGTTCTTTTTTTGAATAACGATGTGTAGAAGAATTTTAAATGCCTGTGTTTGTGTCATTTAGCGTCTGTGTCATCGTCCGTGTGTCATCGTACGTCGGATGAGCTTTGCGTGGCTATTCTTGAGTTCTCAGAGTTGACGACGCTAGACGTCGACAATAGATGAAAACGACAGAGGAGAATGCCTATTTAGCAATAAGAAGAACGTAGCGCAAAAATGTCGGTATATTATTTGCGTTTTATCCGGTACTTTAAATTGATATAATTTTTGAGAAAAGTAGCCGAATCTAATCTTTAATTTTTATTAAATTAAAATGCTTTTGAATATTTGGATTAACTATAAACCTCTAATTCAATAAAAAAAGGATATCTAAAATGTTCAAAGTTTTTAAAGTTCAAAAAGTTTTTTAAATGTTCAAACCAATTTAATAAAGTATTTTACGAAATGTTCATACATATAGATAATGTTAAATTTAAGAAAGTAAGCTTACAAATAAAATATTTGTAGTATTTATTAACCCATTTCCCGCCAGGTGGTAAGAATTCTTACCAGAGAAGTAAAAAGATATACAGAATGACCTAAATTCTATTTATTCTATTTTTTTGCACATTTGGGTTGCCTATATATTTAAGAATCCATCAAATAAAAACTTTCATAAAAATTTCTTAGTTTTTGTCTTGATTTTTTCATTTGCTCCTAATACGAAAAAAATTGAACTTCAAAAACACAGCAAAAGATTTATAAACATATTTAATTGTTATCTAAAAGTTTATAAAACTCTAGGTAACACTTCTATCTATCATTACATATATCCATTATGCATTATATTCTTACTTATGTGCGCTAGATTTATGTTTGAACTTTAGTGGTAGGAATTCTTACCATTGGCGAAAAGCAGAAACAAGTTTCATACTTACTGTTTTCGAATTTTATCTTAGAATGAATTTAAATTGCATGTGAAGGGTGTTGAACAAGTTTCAACGTGTTCATTTATTGAGTATCGCTTGTGTAAGAAAAATCGGAAAATTTTACGTTCATTATGGAGTGTCGCCTGTGCAAACAACATCGTTTTTGTAGTGTTATATATATATATAAAGTTAATTATATCTTCCACAAGAAAAATGTTTTTGAAGTGAGTACAATTATTTTGAAGAAAGTTAATTAATTTAATTTAAACAAAAAATTATTCAAATTTATAAGTTTTCAAGTTTCAGTTATTTCACGTTTCAAGTTATGACGGTATTAGAAAAGCAACTAAGATGGCAGATATACGTGCTTGGCTTGAGGAAGATATATCCGACGGAGATGAAAATATAATAAAAGAAAACGTAAACACGGTTGTTTATTTACCGCCACGAAAAGTTGATGAAATAAGTGACGAGGAGAACATTGATGATAATGTTATGCATGGCCCTGATATAAATCCAATGCTCTAAATAGCCGGCAAAGTTGAAGTGGAGTATTCGACATGCAATATAGCTGCACCTAGCACGAAGAATAAAATTGATAGCAAGTCGCAAGCAGAAACATCAGCTGGAATTTCGCACCAACCATCTTTTGGTCAACCGATGTGGTCGAAGATAAAAAGAAAGTTTTACCGAAATCAACATTTTAACAGCGAATTAATTAAACGAAATTTAGAATTAGTTTCTGGACTAAGTACATAATTATCATTTCGTTCGTGTTATTGAACTTATTCAAATCATTTGTCATATTTATAGGTGGAAAGTCACCAATGGATTTTTTGCGATTGTTGTTTGATAATGATGTTACCAGTTTGATAGTACAACAAACGAATTTGTATGCACATCAAAATAATGTAGCCAATGGTGTTTGTGATAATGTACTGATAACAAGATTCATTGGTTTCCTTTTACTCACTCGGTATCATACAGTGCCACAGGTAGAGTCATATTTGAACAACGGATATGATTTAGGTGTGCTAATTGTAAAGGAAGTCCTTACGCGAGCACAGTATCGAAATATAAAAAGTATATACACCTCACCGATAATACTAAACTTGATGCTAACGATCGTTTCGCGAAATTATCACCGTTGCTAAGTTTATTGAACATGAAATTCATGCAGTTCGGAATATTCAGCGAATTCCTTTCGATTGATGAACAAATGGTGCCATATTTCCAGCAAAAATAATATTCCTCGTCGTTGTGCTCATTGCCATACCCATACCCCATTTATATGCATAAAATGCAAAGTACATTTGCACCCAAAATGTTTTATACAATACAGTAAACATAAATAATTATAATTACAATAGCTACTTTAACCTTATTTTCTGAAATAAACAGTTATATGATCAAATCTCATTTAATTTGTCAATAATTTAATTTCTACATTAAATCACTGTTTCATTTTATTTACATATACATATTACGCCACTGGTAAGAATTCTTACCATCCATTTCCTGGAAAACTAAAACTTAGAGAAACATAAAAATTTGCTAAAATCATATTGAAGCATTAAATATTATGCACACAAATTTTCAGTAAGCTATGTCTAGTATTTCTGATACCGGCGGTAAATGGGTTAAGAAGAATTAAAAAACTTTTTTGAAAAATTAAATTCCAAAAATTAATAAATACAAGTATTTATTGCTTGCAAACTTTTAAAAATTTTCGTAAAAATTATCTGGTTTTAAAATTGTTCTAAAAAAATTTTACGATTATTTAAATTTCCAATTTCTCATATCGCGTAACATAAAGAAATGGTGTTTTCAATTTTAAGTTGCAAAAATTTCGAGCTGCGGCCGCAAGCGCCGACAACCTTGCCAACACACGACCAAAGCAAACAGACGTATAAAATTACCCAACACAAGCAACAAACAACTGTACTTTGTCAAAATCGATGAAACGGAAGGGTAAGAAATGCATTGGGCTCGGACCATAGAAGAAGAAATAATAATAAGCAATCAAATATCGGAAAGTGGAACGAAGAGAGAAGAGAAGAAATTCACGAGAAATTATCGAGCTCGGGCCACGATACTTGTCGTGTGTATTGTCTACGTCCAAAAAGAATACATGTTGCTAGTACCCCTTTGCCAACCGACCGACCGCATCTGTTGCGAAAAATTGAAACATTTTCGTCATGCGCCTTCTATGTACTGTATATTCTTTGGTTTTACACTATGGTTATTCTATGCCGATGATGCTGCCTGATCACAAACCGCACCATACGGTCACTCTCTTTGGATGTAATGGTTTGTTTACATAACCGCCTAATTAAAAATGGGCCTAATCACTAAAGACTAATCACTTTGTTGAAAAATTCGTTGTTTTCATTCAGTTTTTCAAACAGCGAATTTTTATAATTATAATTCGTTGTTCAAGAATGTAGCATGTCCCATGTCCCAATTTCCCAAGCTTTACTAAATAAATATCAAAGGATGACAGCTCAATTCTTGACATTACATCATTTGACAGCCAATTTACTTCCTAACCTTAAATTTGCCCACCCTTTACAAGCATTGCAATTAGATTGTTGAATAGTAACGAAATAATAACACAAAAAAAAGTTTGCCTTCAAAATTTTAGCACTTAATTGGGGCGGCAATTTGATTAATCGCCCCGGGCGGCATGAACCCTAGCTACGCCACCGCCGCCAATAGCTTTTATAGATGTTGTTTACACTTCTGCCCATTTTTGCTTCAGTGTGGTTGGGTTTCAAGTTTAAAGCGACTAAATAGCCGCGTTTCTTTTGTCGCGGGTTTTTTTAGAAATTTACGAAATTTTTTAGGGGAAAATAATCGGGTGACCGCTTAGGTTAGTAACGATGGCTATCCACGCTAATTCAATAAGCGGGGATAGAATACAGTCGTGTCAAATCACAGTACACAATTTGTATTGAGTTATTACAGTTTCTGACAGATTTAAATAAAAGATTCTTAAGCGAGGATGTTCGTTTTATTTGTTTCGCCGATAATAAGCGTACAACTGTGGCAAAAGAAACCCTACTAAGGTTTGTTTGAGGAAGATGGCTCTTTCTCACAATATAAAAAAGACTTTTTGTCTATAATATAGGAGCAACAATCCTGAAAACAACGTCGTTAATATTTTATAATTTTTATTTTTGCCATGTCCCTTTTTAAGTATTTATGCGAATTATTTGTGCGCAGCAAAAAAATTTTGCACACCAAAAGAGAGTTGAGTTTGTATTTTATTTGTATTGCCTCATCTCTTCAATAAGTCCAATTATAGATACTAAAAATACTTAATCTAAAGATTATAAATCTAAAGATTTATTAAAATAAATTAACATCAATATGATTTAGTACTCAACCAAGATACTTCAATTCCAGTTTTATAATTCAAATAATTCAATTCAATCGTCAAATCGAATGTAAACAAATGAAGAAAAAGAGGAACAAGAGCAACAACAACGATAACAAACAAAGGACAAATCAAGTTTTGAGCCTGGAAACAACAACAGCAAGAAGAGGCATACAGTGTCGGCATCTGCAGTGTAAAGTTTTAAGCTCTAACTAACGAAACTCTTCGTAAAAGAGAAGAATTGAAATTTAGTAAGGAAGTTGTTAGAAGCGAAAGTTAGCGTTTGTAATGTTACGTTGTTCAGAAATAATACAATTTATTTTTCTTAATTCCGGTTACGTTCATTGTAGTTGAGCCTTTATTTATTAGTGTTAGCTTTTCAGCCGCCGAAAACTTAAACTTCGCCTGCTTTGAATCGGAGTAATCATCTTTACTGAAGGAATCAACAATCAACATTACTGCCGTGTGAGACTGTTGCAGGTTTTTTGTCGCCGGAAATATCGGTACTGAGCAGATGGCTTCACTGAAGTGTCACAGCTCGGTCGAAGATTAGCCGGTTTTGGTTGTGGAGGTGGCACTTTTTAAGTATTTATTCGAAAGGTTAATTATTTGTGCGCAGACAAAAAAATTTTGCACACCAAAAGAGAGTTGAGTTTGTATTTTATTTGTATTTTATTTGTATTATAAATCTAGATTTATTAAAATAAATTAACATCAATATGATTTAGTAAATACTCAACCAAGATACTTCAATTCCAGTTTTATAATTTCAATAATTCAATTCAATCGTCAAATCGAATGTAAACAAATGAAGAAAAAGAAGAACAAGAGCAACAACAACGATTACAAACAAAGGACAAATCAAGTTTAAAGCAAGGAAACAACAACAGCAACAGAGAGGCAGACAGTGTCGGCATTTACAGTGTAAAGTTTCAAGCTCTAACTAACGAAACTCTTCGTAAAAGAGAAGAATTGAAATTTGGCAACGAAGTGGTTAGAAGCGAAAGTTAGCGTTTGTACCGTTACGTTGTTCAGAAATAATACAATTTATTTTTCCATATGCCAGATGGAAGAAGTAGTTCTTCTTTACCAGGTATTTCATTTTACCAGGCTTGGACAAGAACACTTCATTGCCAAATTCCACGTTGCCGCAACACGAGAAGTAAACAAAACACTAAAAATTAGTGGCAGAGAAGAAAGTGATGAGCAGATGCATCGTATAAATTTTTCGATTGAAAAAATGGCGACCGCTTTGCCCTTTTAACTTTTTAACATACAGCAAACAAGCTTTCGCTTGCACTGATTGTCTGTTCTGAACGCAGCCAATTACATTATAACCGTCTTATACTGCCAAACAACTACCGTCTGATAATTGATTTGCACTATTTCATCCCCATCTTTGAATTTTCCCGAATTGTGCGCCGGTGCATTTTATTTGATATCAGTAACGCGATGTATGCCTTGGTAACTGGACACTATATTAAAGCCCAGCTTGCGTTTCTTAAGTGTTACCAGATTTAAAGATGCGGGCTGCATCAGCATCGGGTCTGTGATGTCCTGTATAATATAATTAGCCCAACGCTTCAGCTTGTCCGCCGTAGCTATTATTTGCTCAACGGGATTATGTACAAAGCGATCACGTTGGGCGCTCGTCGTTATTTCCAATCCCAAGCGCATATTGCGTCGTATCTCATTGAATTGTAGTTGACCATGAAATGGAGCCCGATCAATCATAGGTTGAATTGTTGCTATGGTTCGCGTAATGTCATTAAGAACCTGCGTTCCTATGTTAGAAACATTCCGGTGCGAAGCAAGTCGACGATGCAAATTACGCGCTGTCTTGGCTACAGGCAAAGCCGAAATTGCAGGTTCTCTTTATCCAAATTGTAGTGCTAAAGATTAAAAAATAAAAAGTTAGTAAGCTACTTAGTTATTCAAAGCGTAATGCAGGACTCTTACAAAGTTTCTTAAAATCTACTGCCTGCAATACAATTTTTTGATGACCAATGGAATGCATTCCCAGCTGTTTCAGCTCAAACGGTCGAATATTTAACAACTGCCGACTGCCGACTGCCAACTTCATTGTTCGTAAAGGAATATATGTAATTGTACATGGTGTCGTCCAGGCCTAAAAGTTATTCGGTTCTTCTGGTTCTTATGTTTATATCCTTACCTTTCAACCAGTCGGTCACTTGATAAGACGTCCACTCGGCAACATTAACATACGCCATCGCTGCAAAATAACTATTTACTTTTCTTAATATTACATATATTTCAATAAAAGTTGATTGTTGTAAATTGCACTTTAAAATATTGTAAAAATTTTTATGCAAAAAATAACTAGCGTTCTCACCAGAGTTCTGCGCCGAAACATGAGCCGATTTTGAGCCGCCACCAGCTTGCAATCCACGCTAATTCAATAAGAATACAGTGGTGTCAAATCACAGTACACAATTTGTATTGAATTATTACAGTTTCTGACAGATTTAAATAAAAGATTCGTAAGCGAGGATGCTCGTTTTATTTGTTATGCCGATAATAAGCGTACAACTGTGTCAAAAGAAACCCGACTAAGGTTTGTTTGAGGAAGATGGCTCTTTCTCACAATATAAAAAAGACTTTTTGTCTATAATATAGGAGAGACAATTCTAAAAACAACGTCGTTGATATTTTACAATTTTTATTTTTGTCCCTTTTTAAGTATTTATTCGAAAGGTTAATTATTTGTGCGCAGACAAAAAAATTTTGCACACCAAAAGAGAGTTGAGTTTGTATTTTATTTGTATTTTATTTGTATTATAAATCTAGATTTATTAAAATAAATTAACATCAATATGATTTAGTAAATACTCAACCAAGATACTTCAATTCCAGTTTTATAATTCAAATAATTCAATTCAATCGTCAAATCGAATGTAAACAAATAAAGAAAAAGAAGAGCAAGAGCAACAACACGATTACAAACAAAGGACAAATCAAGTTTAAAGCAAGGAAACAACAACAGCAACAGCGAGGCAGACAGTGTCGGCATTTACAGTGTAAAGTTTCAAGCTCTAACTAACGAAACTCTTCGTAAAAGAGAAGAATTGAAATTTGGCAACGAAGTTGTTAGAAGCGAAAGTTAGCGTTTGTAACGTTATGTTGTTCAGAAATAATACAATTTATTTTTGTTAATTCCGGTTACGTTCATTATAGTTGAGCCTTTATTTATTAGTGTTAGCTTTTCAGCCGCCGAAAACTTAAGCTTCGCCTGCTTTGAATCGGAGTAATTACTACTTCTTCCATATGCAGATTTTCTATTCCCTCCGTTGTTTATTTTGCTGAGCCTGAAGAATTTCAGCCTCCTCATCATCAGCGAAAGGTATTGGTTCAAATGTCTCCACTATAGTATCCTCCACATTGCAAATATACTTCTCATCCATGCGATAGTCCGTGTATTTCATTTTACCAGGCTTGGACAAGAACACTTCATTGCCAAATTCCACGTTGCCGCAACACGAGAAGTAAACAAAACACTAAAAATTAGTGACAGAGAAGAAAGTGATGGCAGATCCATCGTATAAATTTTTCGATTGAAAAAATGGCGACCGCTTTGCCCTTTTAAAGTTATTGGGTTCTTCTGGTACTTATCACATTAGGGCGTGTATGTTTATATCCTTACCTTTCAACCAGTCGGTCACTTGATCAGACGTCCACTCGGCAACATTAACATACGCCATCGCTGCAAAATAACTATTTACTTTAACGAAAAGTTTCTAAATATTACATATATTTCAATAAAAGTTGATTGTTGTAAATTGCGCTTTAAAATATTGTAAAAATTTTTATGCAAAAATTAACCAGCGTTCGCACCAGAGTTCTGCGCCGAAACATGAGCCGATTTTGAGCCGCCACCAGCTTGCAATCGGCTTAAAATTGGCCGCCAATAGGTTGTGGCAACCGCCAATCGCTTTTATAGATATTGTTTACACAACCGCCCATTTTTGCTTCAGTGTGGGTGGGTTTTAAGTTTAAAGCGACTAAATAGCCGCGTTTCTTTTGTCGCGGGTATACCCTTACGAAATTTTTTAGGGGAAAATAATCGGGTGACCGCTTAGGTTAGTAACGATAGCTATCCACGCTAATTCAATAAGCGGGGATAGAATACAGTGGTGTCAAATCACAGTACACAATTTGTATTGAATTATTACAGTTTCTGACAGATTTAAATAAAAGATTCGTAAGCGAGGATGCTCGTTACGCCGATAATATGGGTACAACTGTGGCAAAAGAAACCCGACTAAGGTTTGTTTGAGGAAGATGGCTCTTTCTCACAATATAAAAAAGACTTTTTGTCTTTAATATAGGAGCGACAATCCTAAAAATAACGTCGTTGATATTTATAATTTTTATTTTTGTCATGTCCCTTTTTAAGTATTTATTCGAAAGGTTAATTATTTGTGCGCAGACAAAAAATTTTGCACACCGAAAGAGAGTTGAGTTTGTATTTTATTTATATTGCCTCATCTCTTCAATAAGTCCAATTATAGATACTAAAAATACTTAATCTAAAGATTATAAATCTAGATTTATTAAAATAAATCACGAGCAACAACAACGATGACAAAAAAAGGAAAAATCGAATTTAGAGCCAGAAAACAACAACAGCAAGAAGAGGCAGACAGTGTCGGCATCTACAGTGTAAAGTTTCAAGCTCTAACTAACGAAACTCTTCGTAAAAGAGAAGAATTGAAATTTGGCAACGAAGTTGTTAGAAGCGAAAATTAGCGTTTGTAACGTTACGTTGGTCAGAAATAATACAATTTATCTTATTAATGTTGTTATTATTATTTATGTTGTTAATTCCGGTTACGTTCATTATAGTTGAGCCTTTATTTATTAGTGTTAGCTTTTCAGCCGCCGAAAACTTAAGCTTCGCCTGCTTTGAATCGGAGTAATCATCTTTACTGAAGGAATCAACATTACTGCCGTGTGAGACTGTTGCAGCTTTTTTGTCGCCGGAAATATCGGTACTGAGCAGATGGCTTTACTGAAGTGTCACATCTCGGTCGAAGATTAGCCGGTTTTAATGGTGGTGGTGGCACGTCTGGTGGTGCTAATTCACTTTGGTTTTTGTGTCTCGGTGGTGGTACCGGCGGTGTAACCAACAATAATTCTTTGCGCGGCTCTATGGCTGGTGGCGGAGTATCAGACTTGCCCTCTGAATTATCATACGCCGGTGTGCTAGGGCTCTTATCTAAACGCCCCCTTCAAACCGCTGATCACAATATACCACAATTAATTGCATCGACCACAGAGATATTTTAAAGAATTTCAGCCTCCTCATCATCAGCGAAAGGTATTGGTTCAAATGTCTCCACTATAGTATCCTCCACATTGCAAGTATACTTCTCATCCATGCGATAGTCCGTGTATTTCATTTTACCAGGCTTGGACAAGAACACTTCATTGCCAAATTCCACGTTGTCGCAACACGAGAAGTAAACAAAACACTAAAAATTAGTGGCAGAGAAGAAAGTGATGAGCAGATCCATCGTATAAATTTTTCGAATGAAAAAATGGCGACCGCTTTGCCCTTTTAACTTTTTAACAGACAGCAAACAAGCCTTCGCTTGCACTGATTGTCTGTTCTGAACGCAGCCAATTACATTGGTTGCATTCAGAACGGTCAAGCCATGTTGGCTTTTTGCTTAATTTTTTTCTGAGGGGGTAGAAAGGTCAGAAGGGCTGACAAAGCATTCGCCATTTTTTCTAGCCAAAAATTTGTATGCTGCATCTGTTCAGAACTTTCTTCTCTGTCACTCATTTTCAGTGTTTTATTTCCTTCTCGTGTGGCGGCCACGTGGAATTTGGCATAAAGTGTTGTTGTTGTTTAAATGTTGTTGTTTTTCAGCAAAGACTCGGCAAACGTATTCAGAGCACATGATTTATTCTGACAAGAAAAAGCCAACACAGCTTGACCGCTCTGAATGCAACCATAATTACCGTCTTATACTGCCAAACAACTACCGTTTGATAATTGATTTGCACAATTTCATCCCCATCTTTGAATTTTCCCGAATTGTGCGCCGGTGCATTTTATTTGATATCAGAAACGCGATGTATGCCGTGGTAACTGGACACTATATTAAAGCCCAGCTTGCGTTTCTTAAGTGTCACCAGATTTAAAGATGCGGGCTGCATCCGCATCAGGTCTGTGATGTCCTGTATAATATAATTAGCCCAACGCTTCAGCTTCTCCGCCGTAGCTTTTATTTGCTCAACGGGATTATGTACAAAGCGATCACTTTGGGCGCTCGTCGCCATTTCCAATCCCAAGCGCAACATATTGCGTCGTATCTCATTGAATTGTAGTTTACCATGAAATGGAGCCCGATCAAGCCCGATCAATCATAGGTTGAATTGTTGCTATGGTTCGCGTAATGTCATTAAGAACCTGCGTTCCTATGTTAGAAACATTCCGGTGCGAAGCAAGTCGACGATGCAAATTACGCGCTTCTTGGCTACAGGCAAAGCCGAAATTGCAGGTTCTCTTTATCCAAATTGTAGTGCTAACGATTAAAAAATAAAAAGTTAGTAAGCTACTTAGTTATTCGAAGCGTAATGCAGGACTATTACAAAGTTTCTTAAAATCTACTGCCTGCAATACAATTTTTTGATGACCAATGGAATGCATTCCCAGCTGTTTCAGCTCAAACGGTCGAATATTTAACAACTGCCGACTGCCGACTGCCAACTTCATTGTTCGTAAAGGAATATATGTATGTAATTGTACATGGTGTCGTCCAGGCCTAAAAGTTATTGGGTTCTTCTGGTACTTATCACATTAGGGCGTGTATGTTTATATCCTTACCTTTCAACCAGTCGGACACTTGATCAGACGTCACCTCGGCAACATTAACATACGCCATCGCTGCAAAATAACTATTTACTTTAACGAAAAGTTTCTTAATATTACATATATTTCAATAAAAGTTGATTGTTGTAAATTGCGCTTTAAAATATTGTAAAAATTTGTATACAAAAAATCACCGGTGTTGTCACCAGAGTTCCGCGCCGAAACATGAGCCGCCGCCGTCGGTGGCTTACAATCGGCTTAAAATTAGCCGCCGTTAGGTTGCGGCAACCGCCAATCCCTTTTATAGATGTTGTTTACACAACCGCCCATTTTTGCTTCAGCGTGTTTCTTTTGTCGCGGGTATACCCTTAGGGGAAATTTTTTAGGGGAAAATAATGGGGTGACCGCTTAGGTTAGTAACGATGGCTATCCACGCTAATTCAATAAGAATACAGTGGTGTCAAATTACAGTACACAATTTGTATTGAATTATTACAGTTTCTGACAGATTTAAATAAAAGATTTGTAAGCGAGGATGCTCGTTTTATTTGTTATGCCGATAATAAGCGTACAACTGTGGCAAAAGAAACCCGACTAAGGTTTGTTTGAGGAAGATGGCTCTTTCTCACAATATAAAAAAGACTTTTTGTTATAATATAGGAGCGACAATCCTGAAAATAACGTCTTGATATTTTATAATTTTTATTTTTGTCATGCCCCTTTTTAATTATTTATTCGAAAGGTTAATTATTTGTGCGCAGACAAAAAAATTTTGCACACCGAAAGAGAGTTGAGTTTGTATTTTATTTGTATTGCCTCATCTCTTTAATAAGTCCAATTATAGATACTAAAAATACTTAATCTAAAGATTATAAATCTAGATTTATTAAAATAAATTAACATCAATATGATTTAGTAAATACTCAACCAAGACACTTCAATTCCAGTTTTATAATTCAAATAATTTAATTCAATCGTCAAATCGAATGTAAACAAATGAAGAAAAAGAAGAACAAGAGCAACAACAACGATTACAAACAAAGGACAAATCAAATTTAGAGCCAGAAAACAACAACAGCAAGAGGCAGACAGTGTCGGCATCTACAGTGTAAAGTTTCAAGCTCTAACTAACGAAACTCTTCGTAAAAGAGAAGAATTGGTTGCATTCAGAACGGTCAAGCCATGTTGGCTTTTTGCTTAATTTTTTTCTGAGGGGGTAGAAAGGTCAGAAGGGCTGACAAAGCATTCGCCATTTTTTCTAGCCAAAAATTTGTATGCTGCATCTGTTCAGAACTTTCTTCTCTGTCACTCATTTTCAGTGTTTTATTTCCTTCTCGTGTGGCGGCCACGTGGAATTTGGCATAAAGTGTTGTTGTTGTTTAAATGTTGTTGTTTTTCAGCAAAGACTCGGCAAACGTATTCAGAGCACATGATTTATTCTGACAAGAAAAAGCCAACACAGCTTGACCGCTCTGAATGCAACCATAATTACCGTCTTATACTGCCAAACAACTACCGTTTGATAATTGATTTGCACAATTTCGTCCCCATCTTTGAATTTTCCCGAATTGTGCGCCGGTGCATTTTATTTGATATCAGAAACGCGATGTATGCCGTGGTAACTGGACACTATATTAAAGCCCAGCTTGCGTTTCTTAAGTGTCACCAGATTTAAAGATGCGGGCTGCATCCGCATCAGGTCTGTGATGTCCTGTATAATATAATTAGCCCAACGCTTCAGCTTCTCCGCCGTAGCTTTTATTTGCTCAACGGGATTATGTACAAAGCGATCACTTTGGGCGCTCGTCGCCATTTCCAATCCCAAGCGCAACATATTGCGTCGTATCTCATTGAATTGTAGTTTACCATGAAATGGAGCCCGATCAAGCCCGATCAATCATAGGTTGAATTGTTGCTATGGTTCGCGTAATGTCATTAAGAACCTGCGTTCCTATGTTAGAAACATTCCGGTGCGAAGCAAGTCGACGATGCAAATTACGCGCTTCTTGGCTACAGGCAAAGCCGAAATTGCAGGTTCTCTTTATCCAAATTGTAGTGCTAACGATTAAAAAATAAAAAGTTAGTAAGCTACTTAGTTATTCGAAGCGTAATGCAGGACTATTACAAAGTTTCTTAAAATCTACTGCCTGCAATACAATTTTTTGATGACCAATGGAATGCATTCCCAGCTGTTTTAGCTCAAACGGTCGAATATTTAACAACTGCCGACTGCCGACTGCCAACTTCATTGTTCGTAAAGGAATATATGTAATTGTACATGGTGTCGTCCAGGCCTAAAAGTTATTGGGTTCTTCTGGTACTTATCACATTAGGGCGAGTATGTTTATATCCTTACCTTTCAACCAGTCGGTCACTTCATCAGACGTCCACTCGGCAACATTAACATACGCCATCGCTGCAAAATAACTATTTACTTTAACGAAAAGTTTCTTAATATTACATATGTTTCAATAAAAGTTGATTGTTGTAAATTGCGCTTTAAAATAATGTAAAAATTTTTATGCAAAAAATCACCGGCGTTGTCACCAGAGTTCCGCGCCGAAACTTGAGCCGCCGCCGTCGGTGGCTGGCTATTGGCTTAAAACTGGCCGCTGTTAGGTTGCGGCTACCGCCAATAGCTTTTATAGATGTTGTTTACACTTCCGCCCATTTTTGCTTCAGTGTGGGTGGGTTTCAAGTTTAAAGCAACTAAATAGCCGCGTTTCTTTTGTCGCGGGTATACCCTTACGAAATTTTTTAGGGGAAATTATCGGGTGACCGCTTAGGTTAGTAACGATGGCTATCCACGCTAATTCAATAAGCGGGGATAGAATACAGTTGTGTCAAATCACAGTACACAATTTGTATTGAATTATTACAGTTTCTGACAGATTTAAATAAAACATTCTTAAGCGAGGATGTTCGTTTTATTTGTTACGCCGATAATAAGCGTACAACTGTGGCAAAAGAAACCCTACTAAGGTTTGTTTGAAGAAGATGGCTCTTTCTCACAATATAAAAAAGACTTTTTGTCTATAATATAGGAGCGACAATCCTGAAAACAACGTCGGTGATATTTTATAATTCTTATTTTTGCCATGTCCCTTTTTAAGTATTTAAGTATTTATTCGAAAGGTTAATTATTTGTGCGCAGACAAAAAATTTTGCACACCAAAAGAGAGTTGAGTTTGTATTTTATTTGTATTGCCTCATCTCTTCAATAAGTCCAATTATAGATACTAAAAATACTTAATCTAAAGTTTATAAATCTAAGGATTTATTAAAATAAATTAACATCAATATTATTTAGTACTCAACCAAGATACTTCAATTCCAGTTTTATAATTCAAATAATTCAATTCAATCGTCAAATCGAATGTAAACAAATGAAGAAAAAGAGGAACAAGAGCAACAACAACGATAAGAAACAAAGGACAAATCAGGTTTAGAGCCTGGAAACAACAACAACAAGAAGAGGCATACAGTGTCGGCATCTGCAGTGTAAAGTTTAAAGCTCTAATTAACGAAACTCTTCGTAAAAGAGAAGAATTGAAATTTAGTAAGGAAGTTGTTAGAAGCGAAAGTTAGCGTTTGTAATGTTACGTTGTTCAGAAATAATACAATTTATTTTTCTTAATTCCGGTTACGTTCATTATAGTTGAGCCTTTATTTATTAGTGTTAGCTTTTCAGCCGCCGAAAACTTAAGCTTCGCCTGCTTTGAATCGGAGTTAATCATCTGTACTTCAAGGAATATATGTATGTAATTGTACATGGTGTCGTCCAGGCCTAAAAGTTATTGGGTTCTTCTGGTACTTATCACATTAGGGCGTGTATGTTTATATCCTTACCTTTCAACCAGTCGGTCACTTGATCAGACGTCCACTCGGCAACATTAACATACGCCATTGCTGCAAAATAACTATTTACTTTAACGAAAAGTTTCTTAATATTACATATATTTCAATAAAAGTTGATTGTTGTAAATTGCGCTTTAAAATATTGTAAAAATTTGTATGCAAAAAAACACCGGCGTTGTCACCAGAGTTCCGCGCCGAAACTTGAGCCGCCGCCGTCTGAGGCTATCAATCGGCTTAAAATTAGCCGCCGTTAGGTTGCGGCAACCGCCAATCCATTTATAGATGTTGTTTACACAACCGCCCATTTTTGCTTCAGCGTGGGTGGGTTTCAGGCTTAAAGCGACTAAATAGCCGCGTTTCTTTTGTCGCGGGTATACCCTTAAGAAATTTTTTAGGGGAAAATAATCGGGTGACCGCTTATGTTAGTAACGATGGCTATCCACGCTAATTCAATAAGAATACAGTGGTGTCAAATCACAGTACACAATTTGTATTGAATTATTACAGTTTCTGACAGATTTAAATAAAAGATTCGTAAGCGAGGATGCTCGTTTTACAATATTTGTTATGCCGATAATAAGCGTACAACTGTGGCAAAAGAAACCCGACTAAGGTTTGTTTGAAGAAGATGGCTCTTTCTTACAATATAAAAAAGACTTTTTGTCTATAATATAGGAGCAACAATCCTGAAAATAACGTCGTTGATATTTTATAATTTTTATTTTTGTCATGTCCCTTTTTAAGTATTTATTCGAAAGGTTAATTATTTGTGCGCAGACAAAAAATTTTGCACACTGAAAGAGAGTTGAGTTTGTATTTTATTTATATTGCCTCATCTCTTTAATAAGTCCAATTATAGATACTAAAAATACTTAATCTAAAGATTATAAATCTAGATTTATTAAAATAAATTAACATCAATATGATTTAGTAAATACTCAACCAAGATACTTCAATTCCAGTTTTATAATTCAAATAATTCAATTCAATCGTCAAATCGAATGTAAACAAATGAAGAAAAAGAAGAACAAGAGCAACAACAACGATTACAAACAAAGGACAAATCAAATTTAGAGCCAGAAAACAACATCAGCAAGAGGCAGACAGTGTCGGCATCTACAGTGTTATGTTTCAAGCTCTAACTAACAAAACTCTTCGTAAAAGAGAAGAATTGAAATTTGGCAACGAAGTTGTTAGAAGCAAAAGTTAGCGTTTGTAACGTTACGTTGTTCAGAAATAATACAATTTATTTTTGTTAATTCCGGTTACGTTCATTATAGTTGAGCCTTTATTTATTAGTGTTAGCTTTTCAGCCGCCGAAAACTTAAGCTTCGCCTGCTTTGAATCGGAGTAATTACTACTTCTTCCATATGCAGATTTTCTATTCCCTCCGTTGTTTATTTTGCTGAACCTGAAGAATTTCAGCCTCCTCATCATCAGCGAAAGGTATTGGTTCAAATGTCTCCACTATAGTATCCTCCACATTGCAAATATACTTCTCATCCATGCGATAGTCCGTGTATTACTGCAATTCCAGTTTTATAATTCAAATAATTCAATTCAATCGTCAAATCGAATGTAAACAAATGAAGAAAAAGAAGAACACGAGCAACAACAACGATGACAAAAAAAGGAAAAATCGAATTTAGAGCCAGAAAACAACAACAGCAAGAAGAGGCAGACAGTGTCGGCATCTACAGTGTAAAGTTTCAAGCTCTAACTAACGAAACTCTTCGTAAAAGAGAAGAATTGAAATTTGGCAACGAAGTTGTTAGAAGCGAAAGTTAGCGTTTGTAACGTTACGTTGTTCAGAAATAATACAATTTATGTAATTAATGTTGTTATTATTATTTATGTTGTTAATTCCGGTTACGTTCATTATAGTTGAGCCTTTATTTATTAGTGTTAGCTTTTCAGCCGCCGAAAACTTAAGCTTCGCCTGCTTTGAATCGGAGTTAATCATCTTTACTGAAGAAATCAACAATCAACATTACTGCCGTGTGAGACTGTTGCAGCTTTTTTGTCGCCGGAAATATCGGTACTGAGCAGATGGCTTTACTGAAGTGTCACAGCTCGATCGAAGATTAGCCGGTTTTGGTGGTGGAGGTGGCACGTCTGGTGGTGCTAATTCACTTTGGTTTATGTGTCTCGGTGGTGGTACCGGCGGTGTAACCAACAATAATTCTTTGCGCGGCTCTATGGCTGGTGGCGGAGTATCAGACTTGCCCTCTGAATTATCATACGCCGGTGTGCTAGGGCTCTTATCTAAACGCCCCCTTCAAACCGCTGATCACAATATACCACAATTAATTGCATCGACCACAGAGATATTTTAAAGAATTTCAGCCTCCTCATCATCAGCGAAAGGTATTGGTTCAAATGTCTCCACTATAGTATCCTCCACATTGCAAATATACTTCTCATCCATGCGATAGTCCGTGTATTTCATTTTACCAGGCTTGGACAAGAACACTTCATTGCCAAATTCCACGTTGCCGCAACACGAGAAGTAAACAAAACACTAAAAATTAGTGGCAGAGAAGAAAGTGATGAGCAGATTCATCGTATAAATTTTTCGATTGAAAAAATGGCGACCGCTTTGCCCTTTTAAATTTTTAACAGACAGCAAACAAGCCTTCGCTTGCACTGATTGTCTGTTCTGAACGCAGCCAATTACATTATTACCGTCTTATACTGCCAAACAACTACCGTTTGATAATTGATTTGCACTATTTCATCCTCATCTTTGAATTTTCCCGAATTGTGCGCTGGTGCATTTTATTTGATATCAGTAACGCGATGTATGCCGTGGTAACTGGACACTATATTAAAGCCCAGCTTGCGTTTCTTAAGTGTTACCAGATTTAAAGATGCGGGCTGCATCAGCATCGAGTCTGTGATGTCCTGTATAATATAATTAGCCCAACGCTTCAGCTTGTCTGCCGTAGCTTTTATTTGCTCAACGGGATTATGTACAAAGCGATCACTTTGGGCGCTCGTCGCCATTTCCAATCCCAAGCGCAACATATTGCGTCGTATCTCATTGAATTGTAGTTGACCATGAAATGGAGCCCGATCAAGCCCGATCAATCATAGGTTGAATTGTTGCTATGGTTCGCGTAGTGTCATTAAGAACCTGCGTTCCTATGTTAGAAACATTCCGGTGCGAAGCAAGTCGACGATGCAAATTACGCGCTGTCTTGGCTACAGGCAAAGCCGAAATTGCAGGTTCTCTTTATCCAAATTGTAGTGCTAACGATTAAAAAATAAAAAGTTAGTAAGCTACTTAGTTATTCGAAGTGTAATGCAGGACTATTACAAAGTTTCTTAAAATCTACTGCCTGCAATACAATTTTTTGATGACCAATGGAATGCATTCCCAGCTGTTTCAGCTCAAACGGTCGAATATTTAACAACTGTCGACTGCCAACTTCATTGTTCGTAAAGGAATATATGTATGTAATTGTACATGGTGTCCTCCAGGCCTAAAAGTTATTGGGTTCTTCTGGTACTTATCACATTAGGGCGTGTATGTTTATATCCTTACCTTTCAACCAGTCGGTCACTTGATCAGACGTCCACTCGGCAACATTAACATACGCCATCGCTGCAAAATAACTATTTACTTTAACGAAAAGTTTCTTAATATTACATATATTTCAATAAAAGTTGATTGTTGTAAATTGCGCTTTAAAATATTGTAAAAATTTGTATGCAAAAAACCACCGGCGTTGTCACCAGAGTTCCGCGCCGAAACATGAGCCGCCGCCGTCGGTGGCTTGCAATTGGCTTAAAACTGGCCGCTGTTAGGTTGCGGCTACCGCCAATAGCTTTTATAGATGTTGTTTACACTTCCGCCCATTTTTGCTTCAGTGTGGGTGGGTTTCAAGTTTAAAGCCACTAAATAGCCGCGTTTCTTTTGTCGCGGATATACCCTTACGAAATTTTTTAGGGGAAATTATCGGGTGACCGCTTAGGTTAGTAACGATGGCTATCCACGCTAATTCAATAAGAATACAGTGGTGTCAAATCACAGTACACAATTTGTATTGAATTATTACAGTTTCTGACAGATTTAAATAAAAGATTCGTAAGCGAGGATGCTCGTTTTATTTGTTATGCCGATAAAAAGCGTACAACTGTGTCAAAAGAAACCCGACTAAGGTTTGTTTGAGGAAGATGGCTCTTTCTCACAATATAAAAAAGACTTTTTGTCTATAATATAGGAGCGACAATCCTGAAAACAACGTCGTTGATATTTTATAATTTTTATTTTTGTCCCTTTTTAAGTATTTATTCGAAAGGTTAATTATTTGTGCGCAGACAAAAAAATTTTGCACACCAAAAGAGAGTTGAGTTTGTATTTTATTTGTATTTTATTTGTATTATAAATCTAGATTTATTGAAATAAATTAACATCAATATGATTTAGTAAATACTCAACCAAGATACTTCAATTCCAGTTTTATAATTCAAATAATTCAATTCAATCGTCAAATCGAATGTAAACAAATGAAGAAAAAGAAGAACAAGAGCAACAACAACGATTACAAACAAAGGACAAATCAAGTTTAAAGCAAGGAAACAACAACAGCAACAGCGAGGCAGACAGTGTCGGCATTTACAGTGTAAAGTTTCAAGCTCTAACTAACGAAACTCTTCGTAAAAGAGAAGAATTGAAATTTGGCAACGAAGTTGTTAGAAGCGAAAGTTAGCGTTTGTAACGTTACGTTGTTCAGAAATAATACAATTTATTTTTGTTAATTCCGGTTACGTTCATTATAGTTAAGCCTTTATTTATTAGTGTTAGCTTTTCAGCCGCCGAAAACTTAAGCGTCGCCTGCTTTGAATCGGAGTAATTACTACTTCTTCCATATGCAGATTTTCTATTCCCTCCGTTGTTTATTTTGCTGAGCCTGAAGAATTTCAGCCTCCTCATTATCAGCGAAAGGTATTGGTTCAAATGTCTCCACTATAGTATCCTCCACATTGCAAATATACTTCTCATCCATGCGATAGTCCGTGTATTTCATTTTACCAGGCTTGGACAAGAACACTTCATTGCCAAATTCCACGTTGCCGCAACACGAGAAGTAAACAAAACACTAAAAATTAGTGGCAGAGAAGAAAGTTATGAGCAGATCCATCGTATAAATTTTTCGATTGAAAAAATGGCGACCGCTTTGCCCTTTTAACTTTTTAACAGACAGCAAACAAGCCTTCGCTTGCACTGATTGTCTGTTCTGAACGCAGCCAATTACATTATTACCGTCTTATACTGCCAAGCAACTACCGTTTTATAATTGATTTGCACTATTTCATCCCCATCTTTGAATTTTCCCGAATTATGCGCCGGTGCATTTTATTTGATATCAGTAACGCGATGTATGCCGTGGTAACTGGACACTATATTAAAGCCCAGCTTGCGTTTCTTAAGTGTTACCAGATTTAAAGATGCGGGCTGCATCAGCATCGGGTCTGTGATGTCCTGTATAATATAATTAGCCCAACGCTTCAGCTTGTCCGCCGTAGCTTTTATTTGCTCAACGGGATTATGTACAAAGCGATCACGTTGGGCGCTCGTCGCCATTTCCAATCCCAAGCGCAACATATTGCGTCGTATCTCATTGAATTGTAGTTGACCATGAAATGGAGCCCGATCAAGCCCGATCAATCATAGGTTGAATTGTTGCTATGGTTCGCGTAATGTCATTAGGAACCTGCGTTCCTATGTTAGAAACATTCCGGTGCGAAGCAAGTCGACGATGCAAATTACGCGCTGTCTTGGCTACAGGCAAAGCCGAAATTGCAGGTTCTCTTTATCCAAATTGTAGTGCTAACGATTAAAAAATAAAAAGTTAGTAAGCTACTTAGTTATTCGAAGCGTAATGCAGGACTATTACAAAGTTTCTTAAAATCTACTGCCTGCAATACAATTTTTTGATGACCAATGGAATGCATTCCCAGCTGTTTCAGCTCAAACGGTCGAATATTTATCAACTGCCGACTGCCAACTTCATTGTTCGTAAAGGAATATATGTATGTAATTGTACATGGTGTCGTCCAGGCCTAAAAGTTATTGGGTTCTTCTGGTACTTATCACATTAGGGCGTGTATGTTTATATCCTTACCTTTCAACCAGTCGGACACTTGATCAGACGTCACCTCGGCAACATTAACATACGCCATCGCTGCAAAATAACTATTTACTTTAACGAAAAGTTTCTTAATATTACATATATTTCAATAAAAGTTGATTGTTGTAAATTGCGCTTTAAAATATTGTAAAAATTTTTATGCAAAAAATCACCGGCGTTGTCACCAGAGTTCCGCGCCGAAACTTGAGCCGCCGCCGTCGGTGGCTGGCTATTGGCTTAAAACTGGCCGCTGTTAGGTTGCGGCTACCGCCAATCGCTTTTATAGATGTTGTTTACACTTCCGCCCATTTTTGCTTCAGTGTGGGTGGGTTTCAAGTTTAAAGCAACTAAATAGCCGCGTTTCTTTTGTCGCGGGTATACCCTTACGAAATTTTTTAGGTTAGTAACGATGGCTATCCACGCTAATTCAATAAGAATACAGTGGTGTCAAATCACAGTACACAATTTGTATTGAATTATTACAGTTTCTGACAGATTTAAATAAAAGATTCGTAAGCGAGGCTGCTCGTTTTATTTGTTATGCCGATAATAAGCGTACAACTGTGTCAAAAGAAACCCGACTAAGGTTTGTTTGAGGAAGATGGCTCTTTCTCACAATATAAAATTTATTTTTGTCCCTTTTTAAGTATTTATTCGAAAGGTTAATTATTTGTGCGCAGACAAAAAAGTTTTGCACACCAAAAGAGAGTTGAGTTTGTATTTTATTTGTATTTTATTTGTATTATAAATCTAGATTTATTAAAATAAATTAACATCAATATGATTTAGTAAATACTCAACCAAGATACTTCAATTCCAGTTTTATAATTCAAATAATTCAATTCAATCGTCAAATCGAATGTAAACAAATGAAGAAAAAGAAGAACAAGAGCAACAACAACGATTACAAACGAAGGACAAATCAAGTTTAAAGCAAGGAAACAACAACAGCAACAGCGAGGCAGACAGTGTCGGCATTTACAGTGTAAAGTTTGAAGCTCTAACTAACGAAACTCTTCGTAAAAGAGAAGAATTGAAATTTGGCAACGAAGTTGTTAGAAGCGAAAGTTAGCGTTTGTAACGTTACGTTGTTCAGAAATAATACAATTTATTTTTGTTAATTCCGGTTACGTTCATTATAGTTGAGCCTTTATTTATTAGTGTTAGCTTTTCAGCCGCCGAAAACTTAAGCTTCGCCTGCTTTGAATCGGACTACTTCTTCCATATGCAGATTTTCTATTCCCTCCGTTGTTTATTTTGCTGAGGATGAAGAATTTCAGCCTCCTCATTATCAGCGAAAGGTATTGGTTCAAATGTCTCCACTATAGTATCCTCCACATTGCAAATATACTTCTCATCCATGCGATAGTCCGTGTATTTCATTTTACCAGGCTTGGACAAGAACACTTCATTGCCAAATTCCACGTTGCCGCAACACGAGAAGTAAACAAAACACTAAAAATTAGTGGCAGAGAAGAAAGTGATGAGCAGATCCATCGTATAAATTTTTCGATTGAAAAAATGGCGACCGCTTTGCCCTTTTAACTTTTTAACAGACAGCAAACAAGCCTTCGCTTGCACTGATTGTCTGTTCTGAACGCAGCCAATTACATTGTTACCGTCTTATACTGCCAAACAACTACCGTTTGATAACTGATTTGCACTATTTCATCCCCATCTTTGAATTTTCCCGAATTGTGCGCCGGTGCATTTTATTTGATATCAGTAACGCGATGTATGCCGTGGTAACTGGACACTATATTAAAGCCCAGCTTGCGTTTCTTAAGTGTTACCAGATTTAAAGATGCGGGCTGCATCAGCATCGAGTCTGTGATGTCCTGTATAATATAATTAGCCCAACGCTTCAGCTTGTCCGCCGTAGCTTTTATTTGCTCAACGAGATTATGTACAAAGCGATCACGTTGGGCGCTCGTCGCCATTTCCAATCCCAAGCGCAACATATTGCGTCGTATCTCATTGAATCCCAAGCGAAGCAAGTCGACGATGCAAATTACGCGCTTCTTGGCTACAGGCAAAGCCGAAATTGCAGGTTCTCTTTATCCAAATTGTAGTGCTAACGATTAAAAAATAAAAAGTTAGTAAGCTACTTAGTTATTCGAAGCGTAATGCAGGACTATTACAAAGTTTCTTAAAATCTACTGCCTGCAATACAATTTTTTGATGACCAATGGAATGCATTCCCAGCTGTTTCAGCTCAAACGGTCGAATATTTAACAACTGCCGACTGCCAACTTCATTGTTCGTAAAGGAATATATGTATGTAATTGTACATGGTGTCGTCCAGGCCTAAAAGTTATTGGGTTCTTCTGGTACTTATCACATTAGGGCGTGTATGTTTATATCCTTACCTTTCAACCAGTCGGACACTTGATCAGACGTCACCTCGGCAACATTAACAACGCCATCGCTGCAAAATAACTATTTACTTTAACGAAAAGTTTCTTAATATTACATATATTTCAATAAAAGTTGATTGTTGTAAATTGCGCTTTAAAATATTGTAAAAATTTTTATGCAAAAAATCACCGGCGTTGTCACCAGAGTTCCGCGCCGAAACTTGAGCCGCCGCCGTCGGTGGCTGGCTATTGGCTTAAAACTGGCCGCTGTTAGGTTGCGGCTACCGCCAATCGCTTTTATAGATGTTGTTTACACTTCCGCCCATTTTTGCTTCAGTGTGGGTGGGTTTCAAGTTTAAAGCAACTAAATAGCCGCGTTTCTTTTGTCGCGGGTATACCCTTACGAAATTTTTTAGGTTAGTAACGATGGCTATCCACGCTAATTCAATAAGAATACAGTGGTGTCAAATCACAGTACACAATTTGTATTGAATTATTACAGTTTCTGACAGATTTAAATAAAAGATTCGTAAGCGAGGCTGCTCGTTTTATTTGTTATGCCGATAATAAGCGTACAACTGTGTCAAAAGAAACCCGACTAAGGTTTGTTTGAGGAAGATGGCTCTTTCTCACAATATAAAATTTATTTTTGTCCCTTTTTAAGTATTTATTCGAAAGGTTAATTATTTGTGCGCAGACAAAAAAGTTTTGCACACCAAAAGAGAGTTGAGTTTGTATTTTATTTGTATTTTATTTGTATTATAAATCTAGATTTATTAAAATAAATTAACATCAATATGATTTAGTAAATACTCAACCAAGATACTTCAATTCCAGTTTTATAATTCAAATAATTCAATTCAATCGTCAAATCGAATGTAAACAAATGAAGAAAAAGAAGAACAAGAGCAACAACAACGATTACAAACGAAGGACAAATCAAGTTTAAAGCAAGGAAACAACAACAGCAACAGCGAGGCAGACAGTGTCGGCATTTACAGTGTAAAGTTTGAAGCTCTAACTAACGAAACTCTTCGTAAAAGAGAAGAATTGAAATTTGGCAACGAAGTTGTTAGAAGCGAAAGTTAGCGTTTGTAACGTTACGTTGTTCAGAAATAATACAATTTATTTTTGTTAATTCCGGTTACGTTCATTATAGTTGAGCCTTTATTTATTAGTGTTAGCTTTTCAGCCGCCGAAAACTTAAGCTTCGCCTGCTTTGAATCGGACTACTTCTTCCATATGCAGATTTTCTATTCCCTCCGTTGTTTATTTTGCTGAGGATGAAGAATTTCAGCCTCCTCATTATCAGCGAAAGGTATTGGTTCAAATGTCTCCACTATAGTATCCTCCACATTGCAAATATACTTCTCATCCATGCGATAGTCCGTGTATTTCATTTTACCAGGCTTGGACAAGAACGCTTCATTGCCAAATTCCACGTTGCCGCAACACGAGAAGTAAACAAAACACTAAAAATTAGTGGCAGAGAAGAAAGTGATGAGCAGATCCATCGTATAAATTTTTCGATTGAAAAAATGGCGACCGCTTTGCCCTTTTAACTTTTTAACAGACAGCAAACAAGCCTTCGCTTGCACTGATTGTCTGTTCTGAACGCAGCCAATTACATTGTTACCGTCTTATACTGCCAAACAACTACCGTTTGATAACTGATTTGCACTATTTCATCCCCATCTTTGAATTTTCCCGAATTGTGCGCCGGTGCATTTTATTTGATATCAGTAACGCGATTTATGCCGTGGTAACTGGACACTATATTAAAGCCCAGCTTGCGTTTCTTAAGTGTTACCAGATTTAAAGATGCGGGCTGCATCAGCATCGAGTCTGTGATGTCCTGTATAATATAATTAGCCCAACGCTTCAGCTTGTCCGCCGTAGCTTTTATTTGCTCAACGAGATTATGTACAAAGCGATCACGTTGGGCGCTCGTCGCCATTTCCAATCCCAAGCGCAACATATTGCGTCGTATCTCATTGAATCCCAAGCGAAGCAAGTCGACGATGCAAATTACGCGCTTCTTGGCTACAGGCAAAGCCGAAATTGCAGGTTCTCTTTATCCAAATTGTAGTGCTAACGATTAAAAAATAAAAAGTTAGTAAGCTACTTAGTTATTCGAAGCGTAATGCAGGACTATTACAAAGTTTCTTAAAATCTACTGCCTGCAATACAATTTTTTGATGACCAATGGAATGCATTCCCAGCTGTTTCAGCTCAAACGGTCGAATATTTAACAACTGCCGACTGCCAACTTCATTGTTCGTAAAGGAATATATGTATGTAATTGTACATGGTGTCGTCCAGGCCTAAAAGTTATTGGGTTCTTCTGGTACTTATCACATTAGGGCGTGTATGTTTATATCCTTACCTTTCAACCAGTCGGACACTTGATCAGACGTCACCTCGGCAACATTAACAACGCCATCGCTGCAAAATAACTATTTACTTTAACGAAAAGTTTCTTAATATTACATATATTTCAATAAAAGTTGATTGTTGTAAATTGCGCTTTAAAATATTGTAAAAATTTTTATGCAAAAAATCACCGGCGTTGTCACCAGAGTTCCGCGCCGAAACTTGAGCCGCCGCCGTCGGTGGCTGGCTATTGGCTTAAAACTGGCCGCTGTTAGGTTGCGGCTACCGCCAATCGCTTTTATAGATGTTGTTTACACTTCCGCCCATTTTTGCTTCAGTGTGGGTGGGTTTCAAGTTTAAAGCAACTAAATAGCCGCGTTTCTTTTGTCGCGGGTATACCCTTACGAAATTTTTTAGGTTAGTAACGATGGCTATCCACGCTAATTCAATAAGAATACAGTGGTGTCAAATCACAGTACACAATTTGTATTGAATTATTACAGTTTCTGACAGATTTAAATAAAAGATTCGTAAGCGAGGCTGCTCGTTTTATTTGTTATGCCGATAATAAGCGTACAACTGTGTCAAAAGAAACCCGACTAAGGTTTGTTTGAGGAAGATGGCTCTTTCTCACAATATAAAATTTATTTTTGTCCCTTTTTAAGTATTTATTCGAAAGGTTAATTATTTGTGCGCAGACAAAAAAGTTTTGCACACCAAAAGAGAGTTGAGTTTGTATTTTATTATACCCTACACCCGAAGGGATGAGGGTATATTCACTTTGTTCTTCCGTTTGTAACGCATTAAAGGAGGCGTGGCAGGTATAGAAAAGTATATATATTCTGGCTCAGAATCACCTCCTGATTCGATTTAGCCATGTCCGTCCGTCTGTCTGTCTGTCTGTCTGTCTGTCTGTCTGTCTGTAGAAATCACGATTACGGGAGAACGAATAAAGCTATCGCCATGAAATTTGGCACGAATATACTTTGTCATCATAGGCTGTTTGGTATTGAAAATGAGGAAAATCGGATTAGTGCCACGCCTACTTTTAATAGCAAATGTGAATTTTCCCATGCTTATAGCTCAATTTCTCAGCTTGTAGAGCGAATATAAAGCTAAAATTTTTTCCCCGAGTCCACCTTCTTAGACTAAAATATATTCTGAAAAATGGGCGTGACACGCCCACTTATATAGTATACCATATAATGAGATGTTTGGTAGGAAAAACGGTGTTGTAGACGAGTTAATAGATAAAAATTTGCTCACTGTAAATTAAAAAAAAGTAGGTGTCACCCGCCCACTTTTTATCACCTCGACAGATGCGGGTGTAGGGTATATGAGCTTCGGCCAGGCCGAAGATAACGCTCTTACTTGTTTGTATTTTATTTGTATTATAAATCTAGATTTATTAAAATAAATTAACATCAATATGATTTAGTAAATACTCAACCAAGATACTTCAATTCCAGTTTTATAATTCAAATAATTCAATTCAATCGTCAAATCGAATGTAAACAAATGAAGAAAAAGAAGAACAAGAGCAACAACAACGATTACAAACGAAGGACAAATCAAGTTTAAAGCAAGGAAACAACAACAGCAACAGCGAGGCAGACGGCATTTACAGTGTAAAGTTTGAAGCTCTAACTAACGAAACTCTTCGTAAAAGAGAAGAATTGAAATTTGGCAACGAAGTTGTTAGAAGCGAAAGTTAGCGTTTGTAACGTTACGTTGTTCAGAAGTAATACAATTTATTTTTGTTAATTCCGGTTACGTTCATTATAGTTAAGCCTTTATTTATTAGTGTTAGCTTTTCAGCTGCCGAAAACTTAAGCTTCGCCTGCTTTGAATCGGACTACTTCTTCCATATGCAGATTTTCTATTCCCTCCGTTGTTTATTTTGCTGAGGATGAAGAATTTCAGCCTCCTCATTATCAGCGAAAGGTATTGGTTCAAATGTCTCCACTATAGTATCCTCCACATTGCAAATATACTTCTCATCCATGCGATAGTCCGTGTATTTCATTTTACCAGGCTTGGACAAGAACACTTCATTGCCAAATTCCACGTTGCCGCAACACGAGAAGTAAACAAAACACTAAAAATTAGTGGCAGAGAAGAAAGTGATGAGCAGATCCATCGTATAAATTTTTCGATTGAAAAAATGGCGACCGCTTTGCCCTTTTAACTTTTTAACAGACAGCAAACAAGCCTTCGCTTGCACTGATTGTCTGTTCTGAACGCAGCCAATTACATTGTTACCGTCTTATACTGCCAAACAACTACCGTTTGATAACTGATTTGCACTATTTCATCCCCATCTTTGAATTTTCCCGAATTGTGCGCCGGTGCATTTTATTTGATATCAGTAACGCGATGTATGCCGTGGTAACTGGACACTATATTAAAGCCCAGCTTGCGTTTCTTAAGTGTTACCAGATTTAAAGATGCGGGCTGCATCAGCATCGAGTCTGTGATGTCCTGTATAATATAATTAGCCCAACGCTTCAGCTTGTCCGCCGTAGCTTTTATTTGCTCAACGAGATTATGTACAAAGCGATCACGTTGGGCGCTCGTCGCCATTTCCAATACCAAGCGCAACATATTGCGTCGTATCTCATTGAATCCCAAGCGAAGCAAGTCGACGATGCAAATTACGCGCTTCTTGGCTACAGGCAAAGCCGAAATTGCAGGTTCTCTTTATCCAAATTGTAGTGCTAACGATTAAAAAAGAAAAAGTTAGTAAGCTACTTAGTTATTCGAAGCGTAATGCAGGACTATTACAAAGTTTCTTAAAATCTACTGCCTGCAATACAATTTTTTGATGACCAATGGAATGCATTCCCAGCTGTTTCAGCTCAAACGGTCGAATATTTAACAACTGCCGACTGCCGACTGCAAACTTCATTGTTCGTAAAGGAATATATGTAATTGTACATGGTGTCGTCCAGGCCTAAAAGTTATTGGGTTCTTCTGGTACTTATCACATTAGTGCGAGTATGTTTATATCCTTACCTTTCAACCAGTCGGTCACTTGATCAGACGTCCACTCGGCAACATTAACATACGCCATCGCTGCAAAATAACTATTTACTTTAACGAAAAGTTTCTTAATATTACATATGTTTCAATAAAAGTTGATTGTTGCAAATTGCGCTTTAAAATATTGTAAAAATTTGTATGCAAAAAATCACCGGCGTTGTCACCAGAGTTCCGCGCCGAAACTTGAGCCGCCGCCGTCGGTGGCTGGCTATTGGCTTAAAACTGGCCGCTGTTAGGTTGCGGCTACCGCCAATAGCTTTTATAGATGTTGTTTACACTTCCGCCCATTTTTGCTTCAGTGTGGGTGGGTTTCAAGTTTAAAGCAACTAAATAGCCGCGTTTCTTTTGTCGCGGATATACCCTTACGAAATTTTTTAGGGGAAATTATCGGCTGACCGCTTAGGTTAGTAACGATGGCTATCCACGCTAATTCAATAAGAATACAGTGGTGTCAAATCACAGTACACAATTTGTATTGAATTTTTACAGTTTCTGACAGATTTAAATAAAAGATTCGTAAGCGAGGATGCTCGTTTTATTTGTTATGCCGATAATAAGCGTACAACTGTGTCAAAAGAAACCCGACTAAGGTTTGTTTGAGGAAGATGGCTCTTTCTCACAATATAAAAAAGACTTTTTGTCTATAATATAGGAGAGACAATCCTGAAAACAACGTCGTTGATATTTTATAATTTTTATTTTTGTCCCTTTTTAAGTATTTATTCGAAAGGTTAATTATTTGTGCGCAGACAAAAAAATTTTGCACACCAAAAGAGAGTTGAGTTTGTATTTTATTTGTATTTTATTTGTATTATAAAACTAGATTTTTTAAAATAAATTAACATCAATATGATTTAGTAAATACTCAACCAAGATACTTCAATTCCAGTTTTATAATTCAAATAATTCAATTCAATCGTCAAATCGAATGTAAACAAATGAAGAAAAAGAAGAACAAGAGCAACAATAACGATTACAAACGAAGGACAAATCAAGTTTAAAGCAAGGAAACAACAACAGCAACAGCGAGGCAGACAGTGTCGGCATTTACAGTGTAAAGTTTCAAGCTCTAACTAACGAAACTCTTCGTAAAAGAGAAGAATTGAAATTTGGCAACGAAGTGGTTAGAAGCGAAAGTTAGCGTTTGTACCGTTACGTTGTTCAGAAATAATACAATTTATTTTTCCATATGCCAGATGGAAGAAGTAGTTCTTCTTTACCAGTTATTTCATTTTACCAGGCTTGGACAAGAACACTTCATTGCCAAATTCCACGTTGCCGCAACACGAGAAGTAAACAAAACACTAAAAATTAGTGGCAGAGAAGAAAGTGATGAGCAGATGCATCGTATAAATTTTTCGATTGAAAAAATGGCGACCGCTTTGCCCTTTTAACTTTTTAACATACAGCAAACAAGCTTTCGCTTGCACTGATTGTCTGTTCTGAACGCAGCCAATTACATTATTACCGTCTTATACTGCCAAACAACTACCGTCTGATAATTGATTTGCACTATTTCATCCCCATCTTTGAATTTTCCCGAATTGTGCGCCGGTGCATTTTATTTGATATCAGTAACGCGATGTATGCCTTGGTAACTGGACACTATATTAAAGCCCAGCTTGCGTTTCTTAAGTGTTACCAGATTTAAAGATGCGGGCTGCATCAGCATCGGGTCTGTGATGTCCTGTATAATATAATTAGCCCAACGCTTCAGCTTGTCCGCCGTAGCTATTATTTGCTCAACGGGATTATGTACAAAGCGATCACGTTGGGCGCTCGTCGTTATTTCCAATCCCAAGCGCATATTGCGTCGTATCTCATTGAATTGTAGTTGACCATGAAATGGAGCCCGATCAATCATAGGTTGAATTGTTGCTATGGTTCGCGTAATGTCATTAAGAACCTGCGTTCCTATGTTAGAAACATTCCGGTGCGAAGCAAGTCGACGATGCAAATTACGCGCTGTCTTGGCTACAGGCAAAGCCGAAATTGCAGGTTCTCTTTATCCAAATTGTAGTGCTAAAGATTAAAAAATAAAAAGTTAGTAAGCTACTTAGTTATTCGAAGCGTAATGCAGGACTCTTACAAAGTTTCTTAAAATCTACTGCCTGCAATACAATTTTTTGATGACCAATGAAATGCATTCCCAGCTGTTTCAGCTCAAACGGTCGAATATTTAACAACTGCCGACTGCCGACTGCCAACTTCATTGTTCGTAAAGGAATATATGTAATTGTACATGGTGTCGTCCAGGCCTAAAAGTTATTCGGTTCTTCTGGTTCTTATGTTTATATCCTTACCTTGCAACCAGTCGGTCACTTGATCAGACGTCCACTCGGCAACATTAACATACGCCATCGCTGCAAAATAACTATTTACTTTTCTTAATATTACATATATTTCAATAAAAGTTGATTGTTGTAAATTGCACTTTAAAATATTGTAAAAATTTTTATGCAAAAAATAACTAGCGTTCTCACCAGAGTTCTGCGCCGAAACATGAGCCGATTTTGAGCCGCCACCAGCTTGCAATCCACGCTAATTCAATAAGAATACAGTGGTGTCAAATCACAGTACACAATTTGTATTGAATTATTACAGTTTCTGACAGATTTAAATAAAAGATTCGTAAGCGAGGATGCTCGTTTTATTTGTTATGCCGATAATAAGCGTACAACTGTGTCAAAAGAAACCCGACTAAGGTTTGTTTGAGGAAGATGGCTCTTTCTCACAATATAAAAAAGACTTTTTGTCTATAATATAGGAGAGACAATTCTAAAAACAACGTCGTTGATATTTTACAATTTTTATTTTTGTCCCTTTTTAAGTATTTATTCGAAAGGTTAATTATTTGTGCGCAGACAAAAAAATTTTGCACACCAAAAGAGAGTTGAGTTTGTATTTTATTTGTATTTTATTTGTATTATAAATCTAGATTTATTAAAATAAATTAACATCAATATGATTTAGTAAATACTCAACCAAGATACTTCAATTCCAGTTTTATAATTCAAATAATTCAATTCAATCGTCAAATCGAATGTAAACAAATAAAGAAAAAGAAGAGCAAGAGCAACAACACGATTACAAACAAAGGACAAATCAAGTTTAAAACAAGGAAACAACAACAGCAACAGCGAGGCAGACAGTGTCGGCATTTACAGTGTTAAGTTTCAAGCTCTAACTAACGAAACTCTTCGTAAAAGAGAAGAATTGAAATTTGGCAACGAAGTTGTTAGAAGCGAAAGTTAGCGTTTGTAACGTTATGTTGTTCAGAAATAATACAATTTATTTTTGTTAATTCCGGTTACGTTCATTATAGTTGAGCCTTTATTTATTAGTGTTAGCTTTTCAGCCGCCGAAAACTTAAGCTTCGCCTGCTTTGAATCGGAGTAATTACTACTTCTTCCATATGCAGATTTTCTATTCCCTCCGTTGTTTATTTTGCTGAGCCTGAAGAATTTCAGCCTCCTCATCATCAGCGAAAGGTATTGGTTCAAATGTCTCCACTATAGTATCCTCCACATTGCAAATATACTTCTCATCCATGCGATAGTCCGTGTATTTCATTTTACCAGGCTTGGACAAGAACACTTCATTGCCAAATTCCACGTTGCCGCAACACGAGAAGTAAACAAAACACTAAAAATTAGTGACAGAGAAGAAAGTGATGGCAGATCCATCGTATAAATTTTTCGATTGAAAAAATGGCGACCGCTTTGCCCTTTTAAAGTTATTGGGTTCTTCTGGTACTTATCACATTAGGGCGTGTATGTTTATATCCTTACCTTTCAACCAGTCGGTCACTTGATCAGACGTCCACTCGGCAACATTAACATACGCCATCGCTGCAAAATAACTATTTACTTTAACGAAAAGTTTCTAAATATTACATATATTTCAATAAAAGTTGATTGTTGTAAATTGCGCTTTAAAATATTGTAAAAATTTTTATGCAAAAATTAACCAGCGTTCGCACCAGAGTTCTGCGCCGAAACATGAGCCGATTTTGAGCCGCCACCAGCTTGCAATCGGCTTAAAATTGGCCGCCAATAGGTTGTGGCAACCGCCAATCGCTTTTATAGATATTGTTTACACAACCGCCCATTTTTGCTTCAGTGTGGGTGGGTTTTAAGTTTAAAGCGACTAAATAGCCGCGTTTCTTTTGTCGCGGGTATACCCTTACGAAATTTTTTAGGGGAAAATAATCGGGTGACCGCTTAGGTTAGTAACGATAGCTATCCACGCTAATTCAATAAGCGGGGATAGAATACAGTGGTGTCAAATCACAGTACACAATTTGTATTGAATTATTACAGTTTCTGACAGATTTAAATAAAAGATTCGTAAGCGAGGATGCTCGTTACGCCGATAATATGGGTACAACTGTGGCAAAAGAAACCCGACTAAGGTTTGTTTGAGGAAGATGGCTCTTTCTCACAATATAAAAAAGACTTTTTGTCTTTAATATAGGAGCGACAATCCTAAAAATAACGTCGTTGATATTTATAATTTTTATTTTTGTCATGTCCCTTTTTAAGTATTTATTCGAAAGGTTAATTATTTGTGCGCAGACAAAAAATTTTGCACACCGAAAGAGAGTTGAGTTTGTATTTTATTTATATTGCCTCATCTCTTCAATAAGTCCAATTATAGATACTAAAAATACTTAATCTAAAGATTATAAATCTAGATTTATTAAAATAAATCACGAGCAACAACAACGATGACAAAAAAAGGAAAAATCGAATTTAGAGCCAGAAAACAACAACAGCAAGAAGAGGCAGACAGTGTCGGCATCTACAGTGTAAAGTTTCAAGCTCTAACTAACGAAACTCTTCGTAAAAGAGAAGAATTGAAATTTGGCAACGAAGTTGTTAGAAGCGAAAATTAGCGTTTGTAACGTTACGTTGTTCAGAAATAATACAATTTATCTTATTAATGTTGTTATTATTATTTATGTTGTTAATTCCGGTTACGTTCATTATAGTTGAGCCTTTATTTATTAGTGTTAGCTTTTCAGCCGCCGAAAACTTAAGCTTCGCCTGCTTTGAATCGGAGTAATCATCTTTACTGAAGGAATCAACAATCAACATTACTGCCGTGTGAGACTGTTGCAGCTTTTTTGTCGCCGGAAATATCGGTACTGAGCAGATGGCTTTACTGAAGTGTCACATCTCGGTCGAAGATTAGCCGGTTTTAATGGTGGAGGTGGCACGTCTGGTGGTGCTAATTCACTTTGGTTTTTGTGTCTCGGTGGTGGTACCGGCGGTGTAACCAACAATAATTCTTTGCGCGGCTCTATGGCTGGTGGCGGAGTATCAGACTTGCCCTCTGAATTATCATACGCCGGTGTGCTAGGGCTCTTATCTAAACGCCCCCTTCAAACCGCTGATCACAATATACCACAATTAATTGCATCGACCACAGAGATATTTTAAAGAATTTCAGCCTCCTCATCATCAGCGAAAGGTATTGGTTCAAATGTCTCCACTATAGTATCCTCCACATTGCAAGTATACTTCTCATCCATGCGATAGTCCGTGTATTTCATTTTACCAGGCTTGGACAAGAACACTTCATTGCCAAATTCCACGTTGCCGCAACACGAGAAGTAAACAAAACACTAAAAATTAGTGGCAGAGAAGAAAGTGATGAGCAGATCCATCGTATAAATTTTTCGAATGAAAAAATGGCGACCGCTTTGCCCTTTTAACTTTTTAACAGACAGCAAACAAGCCTTCGCTTGCACTGATTGTCTGTTCTGAACGCAGCCAATTACATTGGTTGCATTCAGAACGGTCAAGCCATGTTGGCTTTTTGCTTAATTTTTTTCTGAGGGGGTAGAAAGGTCAGAAGGGCTGACAAAGCATTCGCCATTTTTTCTAGCCAAAAATTTGTATGCTGCATCTGTTCAGAACTTTCTTCTCTGTCACTCATTTTCAGTGTTTTATTTCCTTCTCGTGTGGCGGCCACGTGGAATTTGGCATAAAGTGTTGTTGTTGTTTAAATGTTGTTGTTTTTCAGCAAAGACTCGGCAAACGTATTCAGAGCACATGATTTATTCTGACAAGAAAAAGCCAACACAGCTTGACCGCTCTGAATGCAACCATAATTACCGTCTTATACTGCCAAACAACTACCGTTTGATAATTGATTTGCACAATTTCATCCCCATCTTTGAATTTTCCCGAATTGTGCGCCGGTGCATTTTATTTGATATCAGAAACGCGATGTATGCCGTGGTAACTGGACACTATATTAAAGCCCAGCTTGCGTTTCTTAAGTGTCACCAGATTTAAAGATGCGGGCTGCATCCGCATCAGGTCTGTGATGTCCTGTATAATATAATTAGCCCAACGCTTCAGCTTCTCCGCCGTAGCTTTTATTTGCTCAACGGGATTATGTACAAAGCGATCACTTTGGGCGCTCGTCGCCATTTCCAATCCCAAGCGCAACATATTGCGTCGTATCTCATTGAATTGTAGTTTACCATGAAATGGAGCCCGATCAAGCCCGATCAATCATAGGTTGAATTGTTGCTATGGTTCGCGTAATGTCATTAAGAACCTGCGTTCCTATGTTAGAAACATTCCGGTGCGAAGCAAGTCGACGATGCAAATTACGCGCTTCTTGGCTACAGGCAAAGCCGAAATTGCAGGTTCTCTTTATCCAAATTGTAGTGCTAACGATTAAAAAATAAAAAGTTAGTAAGCTACTTAGTTATTCGAAGCGTAATGCAGGACTATTACAAAGTTTCTTAAAATCTACTGCCTGCAATACAATTTTTTGATGACCAATGGAATGCATTCCCAGCTGTTTCAGCTCAAACGGTCGAATATTTAACAACTGCCGACTGCCGACTGCCAACTTCATTGTTCGTAAAGGAATATATGTATGTAATTGTACATGGTGTCGTCCAGGCCTAAAAGTTATTGGGTTCTTCTGGTACTTATCACATTAGGGCGTGTATGTTTATATCCTTACCTTTCAACCAGTCGGACACTTGATCAGACGTCACCTCGGCAACATTAACATACGCCATCGCTGCAAAATAACTATTTACTTTAACGAAAAGTTTCTTAATATTACATATATTTCAATAAAAGTTGATTGTTGTAAATTGCGCTTTAAAATATTGTAAAAATTTGTATACAAAAAATCACCGGTGTTGTCACCAGAGTTCCGCGCCGAAACATGAGCCGCCGCCGTCGGTGGCTTACAATCGGCTTAAAATTAGCCGCCGTTAGGTTGCGGCAACCGCCAATCCCTTTTATAGATGTTGTTTACACAACCGCCCATTTTTGCTTCAGCGTGTTTCTTTTGTCGCGGGTATACCCTTAGGGGAAATTTTTTAGGGGAAAATAATGGGGTGACCGCTTAGGTTAGTAACGATGGCTATCCACGCTAATTCAATAAGAATACAGTGGTGTCAAATTACAGTACACAATTTGTATTGAATTATTACAGTTTCTGACAGATTTAAATAAAAGATTTGTAAGCGAGGATGCTCGTTTTATTTGTTATGCCGATAATAAGCGTACAACTGTGGCAAAAGAAACCCGACTAAGGTTTGTTTGAGGAAGATGGCTCTTTCTCACAATATAAAAAAGACTTTTTGTTATAATATAGGAGCGACAATCCTGAAAATAACGTCTTGATATTTTATAATTTTTATTTTTGTCATGCCCCTTTTTAATTATTTATTCGAAAGGTTAATTATTTGTGCGCAGACAAAAAAATTTTGCACACCGAAAGAGAGTTGAGTTTGTATTTTATTTGTATTGCCTCATCTCTTTAATAAGTCCAATTATAGATACTAAAAATACTTAATCTAAAGATTATAAATCTAGATTTATTAAAATAAATTAACATCAATATGATTTAGTAAATACTCAACCAAGATACTTCAATTCCAGTTTTATAATTCAAATAATTTAATTCAATCGTCAAATCGAATGTAAACAAATGAAGAAAAAGAAGAACAAGAGCAACAACAACGATTACAAACAAAGGACAAATCAAATTTAGAGCCAGAAAACAACAACAGCAAGAGGCAGACAGTGTCGGCATCTACAGTGTAAAGTTTCAAGCTCTAACTAACGAAACTCTTCGTAAAAGAGAAGAATTGGTTGCATTCAGAACGGTCAAGCCATGTTGGCTTTTTCTTTATTTTTTGTCTGAGGGGGTAGAAAGGTCAGAAGGGCTGACAAAGCATTCGCCATTTTTTCTAGCCAAAAATTTGTATGCTGCATCTGTTCAGAACTTTCTTCTCTGTCACTCATTTTCAGTGTTTTATTTCCTTCTCGTGTGGCGGCCACGTGGAATTTGGCATAGTGTTGTTGTTGTTTAAATGTTGTTGTTTTTCAGCAAACGTATTCAGAGCACATGATTTATTCTGACAAGAAAAAGCCAACAAGGCTTGACCGCTCTGAATGCAACCATTGTTCATAAAGGAATATATGTAATTGTGCATGGTGTCGTCCAGGCCTAAAAGTTATTGGGTTCTTCTGGTACTTATCACATTAGGGCGTGTATGTTTATATCCTTACCTTTCAACCAGTCGGTCACTTCATCAGACGTCCACTCGGCAACATTAACATACGCCATCGCTGCAAAATAACTATTTACTTTAACGAAAAGTTTCTTAATATTACATATGTTTCAATAAAAGTTGATTGTTGTAAATTGCGCTTTAAAATATTGTAAAAATTTTAATGCAAAAAATCACCGGCGTTGTCACCAGAGTTCCGCGCCGAAACTTGAGCCGCCGCCGTCGGTGGCTGGCTATTGGCTTAAAACTGGCCGCTGTTAGGTTGCGGCTACCGCCAATAGCTTTTATAGATGTTGTTTACACTTCCGCCCATTTTTGCTTCAGTGTGGGTGGGTTTCAAGTTTAAAGCAACTAAATAGCCGCGTTTCTTTTGTCGCGGGTATACCCTTACGAAATTTTTTAGGGGAAATTATCGGGTGACCGCTTAGGTTAGTAACGATGGCTATCCACGCTAATTCAATAAGCGGGGATAGAATACAGTTGTGTCAAATCACAGTACACAATTTGTATTGAATTATTACAGTTTCTGACAGATTTGAATAAAACATTCTTAAGCGAGGATGTTCGTTTTATTTGTTACGCCGATAATAAGCGTACAACTGTGGCAAAAGAAACCCTACTAAGGTTTGTTTGAAGAAGATGGCTCTTTCTCACAATATAAAAAAGACTTTTTGTCTATAATATAGGAGCGACAATCCTGAAAACAACGTCGGTGATATTTTATAATTCTTATTTTTGCCATGTCCCTTTTTAAGTATTTAAGTATTTATTCGAAAGGTTAATTATTTGTGCGCAGACAAAAAATTTTGCACACCAAAAGAGAGTTGAGTTTGTATTTTATTTGTATTGCCTCATCTCTTCAATAAGTCCAATTATAGATACTAAAAATACTTAATCTAAAGTTTATAAATCTAAAGATTTATTAAAATAAATTAACATCAATATTATTTAGTACTCAACCAAGATACTTCAATTCCAGTTTTATAATTCAAATAATTCAATTCAATCGTCAAATCGAATGTAAACAAATGAAGAACAAGTAAGAGCGTTATCTTCGGCCTGGCCGAAGCTCATATACCCTACACCCGCATCTGTCGAGGTGATAAAAAGTGGGCGGGTGACACCTACTTTTTTTTAATTTACAGTGAGCAAATTTTTATCTATTAACTCGTCTACAACACCGTTTTTCCTACCAAACATCTCATTATATGGTATACTATATAAGTGGGCGTGTCACGCCCATTTTTCAGAATATATTTTAGTCTAAGAAGGTGGACTCGGGGAAAAAATTTTAGCTTTATATTCGCTCTACAAGCTGAGAAATTGAGCTATAAGCATGGGAAAATTCACATTTGCTATTAAAAGTAGGCGTGGCACTAATCCGATTTTCCTCATTTTCAATACCAAACAGCCTATGATGACAAAGTATATTCGTGCCAAATTTCATGGCGATAGCTTTATTCGTTCTCCCGTAATCGTGATTTCTACAGACAGACAGACAGACAGACAGACAGACAGACAGACAGACAGACAGACGGACGGACATGGCTAAATCGAATCAGGAGGTGATTCTGAGCCAGAATATATATACTTTTCTATACCTGCCACGCCTCCTTTAATGCGTTACAAACGGAAGAACAAAGTGAATATACCCTCATCCCTTCGGGTGTAGGGTATAAAAAGAGGAACAAGAGCAACAACAACGATAACAAACAAAGGACAAATCAAGTTTAGAGCCTGGAAACAACAACAACAAGAAGAGGCATACAGTGTCGGCATCTGCAGTGTAAAGTTTAAAGCTCTAATTAACGAAACTCTTCGTAAAAGAGAAGAATTGAAATTTAGTAAGGAAGTTGTTAGAAGCGAAAGTTAGCGTTTGTAATGTTACGTTGTTCAGAAATAATACAATTTAATTTAATTAACGAAACTCTTCGTAAAAGAGAAGAATTGAAATTTAGTAAGGAAGTTGTTAGAAGCGAAAGTTAGCGTTTGTAATGTTACGTTGTTCAGAAATAATACAATTTATTTTTCTTAATTCCGGTTACGTTCATTATAGTTGAGCCTTTATTTATTAGTGTTAGCTTTTCAGCCGCCGAAAACTTAAGCTTCGCCTGCTTTGAATCGGAGTAATCATTTTTACTGAAGGAATCAACAATCAACATTACTGCCGTGTGAGACTGTTGCAGCTTTTTTGTCGCCGGAAATATCGGTACTGAGCAGATGGCTTTACTGAAGTGTCACAGCTCGGTCGAAGATTAGCCGGTTTTAATGGTGGAGGTGGCACGTCTGGTGGTGCTAATTCACTTTGGTTTTTGTGTCTCGGTGGTGGTACCGGCGGTGTAACCAACAATAATTCTTTGCGCGGCTCTATGGCTGGTGGCGGAGTATCAGACTTGCCCTCTGAATTATCATACGCCGGTGTGCTAGGGCTCTTATCTAAACGCCCCCTTCAAACCGCTGATCACAATATACCACAATTAATTGCATCGACCTCAGAGATATTTTAAAGAATTTCAGCCTCCTCATCATCAGCGAAAGGTATTGGTTCAAATGTCTCTACTATAGTATCCTCCACATTGCAAGTATACTTCTCATCCATGCGATAGTCCGTGTATTTCATTTTACCAGGCTTGAACAAGAACACTTCATTGCCAAATTCCACGTTGCCGCAACACGAGAAGTAAACAAAACACTAAAAATTAGTGACAGAGAAGAAAGTGATGAGCAGATCCATCGTACAAATTTTTCGATTGAAAAAATGGCGACCGCTTTGCCCTTTTAACTTTTTAACAGACAGCAAACAAGCCTTCGCTTGCACTGATTGTCTGTTCTGAACGCAGCCAATTACATTATTACCGTCTTATAATGCCAAACAGCTACCGTTTGATAATTGATTTGCACTATTTCATCCCCATCTTCGAATTTTTTCGAATTGTGCGCCGGTGCATTTTATTTGATATCAGTAACGCGATGTATGCCGTGGTAACTGGACACTATATTAAAGCCCAGCTTGCGTGTTACCAGATTTAAAGATGCGGGCTGCATCAGCATCGGGTCTGTGATGTCCTGTATAATATAATTAGCCCAACGCTTCAGCTTGTCCGCCGTAGTTTTTATTTGCTCAACGGGATTATATACAAAGCGATCACGTTGGGCGCTCGTCGCCATTTCCAATCCCAAGCGCAACATATTGCGTCGTATCTCATTGAATTGTAGTTGACCATGAAATGGAGCCCAATCAAGCCAACCAATGATAGGTTGAATTGTTGCTATGGTTCGCGTAATGTCATTAAGAACCTGCGTTCCTATGTTAGAAACATTCCGGTGCGAAGCAAGTCGACGATGCAAATTACGCGCTGTCTTGGCTACAGGCAAAGCCGAAATTGCAGGTTCTCTTTATCCAAATTGTAGTGCTAACGATTAAAAAATAAAAAGTTAGTAAGCTACTTAGTTATTCGAAGTGTAATGCAGGACTATTACAAAGTTTCTTAAAATCTACTGCCTGCAATACAATTTTTTGATGACCAATGGAATGCATTCCCAGCTGTTTCAGCTCAAACGGTCGAATATTTAACAACTGCCGACTGCCGACTGCCAACTTCATTGTTCGTAAAGGAATATATGTATGTAATTGTACATGGTGTCGTCCAGGCCTAAAAGTTATTGGGTTCTTCTGGTACTTATCACATTAGGGCGTGTATGTTTATATCCTTACCTTTCAACCAGTCGGACACTTGATCAGACGTCACCTCGGCAACATTAACATACGCCATCGCTGCAAAATAACTATTTACTTTAACGAAAAGTTTCTTAATATTACATATATTTCAATAAAAGTTGATTGTTGTAAATTGCGCTTTAAAATATTGTAAAAATTTGTATACAAAAAATCACCGGTGTTGTCACCAGAGTTCCGCGCCGAAACATGAGCCGCCGCCGTCGGTGGCTTACAATCGGCTTAAAATTAGCCGCCGTTAGGTTGCGGCAACCGCCAATCCCTTTTATAGATGTTGTTTACACAACCGCCCATTTTTGCTTCAGCGTGTTTCTTTTGTCGCGGGTATACCCTTAGGGGAAATTTTTTAGGGGAAAATAATGGGGTGACCGCTTAGGTTAGTAACGATGGCTATCCACGCTAATTCAATAAGAATACAGTGGTGTCAAATTACAGTACACAATTTGTATTGAATTATTACAGTTTCTGACAGATTTAAATAAAAGATTTGTAAGCGAGGATGCTCGTTTTATTTGTTATGCCGATAATAAGCGTACAACTGTGGCAAAAGAAACCCGACTAAGGTTTGTTTGAGGAAGATGGCTCTTTCTCACAATATAAAAAAGACTTTTTGTTATAATATAGGAGCGACAATCCTGAAAATAACGTCTTGATATTTTATAATTTTTATTTTTGTCATGCCCCTTTTTAATTATTTATTCGAAAGGTTAATTATTTGTGCGCAGACAAAAAAATTTTGCACACCGAAAGAGAGTTGAGTTTGTATTTTATTTGTATTGCCTCATCTCTTTAATAAGTCCAATTATAGATACTAAAAATACTTAATCTAAAGATTATAAATCTAGATTTATTAAAATAAATTAACATCAATATGATTTAGTAAATACTCAACCAAGATACTTCAATTCCAGTTTTATAATTCAAATAATTTAATTCAATCGTCAAATCGAATGTAAACAAATGAAGAAAAAGAAGAACAAGAGCAACAACAACGATTGCCCTAAAAGTTATTGGGTTCTTCTGGTACTTATCACATTAGGGCGTGTATGTTTATATCCTTACCTTTCAACCAGTCGGACACTTGATCAGACGTCACCTCGGCAACATTAACATACGCCATCGCTGCAAAATAACTATTTACTTTAACGAAAAGTTTCTTAATATTACATATATTTCAATAAAAGTTGATTGTTGTAAATTGCGCTTTAAAATATTGTAAAAATTTGTATACAAAAAAGCACCGGTGTTGTCACCAGAGTTCCGCGCCGAAACATGAGCCGCCGCCGTCGGTGGCTTACAATCGGCTTAAAATTAGCCGCCGTTAGGTTGCGGCAACCGCCAATCCCTTTTATAGATGTTGTTTACACAACCGCCCATTTTTGCTTCAGCGTGTTTCTTTTGTCACGGGAATACCCTTAGGGGAAATTTTTTAGGAGAAAATAATGGGGTGACCGCTTAGGTTAGTAACGATGGCTATCCACGCTAATTCAATAAGAATGCAGTGGTGTCAAATTACAGTACACAATTTGTATTGAATTATTACAGTTTCTGACAGATTTAAATAAAAGATTTGTAAGCGAGGATGCTCGTTTTATTTGTTATGCCGATAATAAGCGTACAACTGTGGCAAAAGAAACCCGACTAAGGTTTGTTTGAGGAAGATGGCTCTTTCTCACAATATAAAAAAGACTTTTTGTTATAATATAGGAGCGACAATCCTGAAAATAACGTCTTGATATTTTATAATTTTTATTTTTGTCATGCCCCTTTTTAATTATTTATTCGAAAGGTTAATTATTTGTGCGCAGACAAAAAAATTTTGCACACCGAAAGAGAGTTGAGTTTGTATTTTATTTGTATTGCCTCATCTCTTTAATAAGTCCAATTATAGATACTAAAAATACTTAATCTAAAGATTATAAATCTAGATTTATTAAAATAAATTAACATCAATATGATTTAGTAAATACTCAACCAAGATACTTCAATTCCAGTTTTATAATTCAAATAATTTAATTCAATCGTCAAATCGAATGTAAACAAATGAAGAAAAAGAAGAACAAGAGCAACAACAACGATTGCCCTAAAAGTTATTGGGTTCTTCTGGTACTTATCACATTAGGGCGTGTATGTTTATATCCTTACCTTTCAACCAGTCGGACACTTGATCAGACGTCACCTCGGCAACATTAACATACGCCATCGCTGCAAAATAACTATTTACTTTAACGAAAAGTTTCTTAATATTACATATATTTCAATAAAAGTTGATTGTTGTAAATTGCGCTTTAAAATATTGTAAAAATTTGTATACAAAAAATCACCGGTGTTGTCACCAGAGTTCCGCGCCGAAACATGAGCCGCCGCCGTCGGTGGCTTACAATCGGCTTAAAATTAGCCGCCGTTAGGTTGCGGCAACCGCCAATCCCTTTTATAGATGTTGTTTACACAACCGCCCATTTTTGCTTCAGCGTGTTTCTTTTGTCGCGGGTATACCCTTAGGGGAAATTTTTTAGGGGAAAATAATGGGGTGACCGCTTAGGTTAGTAACGATGGCTATCCACGCTAATTCAATAAGAATACAGTGGTGTCAAATTACAGTACACAATTTGTATTGAATTATTACAGTTTCTGACAGATTTAAATAAAAGATTTGTAAGCGAGGATGCTCGTTTTATTTGTTATGCCGATAATAAGCGTACAACTGTGGCAAAAGAAACCCGACTAAGGTTTGTTTGAGGAAGATGGCTCTTTCTCACAATATAAAAAAGACTTTTTGTTATAATATAGGAGCGACAATCCTGAAAATAACGTCTTGATATTTTATAATTTTTATTTTTGTCATGCCCCTTTTTAATTATTTATTCGAAAGGTTAATTATTTGTGCGCAGACAAAAAAATTTTGCACACCGAAAGAGAGTTGAGTTTGTATTTTATTTGTATTGCCTCATCTCTTTAATAAGTCCAATTATAGATACTAAAAATACTTAATCTAAAGATTATAAATCTAGATTTATTAAAATAAATTAACATCAATATGATTTAGTAAATACTCAACCAAGATACTTCAATTCCAGTTTTATAATTCAAATAATTTAATTCAATCGTCAAATCGAATGTAAACAAATGAAGAAAAAGAAGAACAAGAGCAACAACAACGATTACAAACAAAGGACAAATCAAATTTAGAGCCAGAAAACAACAACAGCAAGAGGCAGACAGTGTCGGCATCTACAGTGTAAAGTTTCAAGCTCTAACTAACGAAACTCTTCGTAAAAGAGAAGAATTGGTTGCATTCAGAACGGTCAAGCCATGTTGGCTTTTTGCTTAATTTTTTTCTGAGGGGGTAGAAAGGTCAGAAGGGCTGACAAAGCATTCGCCATTTTTTCTAGCCAAAAATTTGTATGCTGCATCTGTTCAGAACTTTCTTCTCTGTCACTCATTTTCAGTGTTTTATTTCCTTCTCGTGTGGCGGCCACGTGGAATTTGGCATAAAGTGTTGTTGTTGTTTAAATGTTGTTGTTTTTCAGCAAAGACTCGGCAAACGTATTCAGAGCACATGATTTATTCTGACAAGAAAAAGCCAACACAGCTTGACCGCTCTGAATGCAACCATAATTACCGTCTTATACTGCCAAACAACTACCGTTTGATAATTGATTTGCACAATTTCGTCCCCATCTTTGAATTTTCCCGAATTGTGCGCCGGTGCATTTTATTTGATATCAGAAACGCGATGTATGCCGTGGTAACTGGACACTATATTAAAGCCCAGCTTGCGTTTCTTAAGTGTCACCAGATTTAAAGATGCGGGCTGCATCCGCATCAGGTCTGTGATGTCCTGTATAATATAATTAGCCCAACGCTTCAGCTTCTCCGCCGTAGCTTTTATTTGCTCAACGGGATTATGTACAAAGCGATCACTTTGGGCGCTCGTCGCCATTTCCAATCCCAAGCGCAACATATTGCGTCGTATCTCATTGAATTGTAGTTTACCATGAAATGGAGCCCGATCAAGCCCGATCAATCATAGGTTGAATTGTTGCTATGGTTCGCGTAATGTCATTAAGAACCTGCGTTCCTATGTTAGAAACATTCCGGTGCGAAGCAAGTCGACGATGCAAATTACGCGCTTCTTGGCTACAGGCAAAGCCGAAATTGCAGGTTCTCTTTATCCAAATTGTAGTGCTAACGATTAAAAAATAAAAAGTTAGTAAGCTACTTAGTTATTCGAAGCGTAATGCAGGACTATTACAAAGTTTCTTAAAATCTACTGCCTGCAATACAATTTTTTGATGACCAATGGAATGCATTCCCAGCTGTTTTAGCTCAAACGGTCGAATATTTAACAACTGCCGACTGCCGACTGCCAACTTCATTGTTCGTAAAGGAATATATGTAATTGTACATGGTGTCGTCCAGGCCTAAAAGTTATTGGGTTCTTCTGGTACTTATCACATTAGGGCGAGTATGTTTATATCCTTACCTTTCAACCAGTCGGTCACTTCATCAGGCGTCCACTCGGCAACATTAACATACGCCATCGCTGCAAAATAACTATTTACTTTAACGAAAAGTTTCTTAATATTAAATATGTTTCAATAAAAGTTGATTGTTGTAAATTGCGCTTTAAAATATTGTAAAAATTTTTATGCAAAAAATCACCGGCGTTGTCACCAGAGTTCCGCGCCGAAACTTGAGCCGCCGCCGTCGGTGGCTGGCTATTGGCTTAAAACTGGCCGCTGTTAGGTTGCGGCTACCGCCAATAGCTTTTATAGATGTTGTTTACACTTCCGCCCATTTTTGCTTCAGTGTGGGTGGGTTTCAAGTTTAAAGCAACTAAATAGCCGCGTTTCTTTTGTCGCGGGTATACCCTTACGAAATTTTTTAGGGGAAATTATCGGGTGACCGCTTAGGTTAGTAACGATGGCTATCCACGCTAATTCAATAAGCGGGGATAGAATACAGTTGTGTCAAATCACAGTACACAATTTGTATTGAATTATTACAGTTTCTGACAGATTTAAATAAAACATTCTTAAGCGAGGATGTTCGTTTTATTTGTTACGCCGATAATAAGCGTACAACTGTGGCAAAAGAAACCCTACTAAGGTTTGTTTGAAGAAGATGGCTCTTTCTCACAATATAAAAAAGACTTTTTGTCTATAATATAGGAGCGACAATCCTGAAAACAACGTCGGTGATATTTTATAATTCTTATTTTTGCCATGTCCCTTTTTAAGTATTTAAGTATTTATTCGAAAGGTTAATTATTTGTGCGCAGACAAAAAATTTTGCACACCAAAAGAGAGTTGAGTTTGTATTTTATTTGTATTGCCTCATCTCTTCAATAAGTCCAATTATAGATACTAAAAATACTTAATCTAAAGTTTATAAATCTAAGGATTTATTAAAATAAATTAACATCAATATTATTTAGTACTCAACCAAGATACTTCAATTCCAGTTTTATAATTCAAATAATTCAATTCAATCGTCAAATCGAATGTAAACAAATGAAGAAAAAGAGGAACAAGAGCAACAACAACGATAACAAACAAAGGACAAATCAAGTTTAGAGCCTGGAAACAACAACAACAAGAAGAGGCATACAGTGTCGGCATCTGCAGTGTAAAGTTTAAAGCTCTAATTAACGAAACTCTTCGTAAAAGAGAAGAATTGAAATTTAGTAAGGAAGTTGTTAGAAGCGAAAGTTAGCGTTTGTAATGTTACGTTGTTCAGAAATAATACAATTTATTTTTCTTAATTCCGGTTACGTTCATTATAGTTGAGCCTTTATTTATTAGTGTTAGCTTTTCAGCCGCCGAAAACTTAAGCTTCGCCTGCTTTGAATCGGAGTTAATCATCTGTACTTCAAGGAATATATGTATGTAATTGTACATGGTGTCGTCCAGGCCTAAAAGTTATTGGGTTCTTCTGGTACTTATCACATTAGGGCGTGTATGTTTATATCCTTACCTTTCAACCAGTCGGTCACTTGATCAGACGTCCACTCGGCAACATTAACATACGCCATTGCTGCAAAATAACTATTTACTTTAACGAAAAGTTTCTTAATATTACATATATTTCAATAAAAGTTGATTGTTGTAAATTGCGCTTTAAAATATTGTAAAAATTTGTATGCAAAAAAACACCGGCGTTGTCACCAGAGTTCCGCGCCGAAACTTGAGCCGCCGCCGTCTGAGGCTATCAATCGGCTTAAAATTAGCCGCCGTTAGGTTGCGGCAACCGCCAATCCATTTATAGATGTTGTTTACACAACCGCCCATTTTTGCTTCAGCGTGGGTGGGTTTCAGGCTTAAAGCGACTAAATAGCCGCGTTTCTTTTGTCGCGGGTATACCCTTAAGAAATTTTTTAGGGGAAAATAATCGGGTGACCGCTTATGTTAGTAACGATGGCTATCCACGCTAATTCAATAAGAATACAGTGGTGTCAAATCACAGTACACAATTTGTATTGAATTATTACAGTTTCTGACAGATTTAAATAAAAGATTCGTAAGCGAGGATGCTCGTTTTACAATATTTGTTATGCCGATAATAAGCGTACAACTGTGGCAAAAGAAACCCGACTAAGGTTTGTTTGAAGAAGATGGCTCTTTCTTACAATATAAAAAAGACTTTTTGTCTATAATATAGGAGCAACAATCCTGAAAATAACGTCGTTGATATTTTATAATTTTTATTTTTGTCATGTCCCTTTTTAAGTATTTATTCGAAAGGTTAATTATTTGTGCGCAGACAAAAAATTTTGCACACTGAAAGAGAGTTGAGTTTGTATTTTATTTATATTGCCTCATCTCTTTAATAAGTCCAATTATAGATACTAAAAATACTTAATCTAAAGATTATAAATCTAGATTTATTAAAATAAATTAACATCAATATGATTTAGTAAATACTCAACCAAGATACTTCAATTCCAGTTTTATAATTCAAATAATTCAATTCAATCGTCAAATCGAATGTAAACAAATGAAGAAAAAGAAGAACAAGAGCAACAACAACGATTACAAACAAAGGACAAATCAAATTTAGAGCCAGAAAACAACATCAGCAAGAGGCAGACAGTGTCGGCATCTATAGTGTTATGTTTCAAGCTCTAACTAACGAAACTCTTCGTAAAAGAGAAGAATTGAAATTTGGCAACGAAGTTGTTAGAAGCAAAAGTTAGCGTTTGTAACGTTACGTTGTTCAGAAATAATACAATTTATTTTTGTTAATTCCGGTTACGTTCATTATAGTTGAGCCTTTATTTATTAGTGTTAGCTTTTCAGCCGCCGAAAACTTAAGCTTCGCCTGCTTTGAATCGGAGTAATTACTACTTCTTCCATATGCAGATTTTCTATTCCCTCCGTTGTTTATTTTGCTGAACCTGAAGAATTTCAGCCTCCTCATCATCAGCGAAAGGTATTGGTTCAAATGTCTCCACTATAGTATCCTCCACATTGCAAATATACTTCTCATCCATGCGATAGTCCGTGTATTACTGCAATTCCAGTTTTATAATTCAAATAATTCAATTCAATCGTCAAATCGAATGTAAACAAATGAAGAAAAAGAAGAACACGAGCAACAACAACGATGACAAAAAAAGGAAAAATCGAATTTAGAGCCAGAAAACAACAACAGCAAGAAGAGGCAGACAGTGTCGGCATCTACAGTGTAAAGTTTCAAGCTCTAACTAACGAAACTCTTCGTAAAAGAGAAGAATTGAAATTTGGCAACGAAGTTGTTAGAAGCGAAAGTTAGCGTTTGTAACGTTACGTTGTTCAGAAATAATACAATTTATGTAATTAATGTTGTTATTATTATTTATGTTGTTAATTCCGGTTACGTTCATTATAGTTGAGCCTTTATTTATTAGTGTTAGCTTTTCAGCCGCCGAAAACTTAAGCTTCGCCTGCTTTGAATCGGAGTTAATCATCTTTACTGAAGAAATCAACAATCAACATTACTGCCGTGTGAGACTGTTGCAGCTTTTTTGTCGCCGGAAATATCGGTACTGAGCAGATGGCTTTACTGAAGTGTCACAGCTCGATCGAAGATTAGCCGGTTTTGGTGGTGGAGGCGGCACGTCTGGTGGTGCTAATTCACTTTGGTTTATGTGTCTCGGTGGTGGTACCGGCGGTGTAACCAACAATAATTCTTTGCGCGGCTCTATGGCTGGTGGCGGAGTATCAGACTTGCCCTCTGAATTATCATACGCCGGTGTGCTAGGGCTCTTATCTAAACGCCCCCTTCAAACCGCTGATCACAATATACCACAATTAATTGCATCGACCACAGAGATATTTTAAAGAATTTCAGCCTCCTCATCATCAGCGAAAGGTATTGGTTCAAATGTCTCCACTATAGTATCCTCCACATTGCAAATATACTTCTCATCCATGCGATAGTCCGTGTATTTCATTTTACCAGGCTTGGACAAGAACACTTCATTGCCAAATTCCACGTTGCCGCAACACGAGAAGTAAACAAAACACTAAAAATTAGTGGCAGAGAAGAAAGTGATGAGCAGATCCATCGTATAAATTTTTCGATTGAAAAAATGGCGACCGCTTTGCCCTTTTAAATTTTTAACAGACAGCAAACAAGCCTTCGCTTGCACTGATTGTCTGTTCTGAACGCAGCCAATTACATTATTACCGTCTTATACTGCCAAACAACTACCGTTTGATAATTGATTTGCACTATTTCATCCTCATCTTTGAATTTTCCCGTCTTGTGCGCCGGTGCATTTTATTTGATATCAGTAACGCGATGTATGCCGTGGTAACTGGACACTATATTAAAGCCCAGCTTGCGTTTCTTAAGTGTTACCAGATTTAAAGATGCGGGCTGCATCAGCATCGAGTCTGTGATGTCCTGTATAATATAATTAGCCCAACGCTTCAGCTTGTCTGCCGTAGCTTTTATTTGCTCAACGGGATTATGTACAAAGCGATCACTTTGGGCGCTCGTCGCCATTTCCAATCCCAAGCGCAACATATTGCGTCGTATCTCATTGAATTGTAGTTGACCATGAAATGGAGCCCGATCAAGCCCGATCAATCATAGGTTGAATTGTTGCTATGGTTCGCGTAGTGTCATTAAGAACCTGCGTTCCTATGTTAGAAACATTCCGGTGCGAAGCAAGTCGACGATGCAAATTACGCGCTGTCTTGGCTACAGGCAAAGCCGAAATTGCAGGTTCTCTTTATCCAAATTGTAGTGCTAACGATTAAAAAATAAAAAGTTAGTAAGCTACTTAGTTATTCGAAGTGTAATGCAGGACTATTACAAAGTTTCTTAAAATCTACTGCCTGCAATACAATTTTTTGATGACCAATGGAATGCATTCCCAGCTGTTTCAGCTCAAACGGTCGAATATTTAACAACTGTCGACTGCCAACTTCATTGTTCGTAAAGGAATATATGTATGTAATTGTACATGGTGTCCTCCAGGCCTAAAAGTTATTGGGTTCTTCTGGTACTTATCACATTAGGGCGTGTATGTTTATATCCTTACCTTTCAACCAGTCGGTCACTTGATCAGACGTCCACTCGGCAACATTAACATACGCCATCGCTGCAAAATAACTATTTACTTTAACGAAAAGTTTCTTAATATTACATATATTTCAATAAAAGTTGATTGTTGTAAATTGCGCTTTAAAATATTGTAAAAATTTGTATGCAAAAAACCACCGGCGTTGTCACCAGAGTTCCGCGCCGAAACATGAGCCGCCGCCGTCGGTGGCTTGCAATTGGCTTAAAACTGGCCGCTGTTAGGTTGCGGCTACCGCCAATAGCTTTTATAGATGTTGTTTACACTTCCGCCCATTTTTGCTTCAGTGTGGGTGGGTTTCAAGTTTAAAGCCACTAAATAGCCGCGTTTCTTTTGTCGCGGATATACCCTTACGAAATTTTTTAGGGGAAATTATCGGGTGACCGCTTAGGTTAGTAACGATGGCTATCCACGCTAATTCAATAAGAATACAGTGGTGTCAAATCACAGTACACAATTTGTATTGAATTATTACAGTTTCTGACAGATTTAAATAAAAGATTCGTAAGCGAGGATGCTCGTTTTATTTGTTATGCCGATAAAAAGCGTACAACTGTGTCAAAAGAAACCCGACTAAGGTTTGTTTGAGGAAGATGGCTCTTTCTCACAATATAAAAAAGACTTTTTGTCTATAATATAGGAGCGACAATCCTGAAAACAACGTCGTTGATATTTTATAATTTTTATTTTTGTCCCTTTTTAAGTATTTATTCGAAAGGTTAATTATTTGTGCGCAGACAAAAAAATTTTGCACACCAAAAGAGAGTTGAGTTTGTATTTTATTTGTATTTTATTTGTATTATAAATCTAGATTTATTGAAATAAATTAACATCAATATGATTTAGTAAATACTCAACCAAGATACTTCAATTCCAGTTTTATAATTCAAATAATTCAATTCAATCGTCAAATCGAATGTAAACAAATGAAGAAAAAGAAGAACAAGAGCAACAACAACGATTACAAACAAAGGACAAATCAAGTTTAAAGCAAGGAAACAACAACAGCAACAGCGAGGCAGACAGTGTCGGCATTTACAGTGTAAAGTTTCAAGCTCTAACTAACGAAACTCTTCGTAAAAGAGAAGAATTGAAATTTGGCAACGAAGTTGTTAGAAGCGAAAGTTAGCGTTTGTAACGTTACGTTGTTCAGAAATAATACAATTTATTTTTGTTAATTCCGGTTACGTTCATTATAGTTAAGCCTTTATTTATTAGTGTTAGCTTTTCAGCCGCCGAAAACTTAAGCTTCGCCTGCTTTGAATCGGACTACTTCTTCCATATGCAGATTTTCTATTCCCTCCGTTGTTTATTTTGCTGAGGATGAAGAATTTCAGCCTCCTCATTATCAGCGAAAGGTATTGGTTCAAATGTCTCCACTATAGTATCCTCCACATTGCAAATATACTTCTCATCCATGCGATAGTCCGTGTATTTCATTTTACCAGGCTTGGACAAGAACACTTCATTGCCAAATTCCACGTTGCCGCAACACGAGAAGTAAACAAAACACTAAAAATTAGTGGCAGAGAAGAAAGTGATGAGCAGATCCATCGTATAAATTTTTCGATTGAAAAAATGGCGACCGCTTTGCCCTTTTAACTTTTTAACAGACAGCAAACAAGCCTTCGCTTGCACTGATTGTCTGTTCTGAACGCAGCCAATTACATTATTACCGTCTTATACTGCCAAGCAACTACCGTTTGATAATTGATTTGCACTATTTCATCCCCATCTTTGAATTTTCCCGAATTATGCGCCGGTGCATTTTATTTGATATCAGTAACGCGATGTATGCCGTGGTAACTGGACACTATATTAAAGCCCAGCTTGCGTTTCTTAAGTGTTACCAGATTTAAAGATGCGGGCTGCATCAGCATCGGGTCTGTGATGTCCTGTATAATATAATTAGCCCAACGCTTCAGCTTGTCCGCCGTAGCTTTTATTTGCTCAACGGGATTATGTACAAAGCGATCACGTTGGGCGCTCGTCGCCATTTCCAATCCCAAGCGCAACATATTGCGTCGTATCTCATTGAATTGTAGTTGACCATGAAATGGAGCCCGATCAATCATAGGTTGAATTGTTGCTATGGTTCGCGTAATGTCATTAGGAACCTGCGTTCCTATGTTAGAAACATTCCGGTGCGAAGCAAGTCGACGATGCAAATTACGCGCTGTCTTGGCTACAGGCAAAGCCGAAATTGCAGGTTCTCTTTATCCAAATTGTAGTGCTAACGATTAAAAAATAAATAGTAAGCTACTTAGTTATTCGAAGCGTAATGCAGGACTATTACAAAGTTTCTTAAAATCTACTGCCTGCAATACAATTTTTTGATGACCAATGGAATGCATTCCCAGCTGTTTCAGCTCAAACGGTCGAATATTTAACAACTGCCGACTGCCAACTTCATTGTTCGTAAAGGAATATATGTATGTAATTGTACATGGTGTCGTCCAGGCCTAAAAGTTATTGGGTTCTTCTGGTACTTATCACATTAGGGCGTGTATGTTTATATCCTTACCTTTCAACCAGTCGGACACTTGATCAGACGTCACCTCGGCAACATTAACATACGCCATCGCTGCAAAATAACTATTTACTTTAACGAAAAGTTTCTTAATATTACATATATTTCAATAAAAGTTGATTGTTGTAAATTGCGCTTTAAAATATTGTAAAAATTTTTATGCAAAAAATCACCGGCGTTGTCACCAGAGTTCCGCGCCGAAACTTGAGCCGCCGCCGTCGGTGGCTGGCTATTGGCTTAAAACTGGCCGCTGTTAGGTTGCGGCTACCGCCAATCGCTTTTATAGATGTTGTTTACACTTCCGCCCATTTTTGCTTCAGTGTGGGTGGGTTTCAAGTTTAAAGCAACTAAATAGCCGCGTTTCTTTTGTCGCGGGTATACCCTTACGAAATTTTTTAGGTTAGTAACGATGGCTATCCACGCTAATTCAATAAGAATACAGTGGTGTCAAATCACAGTACACAATTTGTATTGAATTATTACAGTTTCTGACAGATTTAAATAAAAGATTCGTAAGCGAGGCTGCTCGTTTTATTTGTTATGCCGATAATAAGTATTTTTAAGTATTTATTCGAAAGGTTAATTATTTGTGCGCAGACAAAAAAGTTTTGCACACCAAAAGAGAGTTGAGTTTGTATTTTATTTGTATTTTATTTGTATTATAAATCTAGATTTATTAAAATAAATTAACATCAATATGATTTAGTAAATACTCAACCAAGATACTTCAATTCCAGTTTTATAATTCAAATAATTCAATTCAATCGTCAAATCGAATGTAAACAAATGAAGAAAAAGAAGAACAAGAGCAACAACAACGATTACAAACGAAGGACAAATCAAGTTTAAAGCAAGGAAACAACAACAGCAACAGCGAGGCAGACAGTGTCGGCATTTACAGTGTAAAGTTTGAAGCTCTAACTAACGAAACTCTTCGTAAAAGAGAAGAATTGAAATTTGGCAACGAAGTTGTTAGAAGCGAAAGTTAGCGTTTGTAACGTTACGTTGTTCAGAAATAATACAATTTATTTTTGTTAATTCCGGTTACGTTCATTATAGTTGAGCCTTTATTTATTAGTGTTAGCTTTTCAGCCGCCGAAAACTTAAGCTTCGCCTGCTTTGAATCGGACTACTTCTTCCATATGCAGATTTTCTATTCCCTCCGTTGTTTATTTTGCTGAGGATGAAGAATTTCAGCCTCCTCATTATCAGCGAAAGGTATTGGTTCAAATGTCTCCACTATAGTATCCTCCACATTGCAAATATACTTCTCATCCATGCGATAGTCCGTGTATTTCATTTTACCAGGCTTGGACAAGAACACTTCATTGCCAAATTCCACGTTGCCGCAACACGAGAAGTAAACAAAACACTAAAAATTAGTGGCAGAGAAGAAAGTGATGAGCAGATCCATCGTATAAATTTTTCGATTGAAAAAATGGCGACCGCTTTGCCCTTTTAACTTTTTAACAGACAGCAAACAAGCCTTCGCTTGCACTGATTGTCTGTTCTGAACGCAGCCAATTACATTGTTACCGTCTTATACTGCCAAACAACTACCGTTTGATAACTGATTTGCACTATTTCATCCCCATCTTTGAATTTTCCCGAATTGTGCGCCGGTGCATTTTATTTGATATCAGTAACGCGATGTATGCCGTGGTAACTGGACACTATATTAAAGCCCAGCTTGCGTTTCTTAAGTGTTACCAGATTTAAAGATGCGGGCTGCATCAGCATCGAGTCTGTGATGTCCTGTATAATATAATTAGCCCAACGCTTCAGCTTGTCCGCCGTAGCTTTTATTTGCTCAACGAGATTATGTACAAAGCGATCACGTTGGGCGCTCGTCGCCATTTCCAATCCCAAGCGCAACATATTGCGTCGTATCTCATTGAATCCCAAGCGAAGCAAGTCGACGATGCAAATTACGCGCTTCTTGGCTACAGGCAAAGCCGAAATTGCAGGTTCTCTTTATCCAAATTGTAGTGCTAACGATTAAAAAATAAAAAGTTAGTAAGCTACTTAGTTATTCGAAGCGTAATGCAGGACTATTACAAAGTTTCTTAAAATCTACTGCCTGCAATACAATTTTTTGATGACCAATGGAATGCATTCCCAGCTGTTTCAGCTCAAACGGTCGAATATTTAACAACTGCCGACTGCCAACTTCATTGTTCGTAAAGGAATATATGTATGTAATTGTACATGGTGTCGTCCAGGCCTAAAAGTTATTGGGTTCTTCTGGTACTTATCACATTAGGGCGTGTATGTTTATATCCTTACCTTTCAACCAGTCGGACACTTGATCAGACGTCACCTCGGCAACATTAACAACGCCATCGCTGCAAAATAACTATTTACTTTAACGAAAAGTTTCTTAATATTACATATATTTCAATAAAAGTTGATTGTTGTAAATTGTGCTTTAAAATATTGTAAAAATTTTTATGCAAAAAATCACCGGCGTTGTCACCACAGTTCCGCGCCGAAACTTGAGCCGCCGCCGTCGGTGGCTGCCTATTGGCTTAAAACTGGCCGCTGTTAGGTTGCGGCTACCGCCAATCGCTTTTATAGATGTTGTTTACACTTCCGCCCATTTTTGCTTCAGTGTGGGTGGGTTTCAAGTTTAAAGCAACTAAATAGCCGCGTTTCTTTTGTCGCGGGTATACCCTTACGAAATTTTTTAGGTTAGTAACGATGGCTATCCACGCTAATTCAATAAGAATACAGTGGTGTCAAATCACAGTACACAATTTGTATTGAATTATTACAGTTTCTGACAGATTTAAATAAAAGATTCGTAAGCGAGGCTGCTCGTTTTATTTGTTATGCCGATAATAAGCGTACAACTGTGTCAAAAGAAACCCGACTAAGGTTTGTTTGAGGAAGATGGCTCTTTCTCACAATATAAAATTTATTTTTGTCCCTTTTTAAGTATTTATTCGAAAGGTTAATTATTTGTGCGCAGACAAAAAAGTTTTGCACACCAAAAGAGAGTTGAGTTTGTATTTTATTTGTATTTTATTTGTATTATAAATCTAGATTTATTAAAATAAATTAACATCAATATGATTTAGTAAATACTCAACCAAGATACTTCAATTCCAGTTTTATAATTCAAATAATTCAATTCAATCGTCAAATCGAATGTAAACAAATGAAGAAAAAGAAGAACAAGAGCAACAACAACGATTACAAACGAAGGACAAATCAAGTTTAAAGCAAGGAAACAACAACAGCAACAGCGAGGCAGACAGTGTCGGCATTTACAGTGTAAAGTTTGAAGCTCTAACTAACGAAACTCTTCGTAAAAGAGAAGAATTGAAATTTGGCAACGAAGTTGTTAGAAGCGAAAGTTAGCGTTTGTAACGTTACGTTGTTCAGAAATAATACAATTTATTTTTGTTAATTCCGGTTACGTTCATTATAGTTGAGCCTTTATTTATTAGTGTTAGCTTTTCAGCCGCCGAAAACTTAAGCTTCGCCTGCTTTGAATCGGACTACTTCTTCCATATGCAGATTTTCTATTCCCTCCGTTGTTTATTTTGCTGAGGATGAAGAATTTCAGCCTCCTCATTATCAGCGAAAGGTATTGGTTCAAATGTCTCCACTATAGTATCCTCCACATTGCAAATATACTTCTCATCCATGCGATAGTCCGTGTATTTCATTTTACCAGGCTTGGACAAGAACGCTTCATTGCCAAATTCCACGTTGCCGCAACACGAGAAGTAAACAAAACACTAAAAATTAGTGGCAGAGAAGAAAGTGATGAGCAGATCCATCGTATAAATTTTTCGATTGAAAAAATGGCGACCGCTTTGCCCTTTTAACTTTTTAACAGACAGCAAACAAGCCTTCGCTTGCACTGATTGTCTGTTCTGAACGCAGCCAATTACATTGTTACCGTCTTATACTGCCAAACAACTACCGTTTGATAACTGATTTGCACTATTTCATCCCCATCTTTGAATTTTCCCGAATTGTGCGCCGGTGCATTTTATTTGATATCAGTAACGCGATGTATGCCGTGGTAACTGGACACTATATTAAAGCCCAGCTTGCGTTTCTTAAGTGTTACCAGATTTAAAGATGCGGGCTGCATCAGCATCGAGTCTGTGATGTCCTGTATAATATAATTAGCCCAACGCTTCAGCTTGTCCGCCGTAGCTTTTATTTGCTCAACGAGATTATGTACAAAGCGATCACGTTGGGCGCTCGTCGCCATTTCCAATCCCAAGCGCAACATATTGCGTCGTATCTCATTGAATCCCAAGCGAAGCAAGTCGACGATGCAAATTACGCGCTTCTTGGCTACAGGCAAAGCCGAAATTGCAGGTTCTCTTTATCCAAATTGTAGTGCTAACGATTAAAAAATAAAAAGTTAGTAAGCTACTTAGTTATTCGAAGCGTAATGCAGGACTATTACAAAGTTTCTTAAAATCTACTGCCTGCAATACAATTTTTTGATGACCAATGGAATGCATTCCCAGCTGTTTCAGCTCAAACGGTCGAATATTTAACAACTGCCGACTGCCAACTTCATTGTTCGTAAAGGAATATATGTATGTAATTGTACATGGTGTCGTCCAGGCCTAAAAGTTATTGGGTTCTTCTGGTACTTATCACATTAGGGCGTGTATGTTTATATCCTTACCTTTCAACCAGTCGGACACTTGATCAGACGTCACCTCGGCAACATTAACAACGCCATCGCTGCAAAATAACTATTTACTTTAACGAAAAGTTTCTTAATATTACATATATTTCAATAAAAGTTGATTGTTGTAAATTGCGCTTTAAAATATTGTAAAAATTTTTATGCAAAAAATCACCGGCGTTGTCACCAGAGTTCCGCGCCGAAACTTGAGCCGCCGCCGTCGGTGGCTGGCTATTGGCTTAAAACTGGCCGCTGTTAGGTTGCGGCTACCGCCAATCGCTTTTATAGATGTTGTTTACACTTCCGCCCATTTTTGCTTCAGTGTGGGTGGGTTTCAAGTTTGAAGCAACTAAATAGCCGCGTTTCTTTTGTCGCGGGTATACCCTTACGAAATTTTTTAGGTTAGTAACGATGGCTATCCACGCTAATTCAATAAGAATACAGTGGTGTCAAATCACAGTACACAATTTGTATTGAATTATTACAGTTTCTGACAGATTTAAATAAAAGATTCGTAAGCGAGGCTGCTCGTTTTATTTGTTATGCCGATAATAAGCGTACAACTGTGTCAAAAGAAACCCGACTAAGGTTTGTTTGAGGAAGATGGCTCTTTCTCACAATATAAAATTTATTTTTGTCCCTTTTTAAGTATTTATTCGAAAGGTTAATTATTTGTGCGCAGACAAAAAAGTTTTGCACACCAAAAGAGAGTTGAGTTTGTATTTTATTTGTATTTTATTTGTATTATAAATCTAGATTTATTAAAATAAATTAACATCAATATGATTTAGTAAATACTCAACCAAGATACTTCAATTCCAGTTTTATAATTCAAATAATTCAATTCAATCGTCAAATCGAATGTAAACAAATGAAGAAAAAGAAGAACAAGAGCAACAACAACGATTACAAACGAAGGACAAATCAAGTTTAAAGCAAGGAAACAACAACAGCAACAGCGAGGCAGACAGTGTCGGCATTTACAGTGTAAAGTTTGAAGCTCTAACTAACGAAACTCTTCGTAAAAGAGAAGAATTGAAATTTGGCAACGAAGTTGTTAGAAGCGAAAGTTAGCGTTTGTAACGTTACGTTGTTCAGAAATAATACAATTTATTTTTGTTAATTCCGGTTACGTTCATTATAGTTGAGCCTTTATTTATTAGTGTTAGCTTTTCAGCCGCCGAAAACTTAAGCTTCGCCTGCTTTGAATCGGACTACTTCTTCCATATGCAGATTTTCTATTCCCTCCGTTGTTTATTTTGCTGAGGATGAAGAATTTCAGCCTCCTCATTATCAGCGAAAGGTATTGGTTCAAATGTCTCCACTATAGTATCCTCCACATTGCAAATATACTTCTCATCCATGCGATAGTCCGTGTATTTCATTTTACCAGGCTTGGACAAGAACACTTCATTGCCAAATTCCACGTTGCCGCAACACGAGAAGTAAACAAAACACTAAAAATTAGTGGCAGAGAAGAAAGTGATGAGCAGATCCATCGTATAAATTTTTCGATTGAAAAAATGGCGACCGCTTTGCCCTTTTAACTTTTTAACAGACAGCAAACAAGCCTTCGCTTGCACTGATTGTCTGTTCTGAACGCAGCCAATTACATTGTTACCGTCTTATACTGCCAAACAACTACCGTTTGATAACTGATTTGCACTATTTCATCCCCATCTTTGAATTTTCCCGAATTGTGCGCCGGTGCATTTTATTTGATATCAGTAACGCGATGTATGCCGTGGTAACTGGACACTATATTAAAGCCCAGCTTGCGTTTCTTAAGTGTTACCAGATTTAAAGATGCGGGCTGCATCAGCATCGAGTCTGTGATGTCCTGTATAATATAATTAGCCCAACGCTTCAGCTTGTCCGCCGTAGCTTTTATTTGCTCAACGAGATTATGTACAAAGCGATCACGTTGGGCGCTCGTCGCCATTTCCAATCCCAAGCGCAACATATTGCGTCGTATCTCATTGAATCCCAAGCGAAGCAAGTCGACGATGCAAATTACGCGCTTCTTGGCTACAGGCAAAGCCGAAATTGCAGGTTCTCTTTATCCAAATTGTAGTGCTAACGATTAAAAAATAAAAAGTTAGTAAGCTACTTAGTTATTCGAAGCGTAATGCAGGACTATTACAAAGTTTCTTAAAATCTACTGCCTGCAATACAATTTTTTGATGACCAATGGAATGCATTCCCAGCTGTTTCAGCTCAAACGGTCGAATATTTAACAACTGCCGACTGCCAACTTCATTGTTCGTAAAGGAATATATGTATGTAATTGTACATGGTGTCGTCCAGGCCTAAAAGTTATTGGGTTCTTCTGGTACTTATCACATTAGGGCGTGTATGTTTATATCCTTACCTTTCAACCAGTCGGACACTTGATCAGACGTCACCTCGGCAACATTAACAACGCCATCGCTGCAAAATAACTATTTACTTTAACGAAAAGTTTCTTAATATTACATATATTTCAATAAAAGTTGATTGTTGTAAATTGTGCTTTAAAATATTGTAAAAATTTTTATGCAAAAAATCACCGGCGTTGTCACCAGAGTTCCGCGCCGAAACTTGAGCCGCCGCCGTCGGTGGCTGCCTATTGGCTTAAAACTGGCCGCTGTTAGGTTGCGGCTACCGCCAATCGCTTTTATAGATGTTGTTTACACTTCCGCCCATTTTTGCTTCAGTGTGGGTGGGTTTCAAGTTTAAAGCAACTAAATAGCCGCGTTTCTTTTGTCGCGGGTATACCCTTACGAAATTTTTTAGGTTAGTAACGATGGCTATCCACGCTAATTCAATAAGAATACAGTGGTGTCAAATCACAGTACACAATTTGTATTGAATTATTACAGTTTCTGACAGATTTAAATAAAAGATTCGTAAGCGAGGCTGCTCGTTTTATTTGTTATGCCGATAATAAGCGTACAACTGTGTCAAAAGAAACCCGACTAAGGTTTGTTTGAGGAAGATGGCTCTTTCTCACAATATAAAATTTATTTTTGTCCCTTTTTAAGTATTTATTCGAAAGGTTAATTATTTGTGCGCAGACAAAAAAGTTTTGCACACCAAAAGAGAGTTGAGTTTGTATTTTATTTGTATTTTATTTGTATTATAAATCTAGATTTATTAAAATAAATTAACATCAATATGATTTAGTAAATACTCAACCAAGATACTTCAATTCCAGTTTTATAATTCAAATAATTCAATTCAATCGTCAAATCGAATGTAAACAAATGAAGAAAAAGAAGAACAAGAGCAACAACAACGATTACAAACGAAGGACAAATCAAGTTTAAAGCAAGGAAACAACAACAGCAACAGCGAGGCAGACAGTGTCGGCATTTACAGTGTAAAGTTTGAAGCTCTAACTAACGAAACTCTTCGTAAAAGAGAAGAATTGAAATTTGGCAACGAAGTTGTTAGAAGCGAAAGTTAGCGTTTGTAACGTTACGTTGTTCAGAAATAATACAATTTATTTTTGTTAATTCCGGTTACGTTCATTATAGTTGAGCCTTTATTTATTAGTGTTAGCTTTTCAGCCGCCGAAAACTTAAGCTTCGCCTGCTTTGAATCGGACTACTTCTTCCATATGCAGATTTTCTATTCCCTCCGTTGTTTATTTTGCTGAGGATGAAGAATTTCAGCCTCCTCATTATCAGCGAAAGGTATTGGTTCAAATGTCTCCACTATAGTATCCTCCACATTGCAAATATACTTCTCATCCATGCGATAGTCCGTGTATTTCATTTTACCAGGCTTGGACAAGAACGCTTCATTGCCAAATTCCACGTTGCCGCAACACGAGAAGTAAACAAAACACTAAAAATTAGTGGCAGAGAAGAAAGTGATGAGCAGATCCATCGTATAAATTTTTCGATTGAAAAAATGGCGACCGCTTTGCCCTTTTAACTTTTTAACAGACAGCAAACAAGCCTTCGCTTGCACTGATTGTCTGTTCTGAACGCAGCCAATTACATTGTTACCGTCTTATACTGCCAAACAACTACCGTTTGATAACTGATTTGCACTATTTCATCCCCATCTTTGAATTTTCCCGAATTGTGCGCCGGTGCATTTTATTTGATATCAGTAACGCGATGTATGCCGTGGTAACTGGACACTATATTAAAGCCCAGCTTGCGTTTCTTAAGTGTTACCAGATTTAAAGATGCGGGCTGCATCAGCATCGAGTCTGTGATGTCCTGTATAATATAATTAGCCCAACGCTTCAGCTTGTCCGCCGTAGCTTTTATTTGCTCAACGAGATTATGTACAAAGCGATCACGTTGGGCGCTCGTCGCCATTTCCAATCCCAAGCGCAACATATTGCGTCGTATCTCATTGAATCCCAAGCGAAGCAAGTCGACGATGCAAATTACGCGCTTCTTGGCTACAGGCAAAGCCGAAATTGCAGGTTCTCTTTATCCAAATTGTAGTGCTAACGATTAAAAAATAAAAAGTTAGTAAGCTACTTAGTTATTCGAAGCGTAATGCAGGACTATTACAAAGTTTCTTAAAATCTACTGCCTGCAATACAATTTTTTGATGACCAATGGAATGCATTCCCAGCTGTTTCAGCTCAAACGGTCGAATATTTAACAACTGCCGACTGCCAACTTCATTGTTCGTAAAGGAATATATGTATGTAATTGTACATGGTGTCGTCCAGGCCTAAAAGTTATTGGGTTCTTCTGGTACTTATCACATTAGGGCGTGTATGTTTATATCCTTACCTTTCAACCAGTCGGACACTTGATCAGACGTCACCTCGGCAACATTAACAACGCCATCGCTGCAAAATAACTATTTACTTTAACGAAAAGTTTCTTAATATTACATATATTTCAATAAAAGTTGATTGTTGTAAATTGCGCTTTAAAATATTGTAAAAATTTTTATGCAAAAAATCACCGGCGTTGTCACCAGAGTTCCGCGCCGAAACTTGAGCCGCCGCCGTCGGTGGCTGGCTATTGGCTTAAAACTGGCCGCTGTTAGGTTGCGGCTACCGCCAATCGCTTTTATAGATGTTGTTTACACTTCCGCCCATTTTTGCTTCAGTGTGGGTGGGTTTCAAGTTTGAAGCAACTAAATAGCCGCGTTTCTTTTGTCGCGGGTATACCCTTACGAAATTTTTTAGGTTAGTAACGATGGCTATCCACGCTAATTCAATAAGAATACAGTGGTGTCAAATCACAGTACACAATTTGTATTGAATTATTACAGTTTCTGACAGATTTAAATAAAAGATTCGTAAGCGAGGCTGCTCGTTTTATTTGTTATGCCGATAATAAGCGTACAACTGTGTCAAAAGAAACCCGACTAAGGTTTGTTTGAGGAAGATGGCTCTTTCTCACAATATAAAATTTATTTTTGTCCCTTTTTAAGTATTTATTCGAAAGGTTAATTATTTGTGCGCAGACAAAAAAGTTTTGCACACCAAAAGAGAGTTGAGTTTGTATTTTATTTGTATTTTATTTGTATTATAAATCTAGATTTATTAAAATAAATTAACATCAATATGATTTAGTAAATACTCAACCAAGATACTTCAATTCCAGTTTTATAATTCAAATAATTCAATTCAATCGTCAAATCGAATGTAAACAAATGAAGAAAAAGAAGAACAAGAGCAACAACAACGATTACAAACGAAGGACAAATCAAGTTTAAAGCAAGGAAACAACAACAGCAACAGCGAGGCAGACAGTGTCGGCATTTACAGTGTAAAGTTTGAAGCTCTAACTAACGAAACTCTTCGTAAAAGAGAAGAATTGAAATTTGGCAACGAAGTTGTTAGAAGCGAAAGTTAGCGTTTGTAACGTTACGTTGTTCAGAAATAATACAATTTATTTTTGTTAATTCCGGTTACGTTCATTATAGTTGAGCCTTTATTTATTAGTGTTAGCTTTTCAGCCGCCGAAAACTTAAGCTTCGCCTGCTTTGAATCGGACTACTTCTTCCATATGCAGATTTTCTATTCCCTCCGTTGTTTATTTTGCTGAGGATGAAGAATTTCAGCCTCCTCATTATCAGCGAAAGGTATTGGTTCAAATGTCTCCACTATAGTATCCTCCACATTGCAAATATACTTCTCATCCATGCGATAGTCCGTGTATTTCATTTTACCAGGCTTGGACAAGAACACTTCATTGCCAAATTCCACGTTGCCGCAACACGAGAAGTAAACAAAACACTAAAAATTAGTGGCAGAGAAGAAAGTGATGAGCAGATCCATCGTATAAATTTTTCGATTGAAAAAATGGCGACCGCTTTGCCCTTTTAACTTTTTAACAGACAGCAAACAAGCCTTCGCTTGCACTGATTGTCTGTTCTGAACGCAGCCAATTACATTGTTACCGTCTTATACTGCCAAACAACTACCGTTTGATAACTGATTTGCACTATTTCATCCCCATCTTTGAATTTTCCCGAATTGTGCGCCGGTGCATTTTATTTGATATCAGTAACGCGATGTATGCCGTGGTAACTGGACACTATATTAAAGCCCAGCTTGCGTTTCTTAAGTGTTACCAGATTTAAAGATGCGGGCTGCATCAGCATCGAGTCTGTGATGTCCTGTATAATATAATTAGCCCAACGCTTCAGCTTGTCCGCCGTAGCTTTTATTTGCTCAACGAGATTATGTACAAAGCGATCACGTTGGGCGCTCGTCGCCATTTCCAATCCCAAGCGCAACATATTGCGTCGTATCTCATTGAATCCCAAGCGAAGCAAGTCGACGATGCAAATTACGCGCTTCTTGGCTACAGGCAAAGCCGAAATTGCAGGTTCTCTTTATCCAAATTGTAGTGCTAACGATTAAAAAAGAAAAAGTTAGTAAGCTACTTAGTTATTCGAAGCGTAATGCAGGACTATTACAAAGTTTCTTAAAATCTACTGCCTGCAATACAATTTTTTGATGACCAATGGAATGCATTCCCAGCTGTTTCAGCTCAAACGGTCGAATATTTAACAACTGCCGACTGCCAACTTCATTGTTCGTAAAGGAATATATGTAATTGTACATGGTGTCGTCCAGGCCTAAAAGTTATTGGGTTCTTCTATTACTGTTGTTATATCACTTGTTTTATATAATACTTAACTGATTGTTCAAATAGAAATTATGTTAGCTTTGCCTTTTTTTTTGAAATATAGAAATACTTTTTTCTTGAAAAACTTCATGTAAAAATAGAATCTTAATCTGAATGTACACTTCTACATAAATATATAATATTCATATAAAAACTTATTATTAAAATAAAACCAATTAATTAAAAGGTTATGGGCCCAGCAGAGAAATCTACAGGAATTCAACAATTCGCTGGAACGAACTTCGATAATTGGAAGTTTCGTGTCGAGAGACATATTTCATCGGTAGGTTGCATTAAAGCTGTGAATGAGACAGCACCTACCGGAAATGCTGAGAGGGAGGAATATTTAAAAATGGATGCAAAAGCCCAGGACATCATCATATCATTTGTCCACGATGATTATATTGAGTACATAAGAGACAAGAATACAGCAAGAGAAATGTGGGAGGCGTTATGTGCAACATTCGAAAAGAAATCTTCTTTAAACCAAACAATAGTGAGAAAAGAATTAGCGAAGTTAAGATTACGTTAAAACGAAGACATGAACGCTCATTTGCTCAAATTTGATGGTTTAATTCGGCAATTAAAATGTACCGGTGCTAAAATGGAAGAGCCAGACTTGATTTCACAATTATTCGTAACTCTTCCGGAATCCTACGATGCTGTGGTGACAGCTTTAGAAAATTTATCCGAAAATGAATTAAAAATATCAACCGTTAAACAGCGACTATTAGCTGAAGAAGCCAAGAAGAATTTACGACAATCGGAAACATTTGAAGAAAAACCAACAGCATTTACCACAAGAAGGAAGAAACCCAAATTCAATGGAAAATGCCATAAATGTGGGCGATACGGACATATGAAGAAGGATTGTCGTGTGAAAGAAGCAAGAATTGCTACAGGCTCAAGTATAAGTTTCATGGCTGATTCAAATAAACAGTTCAAAAATTATAATGATACAACAATATCTTTTGCTTTGGACTCTGGAGCTACAGATCATTTTGCGAACAATCCAGAAATTTTTTCCATTTTGAAAAACCTGCAAGAGCCAAAACATATAAGTGTTGCAAAGAATGGAGATTTTGTCGTGGTCAACAAGATTGGAGAAATACAAGGTGTAAGCAATACTGGGGTCAATATCATTTTAAACGGTGTCCTCTTTAGCCAGAATTTTCGAGAAAATCTTCTTTCGGTTTCAAAAATTGTAGAAGCGGGAATTAAAGTGAACTTCAAGAAAACTCAAGCTGTACTTCAAAAAGATGGTCAGGTAGTAGCAATTGCAAAACGTATAGGAAACCTGTTTGAATTTAAACTGAAAATATCAAGGTCAGTATCTAATCTAAGTACTCAAGAATCCGGATCACTATGGCATAAGAGAATGGGTCATATAAGTAACTATAATTATAATAAAATGATTAAATATAATATGGTAACCGGTGTACCACAGGAAACATTAACTGATTTTTGTGAAGTATGTACCCAAGGGAAACAATGTCGGGAACCTTTTAATGGTACACGTACTCGAGCTATAAGACCAATAGAGCATATTCACTCAGATGTTTGTGGACCTATAAATCCAATCACTTTTGACGGTTCAAATTACTTCGTCTCATTTATAGATGATTACACTCATTTTAGTCATGTATATTTATTAAAGAAGAAATCTGAAGTGTTTCCTAAATTCAAGGAATATGATGCTCTAGTCTGCTCTAAATTTGGTACAAATATATCAAAGTTGATCAAGGACGCGAATACAAATCAACTGATATGTTAAATTACTGCAAGAATAAAGGAATTCAAATTTCTGAAACCATAGCTTATAGCCCTCAACAAAATGGAGTAGCTGAGAGATTTAATCGAACCTTACTAGAAAAAGTTCGGACTCTCATGTTTGAAGCTAACCTTCCAAAATTTTTATGGGGTGAAGCAGTTTATACAAGTACATTTTTGATAAATAGAAGTCCTACCAAGGCAGTGACGGTTAATAAGACTCCTGCTGAATTATGGAATAGTGATAAACCGGATTTATCAAAATTGAGGGTATTTGGTTGTGATGCTTATGCATGGATACCTAATCAAAAACGGAATAAACTAGATCCCAAGAGTAGTTGTTGTGTTATGGTTGGTTATTGTCCTAATGGATATAGACTGTGGGACAAAAATAAACACAAGATAATTCTTGCACGTGATTGCAAATTTAATGAATATAGTTTTAAATATAAAACAAACCATAAAATGGTTAAAAATATTACAATCATACAACGTAAAGACCAAAGATATGAACCAAGTGTTCAAAACTTAGAACGAAACGAGCAAGAGGGGGAAAGTGACAGTGGTGTCGTTTCTCCAGAGGTGTCTACAGTTGATATGGTTGATGAACGTAACATCAATACTAACGTTTTAGTAGAAGCACCTGAAGAAGAAACATCTGAGTCAGATAATACACCTGCACTTGGACGCAGTACACGAGCACGAAAAACTCCTAACAGATTTACTGAAATTTATGATTCAATTTTTGAAGTTGTAAGCAATGAAGAAATTCCACAATCTTTTTCTGAAATGAAAAGTTCTTCAAATAGAAATAATTGGCTTGAAGCAGTAAAAAGTGAATTAGACTCTATGAATAAAAATAAAGTTTGGAGTGTAGTAAAAACACCAAAAGATCAAAAACTTCTTAAATCTAGATGGGTATTTGTAATAAAAACAGATGCAAATGGAAAACCCGTTCGATTTAAAGCAAGATTAGTGGTCAAAGGCTTTCTGCAAAAGTATGGAGTAAATTATGAAGAAACATATTCTCCTGTGGCTAAACTTAGCACTATAAGGATTGTTTTGGCTGTCGGTGTTCATAAAGGATATAGTTTTCATCAATTAGATGTCAAAACTGCTTTTCTGCATGGTGACCTGAATGAAGAGATTTTTATGGATTTCCCTGATGGCATGACAGCAAAACATGGAATGTCTTTAAAATTGAGAAAATCGTTATATGGATTAAAGCAGAGTCCCAGATGTTGGAATGAAAAATTTAATAACGAATTGTTAAATTTGGGGTTCAAAAGATCTCAACATGACTACTGTCTCTATGTAAAATATACCGGTGAACATATAATGCTATTGTTAATTTATGTTGATGACATCTTGATTACAGGAAATAATAATAGTGATATTGAGATGGTTAAGATTAAGTTGGCGTCTATCTTCGAAATGTCTGATTGTGGCGAACTTCAATATTATCTTGGAATGAAAATTGAATTGAAGCAGCAAGGTTGCATGCATCTAAATCAAGAAGCAAGCATAAATAAAATTTTATTAAAATTTGGAATGACTGATTGTAATATCATTGATACTCCCATGGAGAAAGGTCTCCAGTTACCACGTAATGAAAATGTGAATTGCGACCATCCATTCAGAGAACTTTTAGGAAGCCTGATGTATCTTATGCTGTGTGTTCGTCCAGATATATGTTACGCAGTTGGTTACATGGGCCGCTTTCAAGAGAACTTTGGAGAGATCCAGTGGACTGCTCTAAAAAGGATTTTGAGATACCTGAAAGGAACAAAAGCCCTCAAGTTAAAATATGATAAAGGCAACAAATACAATGACATACTTAGCGGTTACGTTGATGCTGATTGGGCTTCCGACATAGGTGATCGCAAATCAACCAGTGGTTACGTATTTTTTTTGTACGGATCTCCAGTGTCATGGTCAAGTAAAAAACAGACTACGGTTGCAATATCTTCAAGTGAAGCTGAATATGTTGCTCTAAGTGCTGCCATATCAGAAGGTTTATGGTTGAAGGGTATTTTGGAGGATATTAATGTTTTATCAGAAAATCAACCGATTGTTTTATATGAAGACAATAATGGATGTATTGCTATGGCTAAAAATGCTGAATCGAAAAGAGCTAAACATATTGACATAAAGCACCATTTTTTGAGAGATCACATTTCAAAGGGCAATATAAAAATTAATCATGTTTCGTCAAAGGACCAAATAGCTGATGTGTTTACAAAAGCAATCGATAAAACAAACTTCATTACAATTCGAGGATTATTGAAATTATCCAATTGAGAGGGGGTGTTGTTATATCACTTGTTTTATATAATACTTAACTGATTGTTCAAATAGAAATTATGTTAGCTTTGCCTTTTTTTTTGAAATATAGAAATACTTTTTTCTTGAAAAACTTCATGTAAAAATAGAATCTTAATCTGAATGTACACTTCTACATAAATATATAATATTCATATAAAAACTTATTATTAAAATAAAACCAATTAATTAAAAATTACTTATCACATTAAGGCGTGTATGTTTATATCCTTACCTTTCAACCAGTCGGTCACTTGATCAGACGTCCACTCGACAACATTAACATACGCCATCGCTGCAAAATAACTATTTACTTTAACGAAAAGTTTCTAAATATTACATATATTTCAATAAAAGTTGATTGTTGTAAATTGCGCTTTAAAATATTGTAAAAATTTTTATGCAAAAAATCACCAGCGTTCTCACCAGAGTTCTGCGCCGAAACATGAGCGCCACCAGTTTAAAATTGGCCGCCAATAGGTTGTGGCAATCGCCAATCGCTTTTATAGATATTGTTTACACAACCGCCCATTTTTGCTTCAGTGCGGTGGGTTTCAAGTTTAAAGCGACTAAATAGCCGCGTTTCTTTTGTCGCGGGTATACCCTTACGAAGTTTTTTAGGGGAAATTATCGGGTGACCGCTTAGGTTAGTAACGATGGCTATCCACGCTAATTCAATAAGCGGGGATAGAATACAGTCGTGTGAAATCACAGTACACAATTTGTATTGAATTATTACAGTTTCTGACAGATTTAAATAAAAGATTCGTAAGCGAGGATGCTCGTTACGCCGATAATAAGCGTACAACTGTGGCAAAAGAAACCCGACTAAGGTTTGTTTGAGGAAGATGGCTCTTTCTCACAATATAAAAAAGACTTTTTGTCTTTAATATAGGAGCGACAATCCTGAAATTTTATTTTTTAATTTTATTTTATAATTTTTATTTTTGTCATGTCCCTTTTTAAGTATTTATTCGAAAGGTTAATTATTTGTGCGCAGACAAAAAATTTTGCACACCGAAAGAGAGTTGAGTTTGTATTTTATTTGTATTGCCTCATCTCTTCAATAAGTCCAATTATAGATACTAAAAATACTTAATCTAAAGATTATAAATCTAGATTTATTAAAATAAATTAACATCAATATGATTTAGTAAATACTCAACCAAGATACTTCAATTCCAGTTTTATAATTCAAATAATTCAATTCAATCGTCAAATCGAATGTAAACAAATGAAGAAAAAGAAAAACACGAGCAACAACAACGATGACAAAAAAAGGAAAAATCGAATTTAGAGCCAGAAAACAACAACAGCAAGAAGAGGCAGACAGTGTCGGCATCTACAGTGTAAAGTTTCAAGCTCTAACTAACGAAACTCTTCGTAAAAGAGAAGAATTGAAATTTGGCAACGAAGTTGTTAGAATCGAAAGTTAGCGTTTGTAACGTTACGTTGTTCAGAAATAATACAATTTATGTAATTAATGTTGTTATTATTATTTATGTTGTTAATTCCGGTTACGTTCATTATAGTTGAGCCTTTATTTATTAGTGTTAGCTTTTCAGCCGCCGAAAACTTAAGCTTCGCCTGCTTTGAATCGGAGTTAATCATCTTTACTGAAGGAATCAACAATCAACATTACTGCCGTGTGAGACTGTTGCAGCTTTTTTGTCGCCGGAAATATCGGTACTGAGCAGATGGCTTTACTGAAGTGTCACAGCTCGGTCGAAGATTAGCCGGTTTTAATGGTGGAGGTGGCACGTCTGGTGGTGCTAATTCACTTTGGTTTTTGTGTCTCGGTGGTGGTACCGGCGGTGTAACCAACAATAATTCTTTGCGCGGCTCTATGGCTGGTGGCGGAGTATCAGACTTGCCCTCTGAATTATCATACGCCGGTGTGCTAGGGCTCTTATCTAAACGCCCCCTTCAAACCGCTGATCACAATATACCACAATTAATTGCATCGACCACAGAGATATTTTAAAGAATTTCAGCCTCCTCATCATCAGCGAAAGGTATTGGTTCAAATGTCTCCACTATAGTATCCTCCACATTGCAAGTATACTTCTCATCCATGCGATAGTCCGTGTATTTCATTTTACCAGGCTTGAACAAGAACACTTCATTGCCAAATTCCACGTTGCCGCAACACGAGAAGTAAACAAAACACTAAAAATTAGTGACAGAGAAGAAAGTGATGAGCAAATCCATCGTACAAATTTTTCGATTGAAAAAATGGCGACCGCTTTGCCCTTTTAACTTTTTAACAGACAGCAAACAAGCCTTCGCTTGCACTGATTGTCTGTTCTGAACGCAGCCAATTACATTATTACCGTCTTATACTGCCAAACAACTACCGTTTGATAATTGATTTGCACTATTTCATCCCCATCTTTGAATTTTCCCGAATTGTGCGCCGGTGCATTTTATTTGATATCAGTAACGCGATGTATGCCGTGTTAACTGGACACTATATTAAAGCCCAGCTTGCGTTTCTTAAGTGTTACCAGATTTAAAGATGCGGGCTGCATCAGCATCGGGTCTGTGATGTCCTGTATAATATAATTAGCCCAACGCTTCAGCTTGTCCGCCGTAGCTTTTATATGCTCAACGGGATTATATACAAAGCGATCACGTTGGGCGCTCGTCGCCATTTTCAATCCCAAGCGCAACATATTGCGTCGTATCTCATTGAATTGTAGTTGACCATGAAATGGAGCCCGATCAAGCCAACCAATGATAGGTTGAATTGTTGCTATGGTTCGCGTAATGTCATTAAGAACCTGCGTTCCTATGTTAGAAACATTCCGGTGCGAAGCAAGTCGACGATGCAAATTACGCGCTGTCTTGGCTACAGGCAAAGCCGAAATTGCAGGTTTTCTTTATCCAAATTGTAGTGCTAACGATTAAAAAATAAAAAGTTAGTAAGCTACTTAGTTATTCGAAGCGTAATGCAGGACTATTACAAAGTTTCTTAAAATCTACTGCCTGCAATAAAATTTTTTGATGACCAATGGAATGCATTCCCAGCTGTTTCAGCTCAAACGGTCGAATATTTAACAACTGCCGACTGCCAACTTCATTGTTTGTAAAGGAATATATGTAATTGTACATGGTGTCGTCCAGGCCTAAAAGTTATTGGGTTCTTCTTGTACTTATCACATTAGGGCGGTATGTTTATATCCTTACCTTTCAACCAGTCGGTCACTTGATCAGACGTCCACTCGGCAACATTAACGTACGCCATCGCTGCAAAATAACTATTTACTTTAACGAAAAGTTTCTTGGAACAAATTTACATCTTCTTACCAGCCCCAATTTTTTTGTCGATTTTATGGTGTTTTTTTGCTTTGCTCGTGACCCCAACAAGCATAAAAAAAATTGTCGCTCTCTCTTGGGGGCGGGGCTGGAGCTCTTTGAAATTTGAAATATAACCAGCGATATCTCCGAAACTATAAGAGATATTCAGATTATATTAATTAATTAATTATTATTAATACAATTATTATATAACAATTATTAATACAATATTAATACAATTTTTATTATTAATACAATTAATTAAAAATTACTTATCACATTAAGGCGTGTATGTTTATATCCTTACCTTTCAACCAGTCGGTCACTTGATCAGACGTCCACTCGGCAACATTAACATACGCCATCGCTGCAAAATAACTATTTACTTTAACGAAAAGTTTCTTAATATTACATATATTTCAATAAAAGTTGATTGTTGTAAATTGCGCTTTAAAATATTGTAAAAATTTTTATGCAAAAAATCACCGGCGTTGTCACCAGAGTTCCGCGCCGAAACTTGAGCCGCCGCCGTCGGTGGCTGGCTATTGGCTTAAAACTGGCCGCTGTTAGGTTGCGGCTACCGCCAATCGCTTTTATAGATGTTGTTTACACTTCCGCCCATTTTTGCTTCAGTGTGGGTGGGTTTCAAGTTTAAAGCAACTAAATAGCCGCGTTTCTTTTGTCGCGGGTATACCCTTACGAAATTTTTTAGGTTAGTAACGATGGCTATCCACGCTAATTCAATAAGAATACAGTGGTGTCAAATCACAGTACACAATTTGTATTGAATTATTACAGTTTCTGACAGATTTAAATAAAAGATTCGTAAGCGAGGCTGCTCGTTTTATTTGTTATGCCGATAATAAGCGTACAACTGTGGCAAAAGAAACCCGACTAAGGTTTGTTTGAGGAATATGGCTCTTTCTCACAATATAAAAAAGACTTTTTGTCTATAATATAGGAGCAACAATCCTGAAAATAACGTCGTTGATATTTTATAATTTTTATTTTTGTCAAGTCCCTTTTTAAGTATTTTTTCGAAAGATTAATTATTTGTGCGCAGACAAAAAAATTTTGCACACCAAATAAGAGTTGAGTTTGTATTTTATTTGTATTGCCCCATCTCTTCAATAAGTCCAATTATAGATACTAAAAATACTTAATCTAAAGATTATAAATCTAGATTTATTAAAATAAATTAACATCAATATGATTTAGTAAATACTCAACCAAGATACTTCAATTCGTTTTATAATTCAAATAATTCAATTCAATCGTCAAATCGAATGTAAACAAATGAAGAAAAAGAAGAACAAGAGCAACAACAACGATTATAAACAAAGGACAAATCAAATTTAGAGCCAGAAAACAACAACAGCAAGAGGCAGACAGTGTCGGCATCTACAGTGTAAAGTTTCAAGCTCTAACTAACGAAACTCTTCGTAAAAGAGAAGAATTGAAATTTGGCAACGAAGTTGTTAGAAGCGAAAGTTAGCGTTTGTAACGTTACGTTGTTCAGAAATAATACAATTTATTTTTGTTAATTCCGGTTACGTTCATTATAGTTGAGCCTTTATTTATTAGTGTTAGCTTTTCAGCCGCCGAAAATTACTACTTCTTCCATATGCAGATTTTCTATTCCCTCCGTTGTTTATTTTGCTGAGCCTGAAGAATTTCAGCCTCCTCATCATCAGCGAAAGGTATTGGTTCAAATGTCTCCACTATAGTATCCTCCACATTGCAAATATACTTCTCATCCATGCGATAGTCCGTGTATTTCATTTTACCAGGCTTGGACAAGAACACTTCATTGCCAAATTCCTCGTTGCCGCAACATGAGAAGTAAACAAAACACTAAAAATTAGTGGCAGAGAAGAAAGTGATGAGCAGATCCATCGTATAAATTTTTCGATTGAAAAAATGGCGACCGCTTTGCCCTTTTAACTTTTTAACAGACAGCAAACAAGCCTTCGCTTGCACTGATTGTCTGTTCTGAACGCAGCCAATTACATTATTACCGTCTTATACTGCCAAACAACTACCGTTTGATAATTGATTTGCACTATTTCATCCCCATCTTTGAATTTTCCCGAATTGTGCGCCGGTGCATTTTATTTGATATCAGTAACGCGATGTATGCCGTGGTAACTGGACACTATATTAAAGCCCAGCTTGCGTTTCTTAAGTGTTACCAGATTCAAAGATGCGGGCTGCATCAGCATCGGGTCTGTGATGTCCTGTATAATATAATTAGCCCAACGCTTCAGCTTGTCCGCCGTAGCTTTTATTTGCTCAACGGGATTATATACAAAGCGATCACGCTCGTCGCCATTTCCAATCCCAAGCGCAACATATTGCGTCGTATCTCATTGAATTGTAGTTGACCATGAAATGGAGCCCGATCAAGCCAACCAACGATAGGTTGAATTGTTGCTATGGTTCAGATTTCAGGCATATGGCAGATTTTCTATTCCCTCCGTTGTTTATTTTGCTGAGCCTGAAGAATTTCAGCCTCCTCATCATCAGCGAAAGGTATTGGTTCAAATGTCTCCACTATAGTATCCTCCACATTGCAAATATACTTCTCATCCATGCGATAGTCCGTGTATTTCATTTTACCAGGCTTGGACAAGAACACTTCATTGCCAAATTCCACGTTGCCGCAACACGAGAAGTAAACAAAACACTAAAAATTAGTGGCAGAGAAGAAAGTGATGAGCAGATCCATCGTATAAATTTTTCGATTGAAAAAATGGCGACCGCTTTGCCCTTTTAACTTTTTAACAGACAGCAAACAAGCCTTCGCTTGCACTGATTGTCTGTTCTGAACGCAGCCAATTACATTATTACCGTCTTATACTGCCAAACAACTACCGTTTGATAATTGATTTGCACTATTTCATCCCCATCTTTGAATTTTCCCGAATTGTGCGCCGGTGCATTTTATTTGATATCAGTAACGCGATGTATGCCGTGGTAAATGGACACTATATTAAAGCCCAGCTTGCGTTTCTTAAGTGTTACCAGATTCAAAGATGCGGGCTGCATCAGCATCGGGTCTGTGATGTCCTGTATAATATAATTAGCCCAACGCTTCAGCTTGTCCGCCGTAGCTTTTATTTGCTCAACGGGATTATATACAAAGCGATCACGCTCGTCGCCATTTCCAATCCCAAGCGCAACATATTGCGTCGTATCTCATTGAATTGTAGTTGACCATGAAATGGAGCCCGATCAAGCCAACCAACGATAGGTTGAATTGTTGCTATGGTTCGCGTAATGTAATTAAGAACCTGCGTTCCTATGTTAGAAACATTCCGGTGCGAAGCAAGTCGACGATGCAAATTACGCGCTGTCTTGGCTACAGGCAAAGTCGAAATTGCAGGTTCTCTTTATCCAAATTGTAGTGCTAACGATTAAAAAATAAAAAGTTAGTAAGCTACTTAGTTATTCGAAGCGTAATGCAGGACTATTACAAAGTTTCTTAAAATCTACTGCCTGCAATACAATTTTTTGATGACCAATGGAATGCATTCCCAGCTGTTTCAGCTCAAACGGTCGAATATTTAACAACTGCCGACTGCCAACTTCATTGGTTGCATTCAGAACGGTCAAGCCATGTTGGCTTTTTCTTTATTTTTTGTCTGAGGGGGTAGAAAGGTCAGAAGGGCTGACAAAGCATTCGCCATTTTTTCTAGCCAAAAATTTGTATGCTGCATCTGTTCAGAACTTTCTTCTCTGTCACTCATTTTCAGTGTTTTATTTCCTTCTCGTGTGGCGGCCACGTGGAATTTGGCATAGTGTTGTTGTTGTTTAAATGTTGTTGTTTTTCAGCAAACGTATTCAGAGCACATGATTTATTCTGACAAGAAAAAGCCAACAAGGCTTGACCGCTCTGAATGCAACCATTGTTCATAAAGGAATATATGTAATTGTGCATGGTGTCGTCCAGGCCTAAAAGTTATTGGGTTCTTCTGGTACTTATCACATTAGGGCGTGTATGTTTATATCCTTACCTTTCAACCAGTCGGTCACTTGATCAGACGTCCACTCGGCAACATTAACATACGCCATCGCTGAAAAATAACTATTTACTTTAACGAAAAGTTTCTTAATATTACATATATTTCAAAAAAAGTTGATTGTTGTAAATTGCGCTTTTAAATATTGTAAAAATTTGTATGCAAAAAATCACCGGCGTTGTCACCAGAGTTCCGCGCCGAAACTTGAGCCGCCGCCGTCTGAGGCTTTCAATCGGCTTAAAAATAGCCGCCGTTAGGTTGCGGCAACCGCCAAACCCTTTTATAGATGTTGTTTACACAACCGCCCATTTTTGCTTCAGCGTGGGTGGGTTTCAGGTTTAAAGCGACTAAATAGCCGCGTTTCTTTTGTCGCGGGTATACCCTTACGAAATTTTTTAGGGGAAAATAATCGGGTGACCGCTTAGGTTAGTAACGATGGCTATCCACGCTAATTCAATAAGAATACAGTGGTGTCAAATCACAGTACACAATTTGTATTGAATTATTACAGTTTCTGACAGATTTAAATAAAAGATTCGTAAGCGAGGATGCTCGTTTTATTTGTTATGCCGATAATAAGCGTACAACTGTGGCAAAAGAAACCCGACTAAGGTTTGTTTGAGGAATATGGCTCTTTCTCACAATATAAAAAAGACTTTTTGTCTATAATATAGGAGCAACAATCCTGAAAATAACGTCGTTGATATTTTATAATTTTTATTTTTGTCAAGTCCCTTTTTAAGTATTTTTTCGAAAGGTTAATTATTTGTGCGCAGACAAAAAAATTTTGCACACCAAATAAGAGTTGAGTTTGTATTTTATTTGTATTGCCTCATCTCTTCAATAAGTCCAATTATAGATACTAAAAATACTTAATCTAAAGATTATAAATCTAGATTTATTAAAATAAATTAACATCAATATGATTTAGTAAATACTCAACCAAGATACTTCAATTCCAGTTTTATAATTCAAATAATTCAATTCAATCGTCAAATCGAATATAAACAAATAAAGAAAAAGAAGAACAAGAGCAACAACAACGATTATAAACAAAGGACAAATCAAATTTAGAGCCAGAAAACAACAACAGCAAGAGGCAGACAGTGTCGGCATCTACAGTGTAAAGTTTCAAGCTCTAACAAAACTCTTCGTAAAAGAGAAGAATTGAAATTTGGCAACGAAGTTGTTAGAAGCGAAAGTTAGCGTTTGTAACGTTACGTTGTTCAGAAATAATACAATTTATTTTTGTTAATTCCGTTTACGTTCATTATAGTTGAGCCTTTATTTATTAGTGTTAGCTTTTCAGCCGCCGAAAATTACTACTTCTTCCATATGCAGATTTTCTATTCCCTCCGTTGTTTATTTTGCTGAGCCTGAAGAATTTCAGCCTCCTCATCATCAGCGAAAGGTATTGGTTCAAATGTCTCCACTATAGTATCCTCCACATTGCAAATATACTTCTCATCCATGCGATAGTCCGTGTATTTCATTTTACCAGGCTTGGACAAGAACACTTCATTGCCAAATTCCACGTTGCCGCAACACGAGAAGTAAACAAAACACTAAAAATTAGTGGCAGAGAAGAAAGTGATGAGCAGATCCATCGTATAAATTTTTCGATTGAAAAAATGGCGACCGCTTTGCCCTTTTAAATTTTTAACAGACAGCAAACAAGCCTTCGCTTGCACTGATTGTCTGTTCTGAACGCAGCCAATTACATTATTACCGTCTTATACTGCCAAACAACTACCGTTTGATAATTGATTTGCACTATTTCATCCCCATCTTTGAATTTTCCCGAATTGTGCGCCGGTGCATTTTATTTGATATCAGTAATGCGATGTATGCCGTGGTAACTGGACACTATATTAAAGCCCAGCTTGCGTTTCTTAAGTGTTACCAGATTCAAAGATGCGGGCTGCATCAGCATCGGGTCTGTGATGTCCTGTATAATATAATTAGCCCAACGCTTCAGCTTGTCCGCCGTAGCTTTTATTTGCTCAACGGGATTATATACAAAGCGATCACGCTCGTCGCCATTTCCAATCCCAAGCGCAACATATTGCGTCGTATCTCATTGAATTGTAGTTGACCATGAAATGGAGCCCGATCAAGCCAACCAACGATAGGTTGAATTGTTGCTATGGTTCGCGTAATGTAATTAAGAACCTGCGTTCCTATGTTAGAAACATTCCGGTGCGAAGCAAGTCGACGATGCAAATTACGCGCTGTCTTGGCTACAGGCAAAGTCGAAATTGCAGGTTCTCTTTATCCAAATTGTAGTGCTAACGATTAAAAAATAAAAAGTTAGTAAGCTACTTAGGTTTTCGAAGCGTAATGCAGGACTATTACAAAGTTTCTTAAAATCTACTGCCTGCAATACAATTTTTTGATGACCAATGGAATGCATTCCCAGCTGTTTCAGCTCAAACGGTCGAATATTTAACAACTGCCGACTGCCAACTTCATTGGTTGCATTCAGAACGGTCAAGCCATGTTGGCTTTTTCTTTATTTTTTGTCTGAGGGGGTAGAAAGGTCAGAAGGGCTGACAAAGCATTCGCCATTTTTTCTAGCCAAAAATTTGTATGCTGCATCTGTTCAGAACTTTCTTCTCTGTCACTAATTTTCAGTGTTTTATTTCCTTCTCGTGTGGCGGCCACGTGGAATTTGGCATAGTGTTGTTGTTGTTTAAATGTTGTTGTTTTTCAGCAAACGTATTCAGAGCACATGATTTATTCTGACAAGAAAAAGCCAACAAGGCTTGACCGCTCTGAATGCAACCATTGTTCATAAAGAAATATATGTAATTGTGCATGGTGTCGTCCAGGCCTAAAAGTTATTGGGTTCTTCTGGTACTTATCACATTAGGGCGTGTATGTTTATATCCTTACCTTTCAACCAGTCGTTCACTTGATCAGACGTCCACTCGGCAACATTAACATACGCCATCGCTGAAAAATAACTATTTACTTTAACGAAAAGTTTCTTAATATTACATATATTTCAAAAAAAGTTGATTGTTGTAAATTGCGCTTTTAAATATTGTAAAAATTTGTATGCAAAAAATCACCGGCGTTGTCACCAGAGTTCCGCGCCGAAACTTGAGCCGCCGCCGTCTGAGGCTTTCAATCGGCTTAAAATTAGCCGCCGTTAGGTTGCGGCAACCGCCAAACCCTTTTATAGATGTTGTTTACACAACCGCCCATTTTTGCTTCAGCGTGGGTGGGTTTCAGGTTTAAAGCGACTAAATAGCCGCGTTTCTTTTGTCGCGGGTATACCCTTACGAAATTTTTTAGGGGAAAATAATCGGGTGACCGCTTAGGTTAGTAACGATGGCTATCCACGCTAATTCAATAAGAATACAGTGGTGTCAAATCACAGTACACAATTTGTATTGAATTATTACAGTTTCTGACAGATTTAAATAAAAGATTCGTAAGCGAGGATGCTCGTTTTATTTGTTATGCCGATAATAAGCGTACAACTGTGGCAAAAGAAGGCCGACTAAGGTTTGTTTGAGGAATATGGCTCTTTCTCACAACATAAAAAAGACTTTTTGTCTATAATATAGGAGCAACAATCCTGAAAATAACGTCGTTGATATTTTATAATTTTTATTTTTGTCAAGTCCCTTTTTAAGTATTTTTTCGAAAGGTTAATTATTTGTGCGCAGACAAAAAAATTTTGCACACCAAATAAGAGTTGAGTTTGTATTTTATTTGTATTGCCTCATCTCTTCAATAAGTCCAATTATAGATACTAAAAATACTTAATCTAAAGATTATAAATCTAGATTTATTAAAATAAATTAACATCAATATGATTTAGTAAATACTCAACCAAGATACTTCAATTCCAGTTTTATAATTCAAATAATTCAATTCAATCGTCAAATCGAATGTAAACAAATGAAGAAAAAGAAGAACAAGAGCAACAACGATTATAAACAAAGGACAAATCAAATTTAGAGCCAGAAAACAACAACAGCAAGAGGCAGACAGTGTCGGCATCTACAGTGTAAAGTTTCAAGCTCTAACTAACGAAACTCTTCGTAAAAGAGAAGAATTTAAATTTGGCAACGAAGTTGTTAGAAGCGAAAGTTAGCGTTTGTAACGTTACGTTGTTCAGAAATAATACAATTTATTTTTGTTAATTCCGTTTACGTTCATTATAGTTGAGCCTTTATTTATTAGTGTTAGCTTTTCAGCCGCCGAAAATTACTACTTCTTCCATATGCAGATTTTCTATTCCCTCCGTTGTTTATTTTGCTGAGCCTGAAGAATTTCAGCCTCCTCATCATCAGCGAAAGGTATTGGTTCAAATGTCTCCACTATAGTATCCTCCACATTGCAAATATACTTCTCATCCATGCGATAGTCCGTGTATTTCATTTTACCAGGCTTGGACAAGAACACTTCATTGCCAAATTCCACGTTGCCGCAACACGAGAAGTAAACAAAACACTAAAAATTAGTGGCAGAGAAGAAAGTGATGAGCAGATCCATCGTATAAATTTTTCGATTGAAAAAATGGCGACCGCTTTGCCCTTTTAAATTTTTAACAGACAGCAAACAAGCCTTCGCTTGCACTGATTGTCTGTTCTGAACGCAGCCAATTACATTATTACCGTCTTATACTGCCAAACAACTACCGTTTGATAATTGATTTGCACTATTTCATCCTCATCTTTGAATTTTCCCGTCTTGTGCGCCGGTGCATTTTATTTGATATCAGTAACGCGATGTATGCCGTGGTAACTGGACACTATATTAAAGCCCAGCTTGCGTTTCTTAAGTGTTAACAGATTTAAAGATGCGGGCTGCATCAGCATCGAGTCTGTGATGTCCTGTATAATATAATTAGCCCAACGCTTCAGCTTGTCTGCCGTAGCTTTTATTTGCTCAACGGGATTATGTACAAAGCGATCACTTTGGGCGCTCGTCGCCATTTCCAATCCCAAGCGCAACATATTGCGTCGTATCTCATTGAATTGTAGTTGACCATGAAATGGAGCCCGATCAAGCCCGATCAATCATAGGTTGAATTGTTGCTATGGTTCGCGTAGTGTCATTAAGAACCTGCGTTCCTATGTTAGAAACATTCCGGTGCGAAGCAAGTCGACGATGCAAATTACGCGCTGTCTTGGCTACAGGCAAAGCCGAAATTGCAGGTTCTCTTTATCCAAATTGTAGTGCTAACGATTAAAAAATAAAAAGTTAGTAAGCTACTTAGTTATTCGAAGTGTAATGCAGGACTATTACAAAGTTTCTTAAAATCTACTGCCTGCAATACAATTTTTTGATGACCAATGGAATGCATTCCCAGCTGTTTCAGCTCAAACGGTCGAATATTTAACAACTGCCGACTGCCAACTTCATTGTTCGTAAAGGAATATATGTATGCAATTGTACATGGTGTCGTCCAGGCCTAAAAGTTATTGGGTTCTTCTGGTACTTATCACATTAGGGCGTGTATGTTTATATCCTTACCTTTCAACCAGTCGGTCACTTGATCAGACGTCCACTCGGCAACATTAACATACGCCATCGCTGAAAAATAACTATTTAGTTTAACGAAAAGTTTCTTAATATTACTATTGAAATATGTACTTGCTATGTTCTATATGTACTACTGTACCCTTTATAATTTTATATGATCTTCATGTTTTTATATTGTTCTCAATTAATTTCAAAAGAAAACTTTATAAGTAATCAAATCTGTTCGAATAAATATTCCCACATTTGTAAATACTCGCGTTTTTAATTCAACTATAAAACAACAGGTTATGGGCCTCACCGACAAGAATACTGGCATTCAGCAGTTCGCGGGTACCAATTTTGAAAATTGGAAGTTCAGAGTAGAGAAGCATCTATCGTCCATAGGTTGTTTGGAAGCTGTGAAGGCTACAGCACCTACAGACGTGGCTCAAAATGCAACATTTTTAAAATTAGATGCTCTTGCTCAAGATGTAATCATCTCATTCATCCACGATGATTACATTGAATATGTACGGAACCAGAAAACAGCGAAGGAAATGTGGGAGGCGTTAAGTTCGTCATTCGAAAAGAAATCTGCGTTAAATCAAACACTGGTAAGAAAAGAACTAGCGAAATTAAGGTTGCGTGTCTCTCATTTGAGTCTCTCATTCGCCAACTGAAGTCATCAGGAGCCAAACCAGAAGAAGCAGATATAGTGTCACAATTGTTTTTGACTCTTCCCGAAACATACGACGCAGTAGTTACCGCTCTTGAAAATCTATCTACTGAGGACTTAACAGTCTCTGTGGTGAAACAACGTTTACTTGCAGAGGAAGCTAAAAAGAAATTGCGTCATTCAGAAGTATTCGATGAAAAAGCAACAGCATTTAACACAAAGAAGAAAAGAGGTAAATTTCATACGAAATTTAATGGAAAATGTCACAAGTGCGGACGCTATGGGCACATGAAGAAAGATTGCCGCGTCAAAGAAGCAAAAACAGCCACGGAATCCAGCGTAAGTTTTATGGCAGATTCAAACATGGAAGCAAGAAACGAAAGCAATGAAATATCTTTTGCCTTGGACTCTGGAGCAACAGACCACTTCGCCAAGAATGTTGAAATGTTCTCAACATTGAAGAACCTTCTTGAACCAAAGCATATCAGCGTAGCTAAAGATGGCGATTACGTTATCGTACAAAAAGTTGGTACTGTACAAGGAGTAAGTAATACAGGAGTTAATTTAAATATTAAGGACATTTTGTATAGTTCAAATTTTCGAGAAAATCTTTTGTCAGTAACGAAAATAGTAGAAGCTGGTATTAAAGTTAACTTTAAAAGAACTGAAGCGATTCTCGAAAAGGATGGACTCATAGTAGCAACTGCTAAACGTGTAGGAAACTTATTTGAACTTAAAATAAAGATATCAAAATCTGAATCAAATTTAAGCAAACACGATTTGAGCTTATTATGGCATAAACGCATGGGTCATTTAAATAACCAAAGTTATCAAGAATTAATTAAATACAAAATGGTAACAGGAATACCAACAGAAACTAACAAAGGTTTATGCGATGTTTGTGTAAAAGCTAAACAATGTAGAGAACCATTTTCAGATACACGCATTAGAGCTACAAGGCCAATTGAACACATTCACTCGGATGTTTGCGGGCCAATAACTCCAATAACGTATGATGGTTATAATTATTTAGTATCCTTTATTGACGATTATACCCACTTTGCTTATATTTATCTGTTAAAGAAAAAATCTGATGTCATTAACAAGTTTCAGGAATACAATGCACTAACTACGGCAAAGTTTGGAGTCAAATTATCGACATTAACCATAGATCAAGGTCGAGAATACAAATCCAACGAATTTCAAATGTACTGCAAGAAGGAAGGTATTCAAATTATCGAAACAATGGCGTATACCCCTCAGCAAAATGGAGTCGCCGAAAGATTCAACCGAACTTTAATGGAAAAAGTACGTGCTCTAATGATAGAAGCTGGAACACCAAAGTTTTTGTGGGGCGAAGCTGCTTACACAAGCGTTTTTCTCATTAATAGAAGTACAACTCGAGCGTTGTTGATGCATAAAACTCCAGCTGAGATGTGGTTCAATGAAAAACCAGATGCAACAAAATTTTAAGTTTTTGGTTGCAGTGTTTATGCTTGGATTCCAAATCAAAAAAGAAGGAAATTAGATCCCAAAAGTAATAACTATGTGATGGTTGGTTACTGTCCGAACGGCTATAGATTGTGGGACAAAAGATACCATAAAATCATTCTTGCTCGTGATTGTAAATTTAACGAAAAAGAATTTCTATACAAAAACAATGAAGAAAGTAAACAATTAAGTATTAACATCATCAAGCGAAATGATCAAATTGAAAATGAAAAATGATTGAAAGAAACGAGCAAGAGGGGGAAAATGATAGCGGTGTCGTTTCAAATGCATCAAATCACGAGATAGTTATAAATACGAATAACTCGGAAGTATCGAATCAAGAACCAGATATTATAGATAATCCGATAACAACAAGTACTGATACTAATTTAAATAAATTGAGGCGAAGTTATAAATACGAATAACTCGGAAGTATCGAATCAAGAACCAGATATTATAGATAATCCGATAACAACAAGTACTGATACTAATTTAAATAAATTGAGGCGAAGTTCACGAGAACGGAAACCACCTAACAGATTTAACGATTTCTATAATTCATTATTTGAAGCAGTAAATAATAATGATATACCAAATTCATACTCTGAAGTTAAAAATTCTTCTAATTACGAAAACTGGATGAAAGCAATTGAAAATGAACTCCTATCTATGGGTTTTTACAATAAAAACAAATGAGGTTGGAGAACCAATACGATTTAAAGCAAGATTAGTTGCAAAAGGATATTTACAAAAGTTTGGAATTGACTACGAGGAGACGTACTCTCCTGTAGCAAAATTAAGTACCATGAGATTAGTCCTTGCTGTTGGTGTTAGAAATGGATACACCTTTATCCAGTTAGATGTTAAAACAGCTTTTCTACATGGAAAATTAGAAGAAGAAATTTATCTTGAACCACCTGATGGTTTGAATATAAAGCCGGAAATGGTTTTAAAATTGCAAAAATCATTATATGGATTGAAACAAAGTCCAAGATGTTGGAATCAAAGGTTTAATGACGTTTTAATTAATTTCGGATTCAAGCGATCACAACATGATTATTGCTTGTACACAAAAGTTACAAGTAACTGTGTAATGCTTTTACTAATTTATGTTGATGATGTTTTACTTGCTGGTAATAATATTAAAGATATTGAAGAAGTAAAAGAGAAATTATCATCACTGTTTGAGATGTCTGACTGTGGAGAGCTGAAATATTATCTTGGGATTAGATTTGATTACAACAAAGAAGAAGGCTATTTATGTATGAGTCAAGAAGCAAGTATTGACAAGATTTTATCAAAGTTTGGTATGACGGAATGTAATGCAATTGCTACTCCTATGGAAAAAGGATTACAGCTACCAATAATCGAAAAAGGAAATATTGATCAACCATATCGAGAACTTTTAGGAAGTTTGATGTATTTAATGCTATCTGTCCGTCCAGATATCTGTTATTCCATTGGATACATGGGGAGATATCAAGAAAATAATGGAGAAAGCCATTGGATAGCACTAAAGCGCATACTAAGATACCTCAAAGGAACAAAGGAATTAAAATTAAAGTACGACAACAAGTATGGGAGTGACGATATACTTGTTGGCTATGTGGATGCTGATTGGGCCTCTAGTATTGATGATCGAAAATCAACAAGCGGATACATTTTCTACGTTTATGGATGCCCAATTTCCTGGTCCAGTAAGAAACAGACCACTGTGGCTATTTCATCATGTGAGGCCGAATATGTGGCCTTAAGTTTTGCTACTTCTGAGGGACTATGGTTAAAAGGAATCTTAACTGACATGAATATAATGACTGAACAGCACCCGATCCTGATGTTTGAAGACAATAGTGGTTGTATATCTATGGCAAATAATACTGAATCGAAAAGAACAAAGCATATTGATATTAAACATCATTTTATTAGAGACCATATTATAAAGGGTAACCTAAAGCTGCGACATATATCTACAAAGAACCAAATAGGCGATATTTTCACTAAAGGCTTGGATAAAGGTCAATTTTGTACAATTAGAGACTTATTAAAATTATCTAATTGAGAGGGGGTATTGAAATATGTACTTGCTATGTTCTATATGTACTACTGTACCCTTTATAATTTTATATGATCTTCATGTTTTTATATTGTTCTCAATTAATTTCAAAAGAAAACTTTATAAGTAATCAAATCTGTTCGAATAAATATTCCCACATTTGTAAATACTGGCGTTTTTAATTCAACTATAAAACAACAATTACATATATTTCAATAAAAGTTGATTGTTGTAAATTGCGCTTTAAAATATTGTAAAAATTTGTATGCAAAAAATCACCGGCGTTGTCACCAGAGTTCCGCGCCGAAACTTGAGCCGCCGCCGTCTGAGGCTTTCAATCGGCTAAAAATTAGCCGCCGTTAGGTTGCGGCAACCGCCAAACCCTTTTATAGATGTTGTTTACACAACCGCCCATTTTTGCTTCAGCGTGGGTGGGTTTCAGGTTTAAAGCGACTAAATAGCCGCGTTTCTTTTGTCGCGGGTATACCCTTACGAAATTTTTTAGGGGAAAATAATCGGGTGACCGCTTAGGTTAGTAACGATGGCTATCCACGCTAATTCAATAAGAATACAGTGGTGTCAAATCACAGTACACAATTTGTATTGAATTATTACAGTTTCTGACAGATTTAAATAAAAGATTCGTAAGCGAGGATGCTCGTTTTATTTGTTATGCCGATAATAAGCGTACAACTGTGGCAAAAGAAACCCGACTAAGGTTTGTTTGAGGAATATGGCTCTTTCTCACAATATAAAAAAGACTTTTTGTCTATAATATAGGAGCAACAATCCTGAAAATAACGTTGATATTTTATAATTTTTATTTTTGTCAAGTCCCTTTTTAAGTATTTTTTCGACAAAAAAATTTTGCACACCAAATAAGAGTTGAGTTTGTATTTTATTTGTATTGCCTCATCTCTTCAATAAGTCCAATTATAGATACTAAAAATACTTAATCTAAAGATTATAAATCTAGATTTATTAAAATAAATTAACATCAATATGATTTAGTAAATACTCAACCAAGATACTTCAATTCCAGTTTTATAATTCAAATAATTCAATTCAATCGTCAAATCGAATGTAAACAAATGAAGAAAAAGAAGAACAAGAGCAACAACAACGATTATAAACAAAGGACAAATCAAATTTAGAGCCAGAAAACAACAACAGCAAAAGGCAGACAGTGTCGGCATCTACAGTGTAAAGTTTCAAGCTCTAACTAACGAAACTCTTCGTAAAAGAGAAGAATTGAAATTTGGCAACGAAGTTGTTAGAAGCGAAAGTTAGCGTTTGTAACGTTACGTTGTTCAGAAATAATACAATTTATTTTTGTTAATTCCGGTTACGTTCATTATAGTTGAGCCTTTATTTATTAGTGTTAGCTTTTCAGCCGCCGAAAATTACTACTTCTTCCATATGCAGATTTTCTATTCCCTCCGTTGTTTATTTTGCTGAGCCTGAAGAATTTCAGCCTCCTCATCATCAGCGAAAGGTATTGGTTCAAATGTCTCCACTATAGTATCCTCCACATTGCAAATATACTTCTCATCCATGCGATAGTCCGTGTATTTCATTTTACCAGGCTTGGACAAGAACACTTCATTGCCAAATTCCTCGTTGCCGCAACATGAGAAGTAAACAAAACACTAAAAATTAGTGGCAGAGAAGAAAGTGATGAGCAGATCCATCGTATAAATTTTTCGATTGAAAAAATGGCGACCGCTTTGCCCTTTTAACTTTTTAACAGACAGCAAACAAGCCTTCGCTTGCACTGATTGTCTGTTCTGAACGCAGCCAATTACATTATTACCGTCTTATACTGCCAAACAACTACCGTTTGATAATTGATTTGCACTATTTCATCCCCATCTTTGAATTTTCCCGAATTGTGCGCCGGTGCATTTTATTTGATATCAGTAACGCGATGTATGCCGTGGTAACTGGACACTATATTAAAGCCCAGCTTGCGTTTCTTAAGTGTTACCAGAATCAAAGATGCGGGCTGCATCAGCATCGGGTCTGTGATGTCCTGTATAATATAATTAGCCCAACGCTTCAGCTTGTCCGCCGTAGCTTTTATTTGCTCAACGGGATTATATACAAAGCGATCACGTTGGGCGCTCGTCGCCATTTCCAATCCCAAGCGCAACATATTGCGTCGTATCTCATTGAATTGTAGTTGACCATGAAATGGAGCCCGATCAAGCCAACCAACGATAGGTTGAATTGTTGCTATGGTTCGCGTAATGTAATTAAGAACCTGCGTTCCTATATTAGAAACATTCCGGTGCGAAGCAAGTCGACGATGCAAATTACGCGCTGTCTTGGCTACAGGCAAAGCCAAAATTGCAGGTTCTCTTTATCCAAATTGTAGTGCTAACGATTAAAAAATAAAAAGTTAGTAAGCTACTTAGTTATTCGAAGCGTAATGCAGGACTATTACAAAGTTTCTTAAAATCTACTGCCTGCAATACAATTTTTTGATGACCAATGGAATGCATTCCCAGCTGTTTCAGCTCAAACGGTCGAATATTTAACAACTGCCGACTGCCAACTTCATTGTTCGTAAAGGAATATATGTAATTGTGCATGGTGTCGTCCAGGCCTAAAAGTTATTGGGTTCTTCTGGTACTTATCACATTAGGGCGTGTATGTTTATATCCTTACCTTTCAACCAGTCGGTCACTTGATCAGACGTCCACTCGGAAACATTAACATACGCCATCGCTGAAAAATAACTATTTACTTTAACGAAAAGTGTTGAAATATTTAATCAACTATCTGTAAGTAATGAAACAGAAGTCTTGCCCACAGAGGAAGATGACGTCGCTGGTCAGTCAACAGAGTCAAATGACCCACTTACTCAATGTGATAATATTGAAAAATTAGAAAACGTCGAAACTTGTCAACTAAGGCGCAGCAACAGGCAAGTGCAGAAACCAAGTAAGTTTTCAGATTATTATATGTCGTTGTTTGAAGCCACTACGATAGAAAATGCATTCAAAATTCCGTCCGAATTTTCTGAAATTGAAAAATGCACAGAAAGTAAAGAATGGTTTGCAGCTGTGCAAGATGAACTAAATTCCATACATAAAAACAATGTCTGGAAAGTTGTTAACAAACCTGAGGGGGTTAAACCTCTAAATTCCAGATGGGTTTTCACAATTAAAAGAAATGCTTGTGGAAATCCGATACGATTCAAAGCTAGACTTGTAGCTAAAGGCTTTTTACAGAAGCACGGTGTCAATTATGAAGACACATTTTCCCCAGTTGCAAAATTAGCAACCATTCGTACTATTCTTGCAGTAGGAGTACACAAAGGTTTTTTCTTTCATCAACTGGATGTAAAAACAGCTTTCTTACATGGAGAATTAAAGGAAGATATATACTTAGAAATTCCTAATGGAATGAAAAGTCAGACAGGAAAAGTTTTAAAATTGATCAAATCTCTATATGGCTTAAAACAAAGTCCAAGATGTTGGAACGAGAAGTTCAATAGCTATTTGATAAATTTGGGTTTTGAAAGATCTCGTCATGATTACTGTCTGTACATGAAGTTTTCTGCGGAAAGTACACTATTCTTAATTCTTTATGTCGATGATCTCTTAATAGTTGGCAGTAAGGAATCTGAAATTGAAGACCTAAAGAAAAAATTTTCATTAACATTTGAAATGTCAGATTGTGGAATTTTACAACATTACCTTGGTATTAAAATTGAGTATAATCAAAGCGAAGGTTCAATGACTTTCTCACAAACTGCACATATTGATCAAGTTTTGGAGAAATTTCAAATCTTGAGAAATCTCAAGATCGAATACATATCGTCGAAAAATCAAATTGCAGATATTTTTACAAAATCGTTGGATAAGTCGAGTTTTACTGCAATAAGAAATAATCTTAAATTGTCTTATTGAGGGGGGGTGTTGAAATATTTAATTTGCCTACTTTTCACTTATGTACTTGTAATTTTTATATTTAGTTTTCATTGAGATTTATAAGAAAAATAAGATATTTTTCTTATAATAATTTCACTTCAAATAAATTATTCTTACGAAACAAACGTATATTAACATATATTATAAAAAAAAGTTTCTTAATATTACATATATTTCAATAAAAGTTGATTGTTGTAAATTGCACTTTAAAATATTGTAAAAATTTGTATGCAAAAAATCACCGGCGTTGTCACCAGAGTTCCGCGCCGAAACCTGAGCCGCCGCCGTCTGAGGCTTTCAATCGGCTTAAAATTAGCCGCCGTTAGGTTGCGGCAACCGCCAAACCCTTTTATAGATGTTGTTTACACAACCGCCCATTTTTGCTTCAGCGTGGGTGGGTTTCAGGTTTAAAGCGACTAAATAGCCGCGTTTCTTTTGTCGCGGGTATACCCTTACGAAATTTTTTAGGGGAAAATAATCGGGTGACCGCTTAGGTTAGTAACGATGGCTATCCACGCTAATTCAATAAGAATACAGTGGTGTCAAATCACAGTACACAATTTGTATTGAATTATTACAGTTTCTGACAGATTTAAATAAAAGATTCGTAAGCGAGGATGCTCGTTTTATTTGTTATGCCGATAATAAGCGTACAACTGTGGCAAAAGAAACCCGACTAAGGTTTGTTTGAGAAATATGGCTCTTTCTCACAATATAAAAAAGACTTTTTGTCTATAATATAGGAGCAACAATCCTGAAAATAACGTCGTTGATATTTTATAATTTTTATTTTTGTCAAGTCCCTTTTTAAGTATTTTTTCGAAAGATTAATTATTTGTGCGCAGACAAAAAAATTTTGCACACCAAATAAGAGTTGAGTTTGTATTTTATTTGTATTGCCCCATCTCTTCAATAAGTCCAATTATAGATACTAAAAATACTTAATCTAAAGATTATAAATCTAGATTTATTAAAATACAACAACAGCAAGAGGCAGACAGTGTCGGCATCTACAGTGTAAAGTTTCAAGCTCTAACTAACGAAACTCTTCGTAAAAGAGAAGAATTGAAATTTGGCAACGAAGTTGTTAGAAGCGAAAGTTAGCGTTTGTAACGTTACGTTGTTCAGAAATAATACAATTTATTTTTGTTAATTCCGGTTACGTTCATTATAGTTGAGCCTTTATTTATTAGTGTTAGCTTTTCAGCCGCCGAAAATTACTACTTCTTCCATATGCAGATTTTCTATTCCCTCCGTTGTTTATTTTGCTGAGCCTGAAGAATTTCAGCCTCCTCATCACCAGCGAAAGGTATTGGTTCAAATGTCTCCACTATAGTATCCTCCACATTGCAAATATACTTCTCATCCATGCGATAGTCCGTGTATTTCATTTTACCAGGCTTGGACAAGAACACTTCATTGCCAAATTCCACGTTGCCGCAACACGAGAAGTAAACAAAACACTAAAAATTAGTGGCAGAGAAGAAAGTGATGAGCAGATCCATCGTATAAATTTTTCGATTGAAAAAATGGCGACCGCTTTGCCCTTTTAACTTTTTAACAGACAGCAAACAAGCCTTCGCTTGCACTGATTGTCTGTTCTGAACGCAGCCAATTACATTATTACCGTCTTATACTGCCAAACAACTACCGTTTGATAATTGATTTGCACTATTTCATCCCCATCTTTGAATTTTCCCGAATTGTGCGCCGGTGCATTTTATTTGATATCAGTAACGCGATGTATGCCGTGGTAACTGGACACTATATTAAAGCCCAGCTTGCGTTTCTTAAGTGTTACCAGATTGAAAGATGCGGGCTGCATCAGCATCGGGTCTGTGATGTCCTGTATAATATAATTAGCCTAACGCTTCAGCTTGTCCGCCGTAGCTTTTATTTGCTCAACGGGATTATATACAAAGCGATCACGTTGGGCGCTCGTCGCCATTTCCAATCCCAAGCGCAACATATTGCGTCGTATCTCATTGAATTGTAGTTGACCATGAAATGGAGCCCGATCAAGCCAACCAACGATAGGTTGAATTGTTGCTATGGTTCGCGTAATGTCATTAAGAACCTGCGTTCCTATGTTAGAAACATTCCGGTGCGAAGCAAGTCGACGATGCAAATTACGCGCTGTCTTGGCTACAGGCAAAGCCGAAATTGCAGGTTCTCTTTATCCAAATTGTAGTGCTAACGATTAAAAAATAAAAAGTTAGTAAGCTACTTAGTTATTCGAAGCGTAATGCAGGACTATTACAAAGTTTCTTAAAATCTACTGCCTGCAATACAATTTTTTGATGACCAATGGAATGCATTCCCAGCTGTTTCAGCTCAAACGGTCGAATATTTAACAACTGCCGACTGCCAACTTCATTGTTCGTAAAGGAATATATGTATGCAATTGTACATGGTGTCGTCTAGGCCTAAAAGTTATTGGGTTCTTCTGGTACTTATCACATTAGGGCGTGTATGTTTATATCCTTACCTTTCAACCAGTCGGTCACTTGATCAGACGTCCACTCGGCAACATTAACATACGCCATCGCTGAAAAATAACTATTTACTTTAACGAAAAGTTTCTTAATATTACATATATTTCAATAAAAGTTGATTGTTGTAAATTGCGCTTTTAAATAATGTAAAAGTTTGTATGCAAAAAATCACCGGCGTTGTCACCAGAGTTCCGCGCCGAAACATGAGCCGCCGCCGTCTGAGGCTTTCAATCGGCTTAAAATTAGCCGCCGTTAGGTTGCGGCAACCGCCAAACCCTTTTATAGATGTTGTTTACACAACCGCACATTTTTGCTTCAGCGTGGGTGGGTTTCAGGTTTAAAGCGACTAAATAGCCGCGTTTCTTTTGTCGCGGGTATACCCTTACGAAATTTTTTAGGGGAAAATAATCGGGTGACCGCTTAGGTTAGTAACGATGGCTATCCACGCTAATTCAATAAGAATACAGTGGTGTCAAATTACAGTACACAATTTGTATTGAATTATTACAGTTTCTGACAGATTTAAATAAAAGATTCGTAAGCGAGGATGCTCGTTTTATTTGTTATGCCGATAATAAGCGTACAACTGTGGCAAAAGAAACCCGACTAAGGTTTGTTTGAGAAATATGGCTCTTTCTCACAATATAAAAAAGACTTTTTGTCTATAATATAGGAGCAACAATCCTGAAAATAACGTCGTTGATATTTTATAATTTTTATTTTTGTCAAGTCCCTTTTTAAGTATTTTTTCGAAAGATTAATTATTTGTGCGCAGACAAAAAAATTTTGCACACCAAATAAGAGTTGAGTTTGTATTTTATTTGTATTGCCCCATCTCTTCAATAAGTCCAATTATAGATACTAAAAATACTTAATCTAAAGATTATAAATCTAGATTTATTAAAATACAACAACAGCAAGAGGCAGACAGTGTCGGCATCTACAGTGTAAAGTTTCAAGCTCTAACTAACGAAACTCTTCGTAAAAGAGAAGAATTGAAATTTGGCAACGAAGTTGTTAGAAGCGAAAGTTAGCGTTTGTAACGTTACGTTGTTCAGAAATAATACAATTTATTTTTGTTAATTCCGGTTACGTTCATTATAGTTGAGCCTTTATTTATTAGTGTTAGCTTTTCAGCCGCCGAAAATTACTACTTCTTCCATATGCAGATTTTCTATTCCCTCCGTTGTTTATTTTGCTGAGCCTGAAGAATTTCAGCCTCCTCATCATCAGCGAAAGGTATTGGTTCAAATGTCTCCACTATAGTATCCTCCACATTGCAAATATACTTCTCATCCATGCGATAGTCCGTGTATTTCATTTTACCAGGCTTGGACAAGAACACTTCATTGCCAAATTCCACGTTGCCGCAACACGAGAAGTAAACAAAACACTAAAAATTAGTGGCAGAGAAGAAAGTGATGAGCAGATCCATCGTATAAATTTTTCGATTGAAAAAATGGCGACCGCTTTGCCCTTTTAACTTTTTAACAGACAGCAAACAAGCCTTCGCTTGCACTGATTGTCTGTTCTGAACGCAGCCAATTACATTATTACCGTCTTATACTGCCAAACAACTACCGTTTGATAATTGATTTGCACTATTTCATCCCCATCTTTGAATTTTCCCGAATTGTGCGCCGGTGCATTTTATTTGATATCAGTAACGCGATGTATGCCGTGGTAACTGGACACTATATTAAAGCCCAGCTTGCGTTTCTTAAGTGTTACCAGATTCAAAGATGCGGGCTGCATCAGCATCGGGTCTGTGATGTCCTGTATAATATAATTAGCCCAACGCTTCAGCTTGTCCGCCGTAGCTTTTATTTGCTCAACGGGATTATATACAAAGCGATCACGCTCGTCGCCATTTCCAATCCCAAGCGCAACATATTGCGTCGTATCTCATTGAATTGTAGTTGACCATGAAATGGAGCCCGATCAAGCCAACCAACGATAGGTTGAATTGTTGCTATGGTTCGCGTAATGTAATTAAGAACCTGCGTTCCTATGTTAGAAACATTCCGGTGCGAAGCAAGTCGACGATGCAAATTACGCGCTGTCTTGGCTACAGGCAAAGTCGAAATTGCAGGTTCTCTTTATCCAAATTGTAGTGCTAACGATTAAAAAATAAAAAGTTAGTAAGCTACTTAGTTATTCGAAGCGTAATGCAGGACTATTACAAAGTTTCTTAAAATCTACTGCCTGCAATACAATTTTTTGATGACCAATGGAATGCATTCCCAGCTGTTTCAGCTCAAACGGTCGAATATTTAACAACTGCCGACTGCCAACTTCATTGTTCGTAAAGGAATATATGTAATTGTGCATGGTGTCGTCCAGGCCTAAAAGTTATTGGGTTCTTCTGGTACTTATCACATTAGGGCGTGTATGTTTATATCCTTACCTTTCAACCAGTCGGTCACTTGATCAGACGTCCACTCGGAAACATTAACATACGCCATCGCTGAAAAATAACTATTTACTTTAACGAAAAGTGTTGAAATATTTAATCAACTATCTGTAAGTAATGAAACAGAAGTCTTGCCCACAGAGGAAGATGACGTCGCTGGTCAGTCAACAGAGTCAAATGACCCACTTACTCAATGTGATAATATTGAAAAATTAGAAAACGTCGAAACTTGTCAACTAAGGCGCAGCAACAGGCAAGTGCAGAAACCAAGTAAGTTTTCAGATTATTATATGTCGTTGTTTGAAGCCACTACGATAGAAAATGCATTCAAAATTCCGTCCGAATTTTCTGAAATTGAAAAATGCACAGAAAGTAAAGAATGGTTTGCAGCTGTGCAAGATGAACTAAATTCCATACATAAAAACAATGTCTGGAAAGTTGTTAACAAACCTGAGGGGGTTAAACCTCTAAATTCCAGATGGGTTTTCACAATTAAAAGAAATGCTTGTGGAAATCCGATACGATTCAAAGCTAGACTTGTAGCTAAAGGCTTTTTACAGAAGCACGGTGTCAATTATGAAGACACATTTTCCCCAGTTGCAAAATTAGCAACCATTCGTACTATTCTTGCAGTAGGAGTACACAAAGGTTTTTTCTTTCATCAACTGGATGTAAAAACAGCTTTCTTACATGGAGAATTAAAGGAAGATATATACTTAGAAATTCCTAATGGAATGAAAAGTCAGACAGGAAAAGTTTTAAAATTGATCAAATCTCTATATGGCTTAAAACAAAGTCCAAGATGTTGGAACGAGAAGTTCAATAGCTATTTGATAAATTTGGGTTTTGAAAGATCTCGTCATGATTACTGTCTGTACATGAAGTTTTCTGCGGAAAGTACACTATTCTTAATTCTTTATGTCGATGATCTCTTAATAGTTGGCAGTAAGGAATCTGAAATTGAAGACCTAAAGAAGAAATTTTCATTAACATTTGAAATGTCAGATTGTGGAATTTTACAACATTACCTTGGTATTAAAATTGAGTATAATCAAAGCGAAGGTTCAATGACTTTCTCACAAACTGCACATATTGATCAAGTTTTGGAGAAATTTGGCATGATAAATTGTAATGAGATACACACACCAATGGAAAAGAATCTGCAGTTGCCTCTTAAAATAGAACAGTTAACATCTAATCCTTATCGGGAATTATTGGGTAGTTTAATGTATTTGATGTTGTGTGTTCGCCCTGATATATGTTATGCTATAGGATATATGGGTAGATTTCAGCAAAACCCTGGAGAAGCACACTGGACAACACTAAAGAGAATTTTGCGGTACATCAAAGGAACAAAGAATTTAAAACTCCGATTTTATCGAAATACGGAAGATGAAGTTTTAGTTGGATACGTCGACGCTGACTGGGCAGCTAGTATAGATGATCGCAAGTCTACAAGTGGTTATATATAATACGTTTATGGATGTCCAATATCGTGGTCAAGTAAGAAGCAGACAATAGTAGCAACATCATCTAGCGAAGCGGAATATATCGCCCTAAGTCACGCAGTTTCTGAAGGTATTTGGATAAAAGGAATTCTTCAAGACATAAAAGTCGTTGCAGAAAATTATCCTATTACACTATATGAAGACAATGCGGGATGCATTGCAATGGCAAAAAATGTGGAAAGCAAGAGATCAAAACATATTGATATAAAACACCACTTTATTCGGGACCATATTCAAAAAGGAAATCTCAAGATCGAATACATATCGTCGAAAAATCAAATTGCAGATATTTTTACAAAATCGTTGGATAAGTCGAGTTTTACTGCAATAAGAAATAATCTTAAATTGTCTTATTGAGGGGGGGTGTTGAAATATTTAATTTGCTACTTTTCACTTATGTACTTGTAATTTTTATATTTAGTTTTCATTGAGATTTATAAGAAAAATAAGATATTTATCTTATAATAATTTCACTTCAAATAAATTATTCTTACGAAACAAACGTATATTAACATATATTATAAAAAAAAGTTTCTTAATACATATATTTCAATAAAAGTTGATTGTTGTAAATTGCGCTTTAAAATATTGTAAAAATTTGTATGCAAAAAATCACCGGCGTTGTCACCAGAGTTCCGCGCCGAAACCTGAGCCGCCGCCGTCTGAGGCTTTCAATCGGCTTAAAATTAGCCGCCGTTAGGTTGCGGCAACCGCCAAACCCTTTTATAGATGTTGTTTACACAACCGCCCATTTTTGCTTCAGCGTGGGTGGGTTTCAGGTTTAAAGCGACTAAATAGCCGCGTTTCTTTTGTCGCGGGTATACCCTTACGAAATTTTTTAGGGGAAAATAATCGGGTGACCGCTTAGGTTAGTAACGATGGCTATCCACGCTAATTCAATAAGAATACAGTGGTGTCAAATCACAGTACACAATTTGTATTGAATTATTACAGTTTCTGACAGATTTAAATAAAAGATTCGTAAGCGAGAATGCTCGTTTTATTTGTTATGCCGATAATAAGCGTACAACTGTGGCAAAAGAAACCCGACTAAGGTTTGTTTGAGGAATATGGCTCTTTCTCACAATATAAAAAAGACTTTTTGTCTATAATATAGGAGCAACAATCCTGAAAATAACGTCGTTGATATTTTATAATTTTTATTTTTGTCAAGTCCCTTTTTAAGTATTTTTTCGAAAGGTTAATTATTTGTGCGCAGACAAAAAAATTTTGCACACCAAATAAGAGTTGAGTTTGTATTTTATTTGTATTGCCTCATCTCTTCAATAAGTCCAATTATAGATACTAAAAATACTTAATCTAAAGATTATAAATCTAGATTTATTAAAATAAATTAACATCAATATGATTTAGTAAATACTCAACCAAGATACTTCAATTCCAGTTTTATAATTCAAATAATTCAATTCAATCGTCAAATCGAATGTAAACAAATGAAGAAAAAGAAGAACAAGAGCAACAACAACGATTATAAACAAAGGACAAATCAAATTTAGAGCCAGAAAACAACAACAGCAAGAGGCAGACAGTGTCGGCATCTACAGTGTAAAGTTTCAAGCTCTAACTAACGAAACTCTTCGTAAAAGAGAATTGAAATTTGGCAACGAAGTTGTTAGAAGCGAAAGTTAGCGTTTGTAACGTTACGTTGTTCAGAAATAATACAATTTATTTTTGTTAATTCCGGTTACGTTCATTATAGTTGAGCCTTTATTTATTAGTGTTAGCTTTTCAGCCGCCGAAAATTACTACTTCTTCCATATGCAGATTTTCTATTCCCTCCGTTGTTTATTTTGCTGAGCCTGAAGAATTTCAGCCTCCTCATCATCAGCGAAAGGTATTGGTTCAAATGTCTCCACTATAGTATCCTCCACATTGCAAATATACTTCTCATCCATGCGATAGTCCGTGTATCTCATTTTACCAGGCTTGGACAAGAACACTTCATTGCCAAATTCCACGTTGCCGCAACACGAGAAGTAAACAAAACACTAAAAATTAGTGGCAGAGAAGAAAGTGATGAGCAGATCCATCGTATAAATTTTTCGATTGAAAAAATGGCGACCGCTTTGCCCTTTTAACTTTTTAACAGACAGCAAACAAGCCTTCGCTTGCACTGATTGTCTGTTCTGAACGCAGCCAATTACATTATTACCGTCTTATACTGCCAAACAACTACCGTTTGATAATTGATTTGCACTATTTCATCCCCATCTTTGAATTTTTCCGAATTGTGCGCCGGTGCATTTTATTTGATATCAGTAATGCGATGTATGCCGTGGTAACTGGACACTATATTAAAGCCCAGCTTGCGTTTCTTAAGTGTTACCAGATTCAAAGATGCGGGCTGCATCAGCATCGGGTCTGTGATGTCCTGTATAATATAATTAGCCCAACGCTTCAGCTTGTCCGCCGTAGCTTTTATTTGCTCAACGGGATTATATACAAAGCGATCACGCTCGTCGCCATTTCCAATCCCAAGCGCAACATATTGCGTCGTATCTCATTGAATTGTAGTTGACCATGAAATGGAGCCCGATCAAGCCAACCAACGATAGGTTGAATTGTTGCTATGGTACGCGTAATGTAATTAAGAACCTGCGTTCCTATGTTAGAAACATTCCGGTGCGAAGCAAGTCGACGATGCAAATTACGCGCTGTCTTGGCTACAGGCAAAGCCAAAATTGCAGGTTCTCTTTATCCAAATTGTAGTGCTAACGATTAAAAAATAAAAAGTTAGTAAGCTACTTAGTTATTCGAAGCGTAATGCAGGACTATTACAAAGTTTCTTAAAATCTACTGCCTGCAATACAATTTTTTGATGACCAATGGAATGCATTCCCAGCTGTTTCAGCTCAAACGGTCGAATATTTAACAACTGCAGACTGCCAACTTCATTGTTCGTAAAGGAATATATGTAATTGTGCATGGTGTCGTCCAGGCCTAAAAGTTATTGGGTTCTTCTGGTACTTATCACATTAGGGCGTGTATGTTTATATCCTTACCTTTCAACCAGTCGGTCACTTGATCAGACGTCCACTCGGCAACATTAACATACGCCATCGCTGAAAAATAACTATTTACTTTAACGAAAAGTGTTGAAATATTTAATCAACTATCTGTAAGTAATGAAACAGAAGTCTTGCCCACAGAGGAAGATGACGTCGCTGGTCAGTCAACAGAGTCAAATGACCCACTTACTCAATGTGATAATATTGAAAAATTAGAAAACGTCGAAACTTGTCGACTAAGGCGCAGCAACAGGCAAGTGCAGAAACCAAGTAAGTTTTCAGATTATTATATGTCGTTGTTTGAAGCCACTACGATAGAAAATGCATTCAAAATTCCGTCCGAATTTTCTGAAATTGAAAAATGCACAGAAAGTAAAGAATGGTTTGCAGCTGTGCAAGATGAACTAAATTCCATACATAAAAACAATGTCTGGAAAGTTGTTAACAAACCTGAGGGGGTTAAACCTCTAAATTCCAGATGGGTTTTCACAATTAAAAGAAATGCTTGTGGAAATCCGATACGATTCAAAGCTAGACTTGTAGCTAAAGGCTTCTTACAGAAGCACGGTGTCAATTATGAAGACACATTTTCCCCAGTTGCAAAATTAGCAACCATTCGTACTATTCTTGCAGTAGGAGTACACAAAGGTTTTTTCTTTCATCAACTGGATGTAAAAACAGCTTTCTTACATGGAGAATTAAAGGAAGATATATACTTGGAAATTCCTAATGGAATGAAAAGTCAGACAGGAAAAGTTTTAAAATTGATCAAATCTCTATATGGCTTAAAACAAAGTCCAAGATGTTGGAACGAGAAGTTCAATAGCTATTTGATAAATTTGGGTTTTGAAAGATCTCGTCATGATTACTGTCTGTACATGAAGTTTTCTGCGGAAAGTACACTATTCTTAATTCTTTATGTCGATGATCTCTTAATAGTTGGCAGTAAGGAATCTGAAATTGAAGACCTAAAGAAGAAATTTTCATTAACATTTGAAATGTCAGATTGTGGAATTTTACAACATTACCTTGGTATTAAAATTGAGTATAATCAAAGCGAAGGTTCAATGACTTTCTCACAAACTGCACATATTGATCAAGTTTTGGAGAAATTTGGCATGATAAATTGTAATGAGATACACACACCAATGGAAAAGAATCTGCAGTTGCCTCTTAAAATAGAACAGTTAACATCTAATCCTTATCGGGAATTATTGGGTAGTTTAATGTATTTGATGTTGTGTGTTCGCCCTGATATATGTTATGCTATAGGATATATGGGTAGATTTCAGCAAAACCCTGGAGAAGCACACTGGACAACACTAAAGAGAATTTTGCGGTACATCAAAGGAACAAAGAATTTAAAACTCCGATTTTATCGAAATACGGAAGATGAAGTTTTAGTTGGATACGTCGACGCTGACTGGGCAGCTAGTATAGATGATCGCAAGTCTACAAGTGGTTATATATAATACGTTTATGGATGTCCAATATCGTGGTCAAGTAAGAAGCAGACAATAGTAGCAACATCATCTAGCGAAGCGGAATATATCGCCCTAAGTCACGCAGTTTCTGAAGGTATTTGGATAAAAGGAATTCTTCAAGACATAAAAGTCGTTGCAGAAAATTATCCTATTACACTATATGAAGACAATGCGGGATGCATTGCAATGGCAAAAAATGTGGAAAGCAAGAGATCAAAACATATTGATATAAAACACCACTTTATTCGGGACCATATTCAAAAAGGAAATCTCAAGATCGAATACATATCGTCGAAAAATCAAATTGCAGATATTTTTACAAAATCGTTGGATAAGTCGAGTTTTACTGCAATAAGAAATAATCTTAAATTGTCTTATTGAGGGGGGGTGTTGAAATATTTAATTTGCCTACTTTTCACTTATGTACTTGTAATTTTTATATTTAGGGGTACATTTCTGATCTACGAACGATTGACATATCGCTCGTTCCGCTTTGTTATTTTCGCATCGTTAACATTTTCCGATTTCTTATCCACCTTGAAATCGTTCGCTAACGATCGTTGATTTTACAACAACACTTTCGATAGTTCTTACGTCTAATCGTTCAAAATCCGCATTTCTTACAACGATTTTAATAGAAATCGAAAACGGTGAATTGTCATACCAAACGTTTGGTAAATATCAGTCGTTGACATACATTTTGCGTTTGTGTTTATTTTCACTGTTTATTTTCAGCTTCCTTAATCAAACTTCCTTAATCAAATTTTAAAACTGTGTAATTATATAACTAATAATAATAATAATACCAAAGTGTAAATATATAAATAATAATAATAATAATAATACCAAAGTGTAAATATATAAATAACAATAATAATAATAATAAAAAAACTATGGAAAATATGGAAAATGTGGAAGCGAGCAGGAAGCGGTATGTCCCAATTTGTTTTTATTAATTTTTTTGGCAATAATTTAGCATATATGTAGACTTACGACGATGCAACAATTTAAAATGCTGCTGCAGGAAATGAGGAGAAATCCGCAGTTGGCAAAAGGGTCTCCAGTGTTCGCTACGAACAAAACGACAACCGGGCAAGAATGGGAGAAAGTAGGGGCCAAATTAAATACCCTCGGCCCCCCAATAAGAACGACAGCGGAATGGAAAAAGGTAAGTTAATTCCTTTTAAATTTCATTGTATTAATTGTATCGTATACATTTAAATATATATATATATATATAAAATGAATATAAAATTAAATGTTAAAGAAAATGTTGATATTTGTAAAAAATCTACTTTGGTTTTTCAGATTCACAGATATTTCTTAATTATCTTTATTTTGATTTGATGTCAGATATTGTCAATCAATATAAAATTTAATCTTAACAATATAATTCTCCCTTTTTAATTATTAATTGTTAGATTTGGATTGACATGAAAGCGAGGACTAAAAAAAAATTGTCCCAGAATGCATCCGAATTGAAAAGGACTGGGGGGGCCCGTTCTGTTCCTTATATTTAACACCTTTGGAACAAGAAACGGAGGAGATAATGAGCCTTTGCGCAACAGCTCTGCCAGCCGGAGGCCGCTTCGGTTTCAGCAAAAAAGCACCAAGCAATGAACCCCGACAGGAAACGAGTGGAGCAGGTAAGGATTAGCCCACAGTTAGAACTTCGAATTCATTAGATTTAGAAGTTATAGCCATTCTTCTTAATTCAGCTTTGCCAGAATTGGGAGTCTCTGCAGAAGAAATTGGATTCATTGTATTGCCTCCAGACAACGAAGCTGAATCCAATATTCCGGCAACTGCCGACATAGAAATTCCTTCAAATTCTAATGTTCCGCCAACTGCCGAAACAGAAGACCATTCACCAATGCCGGCAAAAGCAACCCTAGCAACTCCATCTACATATTCCAGGCCAGGTGCCTCCAACAGGAAACGTAAACGCGACGAATATCTAGAATTGCTCCACCAACAAAATGCCAATCAAGCAAAAATTATAGCATCTCTAGAACAGCAAAACGCCACTGCGCAACAACAGAATGCCATTCTTCAACTGCTGAGCGACAATATAAAACAGCAAACTGTTTCTTTAAAGAAGCAGACAATGGCGCTGGAAATGATTGCAAATGCTATACAACAGACTCTGCAAGATGCCAACCACAGACAAGCAGCGGAAACACTTCTAGACCTTTAATGTATATATATATATTTCTATGTGATATTTTTGATATTTACCTTAATATTTAAGAACATTAACATTTTATGTTCTTATTAGATTTAATCATTTGAATTACTTTTTATTTTAAGAACCATTAATTACCATGAAGTTACTTTTTCGTTTTTTAAAAATCCATTTTCAGTTTAATTACTCTTTATTTTAAGAACCATTAATTATCATGAAGCTACTTTTTCTTTTTTTAAAAATCTATTTTCATTTGAATTACTTTTTACTTTAACCATAATTACCATGAAGTTACTTTTTCGTTTTTTAAAAATCCATTTTCAGTTTAATTACTCTTTATTTTAAGAACCATTAATTATCATGAAGCTACTTTTTCTTTTTTTCAAAATCTATTTTCATTTGAATTACTTTTTACTTTAACCATAATTACCATGAAGTTACTTTTTCGTTTTTTAAAAATCCATTTTCAGTTTAATTACTCTTTATTTTAAGAACCATTAATTATCATGAAGCTACTTTTTCTTTTTTTAAAAATCTATTTTCATTTGAATTACTTTTTACTTTAACCATAATTACCATGAAGTTACTTTTTCGTTTTTTTTAAATCCATTTTCATTTTAATTACTTTTTATTTTAAGAACCATTAATTATCATGAAGCTACTTTTCCATTTGAAAAAAAAGCAATTTTTATTTAAATTACTTTCAATTTTGAAAACGCCATTTTGAGTTACTTTTTTTAAAAAAACCAATACGAAATGAGCTGTGATTTTTGCATTATGTATTTTTGTAAGCTGTGATGTTTTCAAATATTGAAAACCCATAATATACATAATATAACATATATTTATAAAACCTATACATATAATATTAATGCCAAATAAAAGTATTTTTCGTGAAAACTAGACGGACCCGTATTCTATACTTCAAAATTTTATCTCAGAGTTTTGCGTTTGTGGTTCTGAAAAGAACCGATTGGGTGGTTTTGAAAAGAACTGGACGGCCCTACTGTGCCATATTTCGTGCCAAAGCATTTCGAACCGCCGCACCAGCGTCTGTTGGCACCTCTTCGTCATCATCGTGATCCACTGCTTCCTCAAACTCGTCCTCCAACACCCACTCATTTTTGTAATAAATACAAATGTTGTGTGTGGCACAACATGCATTTACAATTTTAGTGGTCATTAGGGGAGAATAATGAAGACCCCTTTCGCTATTTATGCAACGGAACCTACTTTTTAGTACTCCAAAACAACGCTCTATGAAGTTGCGCGCCTTACAGAGTTTGTTGTTATAGACGACCTCATGGCGTTGTTGGGCGTTCCGATATGGAGTCATAAGGTATGGCAACAGTTGGTAACCAAAATCTCCTGAAATACATAATATCATATAAATTAATGATTTTGTGGTAATTTATCGTATAACCTTACCCAGTAGCCAGGTATTACGCTTTCCAGCATTGTATTCCGACCGCATGTATTCCTCGGCATCACTCATCCTCCAGACAAAGGCATCGTGATTTGCGCCCGAAAACCTTGCATCAACACACCTTATAACCATATCATAATCACAAATCTACAAAAAAACACAACATTCAAATAAATGAAATAAAAAAATAATGTTTAATATATACCATAAGTGCATTTATACTATAAAAACCCTTCCTGTTATAGTATGCATGCATTTGCTCTTGGCCTGGGGACTTTATCCTTATATGCGTGCCATCCACGCAACCGATTACACCAGGAATCCCATATTTATTAAAGAATTTTTGTTTCATTTCGAATTGTTGTTCCTCCGACATCTCAAACCGAATCCACTTAGGGCACAAATGTTGCTCAAAAATGTCTAAGCACTCTAGTATGGTTCTCGAAACTCGTCCTTGAGACATCGATGCCATATTCTCATTTCCAACTGCCTTCTGATAAATTCCAGATGCCATGAAACGTAAAAACGTGGCTAATTTGAAGAGCGGAGGAATGGCGGAGGTCCTTACAGTGTCCGTCATTCTGGGACCTACTTCGCCCAAAAGTTGCATGAAGCAGTCTTTGCTCATCCGAAAGTTGGATATAAATCTGAAATTATAACAGAGATTACAATTTCCGATCCGAAACTTCAAAAAATATTGATATAAAAGTGAAAACTGAATTATTACAGTTTGAATTATTGAATTATTACAGTTTCTGACAGATTTAAATAAAAGATTCGTAAGCGAGGATGTTCGTTTTATTTGTTATGCCGATAATAAGCGTACAACTGTGGCAAAAGAAACCCGACTAAGGTTTGTTTGAGGAATATGGCTCTTTCTCACAATATAAAAAAGACTTTTTGTCTATAATATAGGAGCAACAATCCTGAAAATAACGTCGTTGATATTTTATAATTTTTATTTTTGTCAAGTCCCTTTTTAAGTATTTTTTCGAAAGATTAATTATTTGTGCGCAGACAAAAAAATTTTGCACACCAAATAAGAGTTGAGTTTGTATTTTATTTGTATTGCCCCATCTCTTCAATAAGTCCAATTATAGATACTAAAAATACTTAATCTAAAGATTATAAATCTAGATTTATTAAAATAAATTAACATCAATATGATTTAGTAAATACTCAACCAAGATACTTCAATTCGTTTTATAATTCAAATAATTCAATTCAATCGTCAAATCGAATGTAAACAAATGAAGAAAAAGAAGAACAAGAGCAACAACAACGATTATAAACAAAGGACAAATCAAATTTAGAGCCAGAAAACAACAACAGCAAGAGGCAGACAGTGTCGGCATCTACAGTGTAAAGTTTCAAGCTCTAACTAACGAAACTCTTCGTAAAAGAGAAGAATTGAAATTTGGCAACGAAGTTGTTAGAAGCGAAAGTTAGCGTTTGTAACGTTACGTTGTTCAGAAATAATACAATTTATTTTTGTTAATTCCGGTTACGTTCATTATAGTTGAGCCTTTATTTATTAGTGTTAGCTTTTCAGCCGCCGAAAATTACTACTTCTTCCATATGCAGATTTTCTATTCCCTCCGTTGTTTATTTTGCTGAGCCTGAAGAATTTCAGCCTCCTCATCATCAGCGAAAGGTATTGGTTCAAATGTCTCCACTATAGTATCCTCCACATTGCAAATATACTTCTCATCCATGCGATAGTCCGTGTATTTCATTTTACCAGGCTTGGACAAGAACACTTCATTGCCAAATTCCACGTTGCCGCAACACGAGAAGTAAACAAAACACTAAAAATTAGTGGCAGAGAAGAAAGTGATGAGCAGATCCATCGTATAAATTTTTCGATTGAAAAAATGGCGACCGCTTTGCCCTTTTAACTTTTTAACAGACAGCAAACAAGCCTTCGCTTGCACTGATTGTCTGTTCTGAACGCAGCCAATTACATTATTACCGTCTTATACTGCCAAACAACTACCGTTTGATAATTGATTTGCACTATTTCATCCCCATCTTTGAATTTTCCCGAATTGTGCGCCGGTGCATTTTATTTGATATCAGTAACGCGATGTATGCCGTGGTAACTGGACACTATATTAAAGCCCAGCTTGCGTTTCTTAAGTGTTACCAGATTCAAAGATGCGGGCTGCATCAGCATCGGGTCTGTGATGTCCTGTATAATATAATTAGCCTAACGCTTCAGCTTGTCCGCCGTAGCTTTTATTTGCTCAACGGGATTATATACAAAGCGATCACGTTGGGCGCTCGTCGCCATTTCCAATCCCAAGCGCAACATATTGCGTCGTATCTCATTGAATTGTAGTTGACCATGAAATGGAGCCCGATCAAGCCAACCAACGATAGGTTGAATTGTTGCTATGGTTCGCGTAATGTCATTAAGAACCTGCGTTCCTATGTTAGAAACATTCCGGTGCGAAGCAAGTCGACGATGCAAATTACGCGCTGTCTTGGCTACAGGCAAAGCCGAAATTGCAGGTTCTCTTTATCCAAATTGTAGTGCTAACGATTAAAAAATAAAAAGTTAGTAAGCTACTTAGTTATTCGAAGCGTAATGCAGGACTATTACAAAGTTTCTTAAAATCTACTGCCTGCAATACAATTTTTTGATGACCAATGGAATGCATTCCCAGCTGTTTCAGCTCAAACGGTCGAATATTTAACAACTGCCGACTGCCAACTTCATTGTTCGTAAAGGAATATATGTATGCAATTGTACATGGTGTCGTCTAGGCCTAAAAGTTATTGGGTTCTTCTGGTACTTATCACATTAGGGCGTGTATGTTTATATCCTTACCTTTCAACCAGTCGGTCACTTGATCAGACGTCCACTCGGCAACATAACCATACACCATCGCTGAAAAATAACTATTTACTTTAACGAAAAGTTTCTTAATATTACATATATTTCAATAAAAGTTGATTGTTGTAAATTGCGCTTTTAAATATTGTAAAAGTTTGTATGCAAAAAATCACCGGCGTTGTCATCAGAGTTCCGCGCCGAAACTTGAGCCGCCGCCGTCTGAGGCTTTCAATCGGCTTAAAATTAGCCGCCGTTAGGTTGCGGCAACCGCCAAACTCTTTTATAGATGTTGTTTACACAACCGCCCATTTTTGCTTCAGCGTGGGTGGGTTTCAGGTTTAAAGCGACTAAATAGCCGCGTTTCTTTTGTCGCGGGTATACCCTTACGAAATTTTTTAGGGGAAAATAATCGGGTGACCGCTTAGGTTAGTAACGATGGCTATCCACGCTAATTCAATAAGAATACAGTGGTGTCAAATCACAGTACACAATTTGTATTGAATTATTGCAGTTTCTGACAGATTTAAATAAAAGATTCGTAAGCGAGGATGCTCGTTTTATTTGTTATGCCGATAATAAGCGTACAACTGTGGCAAAAGAAACCCGACTAAGGTTTGTTTGAGGAATATGGCTCTTTCTCACAATATAAAAAAGACTTTTTGTCTATAATATAGGAGCAACAATCCTGAAAATAACGTCGTTGATATTTTATAATTTTTATTTTTGTCAAGTCCCTTTTTAAGTATTTTTTCGAAAGGTTAATTATTTGTGCGCAGACAAAAAAATTTTGCACACCAAATAAGAGTTGAGTTTGTATTTTATTTGTATTGCCTCATCTCTTCAATAAGTCCAATTATAGATACTAAAAATACTTAATCTAAAGATTATAAATCTAGATTTATTAAAATAAATTAACATCAATATGATTTAGTAAATACTCAACCAAGATACTTCAATTCCAGTTTTATAATTCAAATAATTCAATTCAATCGTCAAATCGAATGTAAACAAATGAAGAAAAAGAAGAACAAGAGCAACAACAACGATTATAAACAAAGGACAAATCAAATTTAGAGCCAGAAAACAACAACAGTAAGAGGCAGACAGTGTCGGCATCTACAGTGTAAAGTTTCAAGCTCTAACTAACGAAACTCTTCGTAAAAGAGAAGAATTGAAATTTGGCAACGAAGTTGTTAGAAGCGAAAGTTAGCGTTTGTTTAACGTTACGTTGTTCAGAAATAATACAATTTATTTTTGTTAATTCCGGTTACGTTCATTATAGTTGAGCCTTTATTTATTAGTGTTAGCTTTTCAGCCGCCGAAAATTACTACTTCTTCCATATGCAGATTTTCTATTCCCTCCGTTGTTTATTTTGCTGAGCCTGAAGAATTTCAGCCTCCTCATCATCAGCGAAAGGTATTGGTTCAAATGTCTCCACTATAGTATCCTCCACATTGCAAATATACTTCTCATCCATGCGATAGTCCGTGTATTTCATTTTACCAGGCTTGGACAAGAACACTTCATTGCCAAATTCCACGTTGCCGCAACACGAGAAGTAAACAAAACACTAAAAATTAGTGGCAGAGAAGAAAGTGATGAGCAGATCCATCGTATAAATTTTTCGATTGAAAAAATGGCGACCGCTTTGCCCTTTTAACTTTTTAACAGACAGCAAACAAGCCTTCGCTTGCACTGATTGTCTGTTCTGAACGCAGCCAATTACATTATTACCGTCTTATACTGCCAAACAACTACCGTTTGATAATTGATTTGCACTATTTCATCCCCATCTTTGAATTTTCCCGAATTGTGCGCCGGTGCATTTTATTTGATATCAGTAACGCGATGTATGCCGTGGTAACTGGACACTATATTAAAGCCCAGCTTGCGTTTCTTAAGTGTTACCAGATTCAAAGATGCGGGCTGCATCAGCATCGGGTCTGTGATGTCCTGTATAATATAATTAGCCCAACGCTTCAGCTTGTCCGCCGTAGCTTTTATTTGCTCAACGGGATTATATACAAAGCGATCACGTTGGTCGCTCGTCGCCATTTCCAATCCCAAGCGCAACATATTGCGTCGTATCTCATTGAATTGTAGTTGACCATGAAATGGAGCCCGATCAAGCCAACCAACGATAGGTTGAATTGTTGCTATGGTTCGCGTAATGTAATTAAGAACCTGCGTTCCTATGTTAGAAACATTCCGGTGCGAAGCAAGTCGACGATGCAAATTACGCGCTGTCTTGGCTACAGGCAAAGCCAAAATTGCAGGTTCTCTTTATCCAAATTGTAGTGCTAACGATTAAAAAATAAAAAGTTAGTAAGCTACTTAGTTATTCGAAGCGTAATGCAGGACTATTACAAAGTTTCTTAAAATCTACTGCCTGCAATACAATTTTTTGATGACCAATGGAATGCATTCCCAGCTGTTTCAGCTCAAACGGTCGAATATTTAACAACTGCCGACTGCCAACTTCATTGTTCGTAAAGGAATATATGTAATTGTGCATGGTGTCGTCCAGGCCTAAAAGTTATTGGGTTCTTCTGGTACTTATCACATTAGGGCGTGTATGTTTATATCCTTACCTTTCAACCAGTCGGTCACTTGATCAGACGTCCACTCGGCAACATTAACATACGCCATCGCTGAAAAATATCTATTTACTTTAACGAAAAGTTTCTTAATATTACATATATTTCAATAAAAGTTGATTGTTGTAAATTGCGCTTTTAAATATTTTTAAAAATTTGTATGCAAAAAATCACCGGCGTTGTCATCAGAGTTCCGCGCCGAAACTTGAGCCGCCGCCGTCTGAGGCTTTCAATCGGCTTAAAATTAGCCGCCGTTAGGTTGCGGCAACCGCCAAACTCTTTTATAGATGTTGTTTACACAACCGCCCATTTTTGCTTCAGCGTGGGTGGGTTTCAGGTTTAAAGCGACTAAATAGCCGCGTTTCTTTTGTCGCGGGTATACCCTTACGAAATTTTTTAGGGGAAAATAATCGGGTGACCGCTTAGGTTAGTAACGATGGCTATCCACGCTAATTCAATAAGAATACAGTGGTGTCAAATCACAGTACACAATTTGTATTGAATTATTGCAGTTTCTGACAGATTTAAATAAAAGATTCGTAAGCGAGGATGCTCGTTTTATTTGTTATGCCGATAATAAGCGTACAACTGTGGCAAATAAAACCCGACTAAAGTTTGTTTGAGGAATATGGCTCTTTCTCACAATATAAAAAAGACTTTTTGTCTATAATATAGGAGCAACAATCCTGAAAATAACGTCGTTGATATTTTATAATTTTTTATTTTTGTCAAGTCCCTTTTTAAGTATTTTTTCGAAAGATTAATTATTTGTGCGCAGACAAAAAAATTTTGCACACCAAATAAGAGTTGAGTTTGTATTTTATTTGTATTGCCCCATCTCTTCAATAAGTCCAATTATAGATACTAAAAATACTTAATCTAAAGATTATAAATCTAGATTTATTAAAATAAATTAACATCAATATGATTTAGTAAATACTCAACCAAGATACTTCAATTCCAGTTTTATAATTCAAATAATTCAATTCAATCGTCAAATCGAATGTAAACAAATGAAGAAAAAGAAGAACAAGAGCAACAACAACGATTATAAACAAAGGACAAATCAAATTTAGAGCCAGAAAACAACAACAGCAAGAGGCAGACAGTGTCGGCATCTACAGTGTAAAGTTTCAAGCTCTAACTAACGAAACTCTTCGTAAAAGAGAAGAATTGAAATTTGGCAACGAAGTTGTTAGAAGCGAAAGTTAGCGTTTGTAACGTTACGTTGTTCAGAAATAATACAATTTATTTTTGTTAATTCCGGTTACGTTCATTATAGTTGAGCCTTTATTTATTAGTGTTAGCTTTTCAGCCGCCGAAAATTACTACTTCTTCCATATGCAGATTTTCTATTCCCTCCGTTGTTTATTTTGCTGAGCCTGAAGAATTTCAGCCTCCTCATCATCAGCGAAAGGTATTGGTTCAAATGTCTCCACTATAGTATCCTCCACATTGCAAATATACTTCTCATCCATGCGATAGTCCGTGTATTTCATTTTACCAGGCTTGGACAAGAACACTTCATTGCCAAATTCCACGTTGCCGCAACACGAGAAGTAAACAAAACACTAAAAATTAGTGGCAGAGAAGAAAGTGATGAGCAGATCCATCGTATAAATTTTTCGATTGAAAAAATGGCGACCGCTTTGCCCTTTTAACTTTTTAACAGACAGCAAACAAGCCTTCGCTTGCACTGATTGTCTGTTCTGAACGCAGCCAATTACATTATTACCGTCTTATACTGCCAAACAACTACCGTTTGATAATTGATTTGCACTATTTCATCCCCATCTTTGAATTTTCCCGAATTGTGCGCCGGTGCATTTTATTTGATATCAGTAACGCGATGTATGCCGTGGTAACTGGACACTATATTAAAGCCCAGCTTGCGTTTCTTAAGTGTTACCAGATTCAAAGATGCGGGCTGCATCAGCATCGGGTCTGTGATGTCCTGTATAATATAATTAGCCCAACGCTTCAGCTTGTCCGCCGTAGCTTTTATTTGCTCAACGGGATTATATACAAAGCGATCACGTTGGTCGCTCGTCGCCATTTCCAATCCCAAGCGCAACATATTGCGTCGTATCTCATTGAATTGTAGTTGACCATGAAATGGAGCCCGATCAAGCCAACCAACGATAGGTTGAATTGTTGCTATGGTTCGCGTAATGTCATTAAGAACCTGCGTTCCTATGTTAGAAACATTCCGGTGCGAAGCAAGTCGACGATGCAAATTGCGCGCTGTCTTGGCTACAGGCAAAGCCGAAATTGCAGGTTCTCTTTATCCAAATTGTAGTGCTAACGATTAAAAAATAAAAAGTTAGTAAGCTACTTAGTTATTCGAAGCGTAATGCAGGACTATTACAAAGTTTCTTAAAATCTACTGCCTGCAACACAATTTTTTGATGACCAATGGAATGCATTCCCAGCTGTTTCAGCTCAAACGGTCGAATATTTAACAACTGCCGACTGCCAACTTCATTGTTCGTAAAGGAATATATGTATGCAATTGTACATGGTGTCGTCTAGGCCTAAAAGTTATTGGGTTCTTCTGGTACTTATCACATTAGGGCGTGTATGTTTATATCCTTACCTTTCAACCAGTCGGTCACTTGATCAGACGTCCACTCGGCAACATTAACATACACCATCGCTGAAAAATAACTATTTACTTTAACGAAAAGTTTATTAATATTACATATATTTCAATAAAAGTTGATTGTTGTAAATTGCGCTTTTAAATATTGTAAAAGTTTGTATGCAAAAAATCACCGGCGTTGTCACCAGAGTTCCGCGCCGAAACTTGAGCCGCCGCCGTCTGAGGCTTTCAATCGGCTTAAAATTAGCCGCCGTTAGGTTGCGGCAACCGCCAAACCCTTTTATAGATGTTGTTTACACAACCGCCCATTTTTGCTTCAGCGTGGGTGGGTTTCAGGTTTAAAGCGACTAAATAGCCGCGTTTCTTTTGTCGCGGGTATACCCTTACGAAATTTTTTAGGGGAAAATAATCGGGTGACCGCTTAGGTTAGTAACGATGGCTATCCACGCTAATTCAATAAGAATACAGTGGTGTCAAATCACAGTACACAATTTGTATTGAATTATTACAGTTTCTGACAGATTTAAATAAAAGATTCGTAAGCGAGGATGCTCGTTTTATTTGTTATGCCGATAATAAGCGTACAACTGTGGCAAAAGAAACCCGACTAAGGTTTGTTTGAGGAATATGGCTCTTTCTCACAATATAAAAAAGACTTTTTGTCTATAATATAGGAGCAACAATCCTGAAAATAACGTCGTTGATATTTTATAATTTTTATTTTTGTCAAGTCCCTTTTTAAGTATTTTTTCGAAAGGTTAATTATTTGTGCGCATTAAATTTTGCACACCAAATAAGAGTTGAGTTTGTATTTTATTTGTATTGCCTCATCTCTTCAATAAGTCCAATTATAGATACTAAAAATACTTAATCTAAAGATTATAAATCTAGATTTATTAAAATAAATTAACATCAATATGATTTAGTAAATACTCAACCAAGATACTTCAATTCCAGTTTTATAATTCAAATAATTCAATTCAATCGTCAAATCGAATGTAAACAAATGAAGAAAAAGAAGAACAAGAGCAACAACAACGATTATAAACAAAGGACAAATCAAATTTTGAGCCAGAAAACAACAACAGCAAGAGGCAGACAGTGTCGGCATCTACAGTGTAAAGTTTCAAGCTCTAACTAACGAAACTCTTCGTAAAAGAGAAGAATTGAAATTTGGCAACGAAGTTGTTAGAAGCGAAAGTTAGCGTTTGTAACGTTACGTTGTTCAGAAATAATACAATTTATTTTTGTTAATTCCGGTTACGTTCATTATAGTTGAGCCTTTATTTATTAGTGTTAGCTTTTCAGCCGCCGAAAATTACTACTTCTTCCATATGCAGATTTTCTATTCCCTCCGTTGTTTATTTTGCTGAGCCTGAAGAATTTCAGCCTCCTCATCACCAGCGAAAGGTATTGGTTCAAATGTCTCCACTATAGTATCCTCCACATTGCAAATATACTTCTCATCCATGCGATAGTCCGTGTATTTCATTTTACCAGGCTTGGACAAGAACACTTCATTGCCAAATTCCACGTTGCCGCAACACGAGAAGTAAACAAAACACTAAAAATTAGTGGCAGAGAAGAAAGTGATGAGCAGATCCATCGTATAAATTTTTCGATTGAAAAAATGGCGACCGCTTTGCCCTTTTAACTTTTTAACAGACAGCAAACAAGCCTTCGCTTGCACTGATTGTCTGTTCTGAACGCAGCCAATTACATTATTACCGTCTTATACTGCCAAACAACTACCGTTTGATAATTGATTTGCACTATTTCATCCCCATCTTTGAATTTTCCCGAATTGTGCGCCGGTGCATTTTATTTGATATCAGTAACGCGATGTATGCCGTGTTAACTGGACACTATATTAAAGCCCAGCTTGCGTTTCTTAAGTGTTACCAGATTTAAAGATGCGGGCTGCATCAGCATCGGGTCTGTGATGTCCTGTATAATATAATTAGCCCAACGCTTCAGCTTGTCCGCCGTAGCTTTTATATGCTCAACGGGATTATATACAAAGCGATCACGTTGGGCGCTCGTCGCCATTTTCAATCCTAAGCGCAACATATTGCGTCGTATCTCATTGAATTGTAGTTGACCATGAAATGGAGCCCGATCAAGCCAACCAATGATAGGTTGAATTGTTGCTATGGTTCGCGTAATGTCATTAAGAACCTGCGTTCCTATGTTAGAAACATTCCGGTGCGAAGCAAGTCGACGATGCAAATTACGGGGAGACAGTCAAAATCCCGAATTACAAAATCCCGAAACGACAAAATCCCGAAAAATTTTAAAATCCCGAAACGACAAAATCCCGATGCGACAAAATCCCGAAACGACAAAATCCCGAAAAATTTTAATACCGAAATGAGAAATCCCGAAAATCACGAAATAAAATTTGAAATTAATGAAAAAATGACATTTAAGTCACAATTTTTTTCGAAGCGTAGTACGCGCCTACTTGCCTTTTTTTACAATGGCAGAAAATCAAAGTTGTAATATCGAGAGAATTTTGTTGTCTGAAGGTTATAATCTACAATATGCAAAAAACTTCACATGACCGTGAGGATTCTGCTGATTGAGGGTTATGATCCCTGCCGCGGCCGAAGGCCGCCAATACGCGAAAAAACCTGAATGCAAAAAACTTCACATGACCGTGAGGATTTTGCTGATTGAGGGTTACGATCCCTGGCGCGGCCGAAGGCCGCCAATACGCGAAAAAACCTGTATGCAAAAAACTTCACATGACCGTGAGGATTCTGCTGATTGAGGATTATGATCCCTGCCGCAGCCGAAGGCTGCCAATACGCGAAAAAACCTGTATGCAAAAAACCTCACATTATCGAGAGGGCTCTGCTAAAATTTTTTTAATAATGTTTTTTTTAATTTTTGAATAATAATTTTAGAGAAGTAAAATAAGAGTAATTTTTTATTATTTTCTTGGAATTGTTTGCTAGTGGTTTTAAAATGTTCAAGAAGATGGAGAATACCGAAAAACTAGTTTTGTAATTTCGGGATTTTGTTATTTCGGGATTTTGTCGTTTCGGGATTTTGTCATTTCGGGATTTTGTCGTTCGGGATTTTGTCGTTCGGGATTTTGTCGTTCGGGATTTTGTCTTTCGGGATTTCGTTACCAACCCAAATTACGCGCTGTCTTGGCTACAGGCAAAGCCGAAATTGCAGGTTTTCTTTATCCAAATTGTAGTGCTAACGATTAAAAAATAAAAAGTTAGTAAGCTACTTAGTTATTCGAAGCGTAATGCAGGACTATTACAAAGTTTCTTAAAATCTACTGCCTGCAATACAATTTTTTGATGACCAATGGAATGCATTCCCAGCTGTTTCAGCTCAAACGGTCGAATATTTAACAACTGCCGACTGCCAACTTCATTGTTTGTAAAGGAATATATGTAATTGTACATGGTGTCGTCCAGGCCTAAAAGTTATTGGGTTCTTCTTGTACTTATCACATTAGGGCGTGTATGTTTATATCCTTACCTTTCAACCAGTCGGTCACTTGATCAGACGTCCACTCGGCAACATTAACATACGCCATCGCTGAAAAATATCTATTTACTTTAACGAAAAGTTTCTTAATATTACATATATTTCAATAAAAGTTGATTGTTGTAAATTGCGCTTTTAAATATTTTTAAAAATTTGTATGCAAAAAATCACCGGCGTTGTCACCAGAGTTCCGCGCCGAAACTTGAGCCGCCGCCGTCTGAGGCTTTCAATCGGCTTAAAATTAGCCGCCGTTAGGTTGCGGCAACCGCCAAACTCTTTTATAGATGTTGTTTACACAACCGCCCATTTTTGCTTCAGCGTGGGTGGGTTTCAGGTTTAAAGCGACTAAATAGCCGCGTTTCTTTTGTCGCGGGTATACCCTTACGAAATTTTTTAGGGGAAAATAATCGGGTGACCGCTTAGGTTAGTAACGATGGCTATCCACGCTAATTCAATAAGAATACAGTGGTGTCAAATCACAGTACACAATTTGTATTGAATTATTGCAGTTTCTGACAGATTTAAATAAAAGATTCGTAAGCGAGGATGCTCGTTTTATTTGTTATGCCGATAATAAGCGTACAACTGTGGCAAAAGAAACCCGACTAAGGTTTGTTTGAGGAATATGGCTCTTTCTCACAATATAAAAAAGACTTTTTGTCTATAATATAGGAGCAACAATCCTGAAAATAACGTCGTTGATATTTTATTTTTATTTTTGTCAAGTCCCTTTTTAAGTATTTTTTCGAAAGATTAATTATTTGTGCGCAGACAAAAAAATTTTGCACACCAAATAAGAGTTGAGTTTGTATTTTATTTGTATTGCCCCATCTCTTCAATAAGTCCAATTATAGATACTAAAAATACTTAATCTAAAGATTATAAATCTAGATTTATTAAAATAAATTAACATCAATATGATTTAGTAAATACTCAACCAAGATACTTCAATTCCAGTTTTATAATTCAAATAATTCAATTCAATCTACTGCCTGCAATACAATTTTTTGATGACCAATGGAATGCATTCCCAGCTGTTTCAGCTCAAACGGTCGAATATTTAACAACTGCCGACTGCCAACTTCATTGTTCGTAAAGGAATATATGTATGCAATTGTACATGGTGTCGTCTAGGCCTAAAAGTTATTGGGTTCTTCTGGTACTTATCACATTAAGGCGTGTATGTTTATATCCTTACCTTTCAACCAGAGGGTCACTTGATCAGACGTCCACTCGGCAACATTAACATACGCCATCGCTGAAAAATATCTATTTACTTTAACGAAAAGTTTCTTAATATTACATATATTTCAATAAAAGTTGATTGTTGTAAATTGCGCTTTTAAATATTGTAAAAATTTGTATGCAAAAAATCACCGGCGTTGTCACCAGAGTTCCGCGCCGAAACTTGAGCCGCCGCCGTCTGAGGCTTTCAATCGGCTTAAAATTAGCCGCCGTTAGGTTGCGGCAACCGCCAAACTCTTTTATAGATGTTGTTTACACAACCGCCCATTTTTGCTTCAGCGTGGGTGGGTTTCAGGTTTAAAGCGGCTAAATAGCCGCGTTTCTTTTGTCGCGGGTATACCCTTACGAAATTTTTTAGGGGAAAATAATCGGGTGACCGCTTAGGTTAGTAACGATGGCTATCCACGCTAATTCAATAAGAATACAGTGGTGTCAAATTACAGTACACAATTTGTATTGAATTATTACAGTTTCTGACAGATTTAAATAAAAGATTCGTAAGCGAGGATGCTCGTTTTATTTGTTATGCCGATAATAAGCGTACAACTGGGGCAAAAGAAACCCGACTAAGGTTTGTTTGAGGAATATGGCTCTTTCTCACAATATAAAAAAGACTTTTTGTCTATAATATAGGAGCAACAATCCTGAAAATAACGTCGTTGATATTTTATAATTTTTATTTTTGTCAAGTCCCTTTTTAAGTATTTTTTCCAAAGATTAATTATTTGTGCGCAGACAAAAAAATTTTGCACACCAAATAAGAGTTGAGTTTGTATTTTATTTGTATTGCCCCATCTCTTCAATAAGTCCAATTATAGATACTAAAAATACTTAATCTAAAGATTATAAATCTAGATTTATTAAAATAAATTAACATCAATATGATTTAGTAAATACTCAACCAAGATACTTCAATTCCAGTTTTATAATTCAAATAATTCAATTCAATCGTCAAATCGAATGTAAACAAATGAATAAAAAGAAGAACAAGAGCAACAACAACGATTATAAACAAAGGACAAATCAAATTTTGAGCCAGAAAACAACAACAGCAAGAGGCAGACAGTGTCGGCATCTACAGTGTAAAGTTTCAAGCTCTAACTAACGAAACTCTTCGTAAAAGAGAAGAATTGAAATTTGGCAACGAAGTTGTTAGAAGCGAAAGTTAGCGTTTGTAACGTTACGTTGTTCAGAAATAATACAATTTATTTTTGTTAATTCCGGTTACGTTCATTATAGTTGAGCCTTTATTTATTAGTGTTAGCTTTTCAGCCGCCGAAAATTACTACTTCTTCCATATACAGATTTTCTATTCCCTCCGTTGTTTATTTTGCTGAGCCTGAAGAATTTCAGCCTCCTCATCATCAGCGAAAGGTATTGGTTCAAATGTCTCCACTATAGTATCCTCCACATTGCAAATATACTTCTCATCCATGCGATAGTCCGTGTATTTCATTTTACCAGGCTTGGACAAGAACACTTCATTGCCAAATTCCACGTTGCCGCAACACGAGAAGTAAACAAAACACTAAAAATTAGTGGCAGAGAAGAAAGTGATGAGCAGATCCATCGTATAAATTTTTCGATTGAAAAAATGGCGACCGCTTTGCCCTTTTAACTTTTTAACAGACAGCAAACAAGCCTTCGCTTGCACTGATTGTCTGTTCTGAACGCAGCCAATTACATTATTACCGTCTTATACTGCCAAACAACTACCGTTTGATAATTGATTTGCACTATTTCATCCCCATCTTTGAATTTTCCCGAATTGTGCGCCGGTGCATTTTATTTGATATCAGTAACGCGATGTATGCCGTGTTAACTGGACACTATATTAAAGCCCAGCTTGCGTTTCTTAAGTGTTACCAGATTTAAAGATGCGGGCTGCATCAGCATCGGGTCTGTGATGTCCTGTATAATATAATTAGCCCAACGCTTCAGCTTGTCCGCCGTAGCTTTTATATGCTCAACGGGATTATATACAAAGCGATCACGTTGGGCGCTCGTCGCCATTTTCAATCCCAAGCGCAACATATTGCGTCGTATCTCATTGAATTGTAGTTGACCATGAAATGGAGCCCGATCAAGCCAACCAATGATAGGTTGAATTGTTGCTATGGTTCGCGTAATGTCATTAAGAACCTGCGTTCCTATGTTAGAAACATTCCGGTGCGAAGCAAGTCGACGATGCAAATTACGCGCTGTCTTGGCTACAGGCAAAGCCGAAATTGCAGGTTTTCTTTATCCAAATTGTAGTGCTAACGATTAAAAAATAAAAAGTTAGTAAGCTACTTAGTTATTCGAAGCGTAATGCAGGACTATTACAAAGTTTCTTAAAATCTACTGCCTGCAATACAATTTTTTGATGACCAATGGAATGCATTCCCAGCTGTTTCAGCTCAAACGGTCGAATATTTAACAACTGCCGACTGCCAACTTCATTGTTCGTAAAGGAATATATGTATGTAATTGTACATGGTGTCGTCCAGGCCTAAAAGTTATTGGGTTCTTCTGGTACTTATCACATTAGGGCGTGTATGTTTATATCCTTACCTTTCAACCAGTCGGACACTTGATCAGACGTCACCTCGGCAACATTAACAACGCCATCGCTGCAAAATAACTATTTACTTTAACGAAAAGTTTCTTAATATTACATATATTTCAATAAAAGTTGATTGTTGTAAATTGCGCTTTAAAATATTGTAAAAATTTTTATGCAAAAAATCACCGGCGTTGTCACCAGAGTTCCGCGCCGAAACTTGAGCCGCCGCCGTCGGTGGCTGGCTATTGGCTTAAAACTGGCCGCTGTTAGGTTGCGGCTACCGCCAATCGCTTTTATAGATGTTGTTTACACTTCCGCCCATTTTTGCTTCAGTGTGGGTGGGTTTCAAGTTTAAAGCAACTAAATAGCCGCGTTTCTTTTGTCGCGGGTATACCCTTACGAAATTTTTTAGGTTAGTAACGATGGCTATCCACGCTAATTCAATAAGAATACAGTGGTGTCAAATCACAGTACACAATTTGTATTGAATTATTGCAGTTTCTGACAGATTTAAATAAAAGATTCGTAAGCGAGGATGCTCGTTTTATTTGTTATGCCGATAATAAGCGTACAACTGTGGTAAAAGAAACCCGACTAAGGTTTGTTTGAGGAATATGGCTCTTTCTCACAATATAAAAAAGACTTTTTGTCTATAATATAGGAGCAACAATCCTGAAAATAACGTCGTTGATATTTTATAATTTTTATTTTTGTCAAGTCCCTTTTTAAGTATTTTTTCGAAAGATTAATTATTTGTGCGCAGACAAAAAAATTTTGCACACCAAATAAGAGTTGAGTTTGTATTTTATTTGTATTGCCCCATCTCTTCAATAAGTCCAATTATAGATACTAAAAATACTTAATCTAAAGATTATAAATCTAGATTTATTAAAATAAATTAACATCAATATGATTTAGTAAATACTCAACCAAGATACTTCAATTCCAGTTTTATAATTCAAATAATTCAATTCAATCTACTGCCTGCAATACAATTTTTTGATGACCAATGGAATGCATTCCCAGCTGTTTCAGCTCAAACGGTCGAATATTTAACAACTGCCGACTGCCAACTTCATTGTTCGTAAAGGAATATATGTATGCAATTGTACATGGTGTCGTCTAGGCCTAAAAGTTATTGGGTTCTTCTGGTACTTATCACATTAAGGCGTGTATGTTTATATCCTTACCTTTCAACCAGAGGGTCACTTGATCAGACGTCCACTCGGCAACATTAACATACGCCATCGCTGAAAAATATCTATTTACTTTAACGAAAAGTTTCTTAATATTACATATATTTCAATAAAAGTTGATTGTTGTAAATTGCGCTTTTAAATATTGTAAAAATTTGTATGCAAAAAATCACCGGCGTTGTCACCAGAGTTCCGCGCCGAAACTTGAGCCGCCGCCGTCTGAGGCTTTCAATCGGCTTAAAATTAGCCGCCGTTAGGTTGCGGCAACCGCCAAACTCTTTTATAGATGTTGTTTACACAACCGCCCATTTTTGCTTCAGCGTGGGTGGGTTTCAGGTTTAAAGCGGCTAAATAGCCGCGTTTCTTTTGTCGCGGGTATACCCTTACGAAATTTTTTAGGGGAAAATAATCGGGTGACCGCTTAGGTTAGTAACGATGGCTATCCACGCTAATTCAATAAGAATACAGTGGTGTCAAATTACAGTACACAATTTGTATTGAATTATTACAGTTTCTGACAGATTTAAATAAAAGATTCGTAAGCGAGGATGCTCGTTTTATTTGTTATGCCGATAATAAGCGTACAACTGGGGCAAAAGAAACCCGACTAAGGTTTGTTTGAGGAATATGGCTCTTTCTCACAATATAAAAAAGACTTTTTGTCTATAATATAGGAGCAACAATCCTGAAAATAACGTCGTTGATATTTTATAATTTTTATTTTTGTCAAGTCCCTTTTTAAGTATTTTTTCGAAAGATTAATTATTTGTGCGCAGACAAAAAAATTTTGCACACCAAATAAGAGTTGAGTTTGTATTTTATTTGTATTGCCCCATCTCTTCAATAAGTCCAATTATAGATACTAAAAATACTTAATCTAAAGATTATAAATCTAGATTTATTAAAATAAATTAACATCAATATGATTTAGTAAATACTCAACCAAGATACTTCAATTCCAGTTTTATAATTCAAATAATTCAATTCAATCGTCAAATCGAATGTAAACAAATGAAGAAAAAGAAGAACAAGAGCAACAACAACGATTATAAACAAAGGACAAATCAAATTTTGAGCCAGAAAACAACAACAGCAAGAGGCAGACAGTGTCGGCATCTACAGTGTAAAGTTTCAAGCTCTAACTAACGAAACTCTTCGTAAAAGAGAAGAATTGAAATTTGGCAACGAAGTTGTTAGAAGCGAAAGTTAGCGTTTGTAACGTTACGTTGTTCAGAAATAATACAATTTATTTTTGTTAATTCCGGTTACGTTCATTATAGTTGAGCCTTTATTTATTAGTGTTAGCTTTTCAGCCGCCGAAAATTACTACTTCTTCCATATGCAGATTTTCTATTCCCTCCGTTGTTTACTTTGCTGAGCCTGAAGAATTTCAGCCTCCTCATCATCAGCGAAAGGTATTGGTTCAAATGTCTCCACTATAGTATCCTCCACATTGCAAATATACAATATATACCGCAACACGAGAAGTAAACAAAACACTAAAAATTAGTGGCAGAGAAGAAAGTGATGAGCAGATCCATCGTATAAATTTTTCGATTGAAAAAATGGCGACCGCTTTGCCCTTTTAACTTTTTAACAGACAGCAAACAAGCCTTCGCTTGCACTGATTGTCTGTTCTGAACGCAGCCAATTACATTATTACCGTCTTATACTGCCAAACAACTACCGTTTGATAATTGATTTGCACTATTTCATCCCCATCTTTGAATTTTCCCGAATTGTGCGCCGGTGCATTTTATTTGATATCAGTAACGCGATGTATGCCGTGGTAACTGGACACTATATTAAAGCTCAGCTTGCGTTTCTTAAGTGTTACCAGATTCAAAGATGCGGGCTGCATCAGCATCGGGTCTGTGATGTCCTGTATAATATAATTAGCCCAACGCTTCAGCTTGTCCGCCGTAGCTTTTATTTGCTCAACGGGATTATATACAAAGCGATCACGTTGGGCGCTCGTCGCCATTTCCAATCCCAAGCGCAACATATTGCGTCGTATCTCATTGAATTGTAGTTGACCATGAAATGGAGCCCGATCAAGCCAACCAACGATAGGTTGAATTGTTGCTATGGTTCGCGTAATGTCATTAAGAACCTGCGTTCCTATGTTAGAAACATTCCGGTGCGAAGCAAGTCGACGATGCAAATTACGCACTGTCTTGGCTACAGGCAAAGCCGAAATTGCAGGTTCTCTGTATCCAAATTGTAGTGCTAACGATTAAAAAATAAAAAGTTAGTAAGCTACTTAGTTATTCGAAGCGTAATGCAGGACTACTACAAAGTTTCTTAAAATCTACTGCCTGCAATACAATTTTTTGATGACCAATGGAATGCATTCCCAGCTGTTTCAGCTCAAACGGTCGAATATTTAACAACTGCCGACTGCCAACTTCATTGTTCGTAAAGGAATATATGTATGTAATTGTACATGGTGTCGTCCAGGCCTAAAAGTTATTGGGTTCTTCTGGTACTTATCACATTAGGGCGTGTATGTTTATATCCTTACCTTTCAACCAGTCGGACACTTGATCAGACGTCACCTCGGCAACATTAACATACGCCATCGCTGCAAAATAACTATTTACTTTAACGAAAAGTTTCTTAATATTACATATATTTCAATAAAAGTTGATTGTTGTAAATTGCGCTTTTAAATATTTTTATAAATTTGTATGCAAAAAATCACCGGCGTTGTCACCAGAGTTCCGCGCCGAAACTTGAGCCGCCGCCGTCTGAGGCTTTCAATCGGCTTAAAATTAGCCGCCGTTAGGTTGCGGCAACCGCCAAACTCTTTTATAGATGTTGTTTACACAACCGCCCATTTTTGCTTCAGCGTGGGTGGGTTTCAGGTTTAAAGCGGCTAAATAGCCGCGTTTCTTTTGTCGCGGGTATACCCTTACGAAATTTTTTAGGGGAAAATAATCGGGTGACCGCTTAGGTTAGTAACGATGGCTATCCACGCTAATTCAATAAGAATACAGTGGTGTCAAATTACAGTACACAATTTGTATTGAATTATTACAGTTTCTGACAGATTTAAATAAAAGATTCGTAAGCGAGGATGCTCGTTTTATTTGTTATGCCGATAATAAGCGTACAACTGGGGCAAAAGAAACCCGACTAAGGTTTGTTTGAGGAATATGGCTCTTTCTCACAATATAAAAAAGACTTTTTGTCTATAATATAGGAGCAACAATCCTGAAAATAACGTCGTTGATATTTTATAATTTTTATTTTTGTCAAGTCCCTTTTTAAGTATTTTTTCGAAAGATTAATTATTTGTGCGCAGACAAAAAAATTTTGCACACCAAATAAGAGTTGAGTTTGTATTTTATTTGTATTGCCCCATCTCTTCAATAAGTCCAATTATAGATACTAAAAATACTTAATCTAAAGATTATAAATCTAGATTTATTAAAATAAATTAACATCAATATGATTTAGTAAATACTCAACCAAGATACTTCAATTCCAGTTTTATAATTCAAATAATTCAATTCAATCGTCAAATCGAATGTAAACAAATGAAGAAAAAGAAGAACAAGAGCAACAACAACGATTATAAACAAAGGACAAATCAAATTTTGAGCCAGAAAACAACAACAGCAAGAGGCAGACAGTGTCGGCATCTACAGTGTAAAGTTTTAAGCTCTAACTAACGAAACTCTTCGTAAAAGAGAAGAATTGAAATTTGGCAACGAAGTTGTTAGAAGCGAAAGTTAGCGTTTGTAACGTTACGTTGTTCAGAAATAATACAATTTATTTTTGTTAATTCCGGTTACGTTCATTATAGTTGAGCCTTTATTTATTAGTGTTAGCTTTTCAGCCGCCGAAAATTACTACTTCTTCCATATGCAGATTTTCTATTCCCTCCGTTGTTTACTTTGCTGAGCCTGAAGAATTTCAGCCTCCTCATCATCAGCGAAAGGTATTGGTTCAAATGTCTCCACTATAGTATCCTCCACATTGCAAATATACAATATATACCGCAACACGAGAAGTAAACAAAACACTAAAAATTAGTGGCAGAGAAGAAAGTGATGAGCAGATCCATCGTATAAATTTTTCGATTGAAAAAATGGCGACCGCTTTGCCCTTTTAACTTTTTAACAGACAGCAAACAAGCCTTCGCTTGCACTGATTGTCTGTTCTGAACGCAGCCAATTACATTATTACCGTCTTATACTGCCAAACAACTACCGTTTGATAATTGATTTGCACTATTTCATCCCCATCTTTGAATTTTCCCGAATTGTGCGCCGGTGCATTTTATTTGATATCAGTAACGCGATGTATGCCGTGGTAACTGGACACTATATTAAAGCTCAGCTTGCGTTTCTTAAGTGTTACCAGATTCAAAGATGCGGGCTGCATCAGCATCGGGTCTGTGATGTCCTGTATAATATAATTAGCCCAACGCTTCAGCTTGTCCGCCGTAGCTTTTATTTGCTCAACGGGATTATATACAAAGCGATCACGTTGGGCGCTCGTCGCCATTTCCAATCCCAAGCGCAACATATTGCGTCGTATCTTATTGAATTGTAGTTGACCATGAAATGGAGCCCGATCAAGCCAACCAACGATAGGTTGAATTGTTGCTATGGTTCGCGTAATGTCATTAAGAACCTGCGTTCCTATGTTAGAAACATTCCGGTGCGAAGCAAGTCGACGATGCAAATTACGCACTGTCTTGGCTACAGGCAAAGCCGAAATTGCAGGTTCTCTGTATCCAAATTGTAGTGCTAACGATTAAAAAATAAAAAGTTAGTAAGCTACTTAGTTATTCGAAGCGTAATGCAGGACTATTACAAAGTTTCTTAAAATCTACTGCCTGCAATACAATTTTTTGATGACCAATGGAATGCATTCCCAGCTGTTTCAGCTCAAACGGTCGAATATTTAACAACTGCCGACTGCCAACTTCATTGTTCGTAAAGGAATATATGTATGTAATTATACATGGTGTCGTCCAGGCCTAAAAGTTATTGGGTTCTTCTGGTACTTATCACATTAGGGCGTGTATGTTTATATCCTTACCTTTCAACCAGTCGGACACTTGATCAGACGTCACCTCGGCAACATTAACATACGCCATCGCTGCAAAATAACTATTTACTTTAACGAAAAGTTTCTTAATATTACATATATTTCAATAAAAGTTGATTGTTGTAAATTGCGCTTTAAAATATTGTAAAAATTTTTATGCAAAAAATCACCGGCGTTGTCACCAGAGTTCCGCGCCGAAACTTGAGCCGCCGCCGTCGGTGGCTGGCTATTGGCTTAAAACTGGCCGCTGTTAGGTTGCGGCTACCGCCAATCGCTTTTATAGATGTTGTTTACACTTCCGCCCATTTTTGCTTCAGTGTGGGTGGGTTTCAAGTTTAAAGCAACTAAATAGCCGCGTTTCTTTTGTCGCGGGTATACCCTTACGAAATTTTTTAGGTTAGTAACGATGGCTATCCACGCTAATTCAATAAGAATACAGTGGTGTCAAATCACAGTACACAATTTGTATTGAATTATTACAGTTTCTGACAGATTTAAATAAAAGATTCGTAAGCGAGGCTGCTCGTTTTATTTGTTATGCCGATAATAAGCGTACAACTGTGGCAAAAGAAACCCGACTAAGGTTTGTTTGAGGAATATGGCTCTTTCTCACAATATAAAAAAGACTTTTTGTCTATAATATAGGAGCAACAATCCTGAAAATAACGTCGTTGATATTTTATAATTTTTTATTTTTGTCAAGTCCCTTTTTAAGTATTTTTTCGAAAGATTAATTATTTGTGCGCAGACAAAAAAATTTTGCACACCAAATAAGAGTTGAGTTTGTATTTTATTTGTATTGCCCCATCTCTTCAATAAGTCCAATTATAGATACTAAAAATACTTAATCTAAAGATTATAAATCTAGATTTATTAAAATAAATTAACATCAATATGATTTAGTAAATACTCAACCAAGATACTTCAATTCCAGTTTTATAATTCAAATAATTCAATTCAATCGTCAAATCGAATGTAAACAAATGAAGAAAAAGAAGAACAAGAGCAACAACAACGATTATAAACAAAGGACAAATCAAATTTTGAGCCAGAAAACAACAACAGCAAGAGGCAGACAGTGTCGGCATCTACAGTGTAAAGTTTCAAGCTCTAACTAACGAAACTCTTCGTAAAAGAGAAGAATTGAAATTTGGCAACGAAGTTGTTAGAAGCGAAAGTTAGCGTTTGTAACGTTACGTTGTTCAGAAATAATACAATTTATTTTTGTTAATTCCGGTTACGTTCATTATAGTTGAGCCTTTATTTATTAGTGTTAGCTTTTCAGCCGCCGAAAATTACTACTTCTTCCATATGCAGATTTTCTATTCCCTCCGTTGTTTACTTTGCTGAGCCTGAAGAATTTCAGCCTCCTCATCATCAGCGAAAGGTATTGGTTCAAATGTCTCCACTATAGTATCCTCCACATTGCAAATATACAATATATACCGCAACACGAGAAGTAAACAAAACACTAAAAATTAGTGGCAGAGAAGAAAGTGATGAGCAGATCCATCGTATAAATTTTTCGATTGAAAAAATGGCGACCGCTTTGCCCTTTTAACTTTTTAACAGACAGCAAACAAGCCTTCGCTTGCACTGATTGTCTGTTCTGAACGCAGCCAATTACATTATTACCGTCTTATACTGCCAAACAACTACCGTTTGATAATTGATTTGCACTATTTCATCCCCATCTTTGAATTTTCCCGAATTGTGCGCCGGTGCATTTTATTTGATATCAGTAACGCGATGTATGCCGTGGTAACTGGACACTATATTAAAGCCCAGCTTGCGTTTCTTAAGTGTTACCAGATTCAAAGATGCGGGCTGCATCAGCATCGGGTCTGTGATGTCCTGTATAATATAATTAGCCCAACGCTTCAGCTTGTCCGCCGTAGCTTTTATTTGCTCAACGGGATTATATACAAAGCGATCACGTTGGTCGCTCGTCGCCATTTCTAATCCCAAGCGCAACATATTGCGTCGTATCTCATTGAATTGTAGTTGACCATGAAATGGAGCCCGATCAAGCCAACCAACGATAGGTTGAATTGTTGCTATGGTTCGCGTAATGTAATTAAGAACCTGCGTTCCTATGTTAGAAACATTCCGGTGCGAAGCAAGTCGACGATGCAAATTACGCGCTGTCTTGGCTACAGGCAAAGCCAAAATTGCAGGTTCTCTTTATCCAAATTGTAGTGCTAACGATTAAAAAATAAAAAGTTAGTAAGCTACTTAGTTATTCGAAGCGTAATGCAGGACTATTACAAAGTTTCTTAAAATCTACTGCCTGCAATACAATTTTTTGATGACCAATGGAATGCATTCCCAGCTGTTTCAGCTCAAACGGTCGAATATTTAACAACTGCCGACTGCCAACTTCATTGTTCGTAAAGGAATATATGTAATTGTGCATGGTGTCGTCCAGGCCTAAAAGTTATTGGGTTCTTCTGGTACTTATCACATTAGGGCGTGTATGTTTATATCCTTACCTTTCAACCAGTCGGTCACTTGATCAGACGTCCACTCGGCAACATTAACATACGCCATCGCTGAAAAATAACTATTTACTTTAACGAAAAGTGTTGAAATATTTAATCAACTATCTGTAAGTAATGAAACAGAAGTCTTGCCCACAGAGGAAGATGACGTCGCTGGTCAGTCAACAGAGTCAAATGACCCACTTACTCAATGTGATAATATTGAAAAATTAGAAAACGTCGAAACTTGTCAACTAAGGCGCAGCAACAGGCAAGTGCAAAAACCAAGTAAGTTTTCAGATTATTATATGTCGTTGTTTGAAGCCACTACGATAGAAAATGCATTCAAAATTCCGTCCGAATTTTCTGAAATTGAAAAATGCACAGAAAGTAAAGAATGGTTTGCAGCTGTGCAAGATGAACTAAATTCCATACATAAAAACAATGTCTGGAAAGTTGTTAACAAACCTGAGGGGGTTAAACCTCTAAATTCCAGATGGGTTTTTACAATTAAAAGAAATGCTTGTGGAAATCCGATACGATTCAAAGCTAGACTTGTAGCTAAAGGCTTCTTACAGAAGCACGGTGTCAATTATGAAGACACATTTTCCCCAGTTGCAAAATTAGCAACCATTCGTACTATTCTTGCAGTAGGAGTACACAAAGGTTTTTTCTTTCATCAACTGGATGTAAAAACAGCTTTCTTACATGGAGAATTAAAGGAAGATATATACTTAGAAATTCCTAATGGAATGAAAAGTCAGACAGGAAAAGTTTTAAAATTGATCAAATCTCTATATGGCTTAAAACAAAGTCCAAGATGTTGGAACGAGAAGTTCAATAGCTATTTGATAAATTTGGGTTTTGAAAGATCTCGTCATGATTACTGTCTGTACATGAAGTTTTCTGCGGAAAGTACACTATTCTTAATTCTTTATGTCGATGATCTCTTAATAGTTGGTAGTAAGGAATCTGAAATTGAAGACCTAAAGAAGAAATTTTCATTAACATTTGAAATGTCAGATTGTGGAATTTTACAACATTACCTTGGTATTAAAATTGAGTATAATCAAAGCGAAGGTTCAATGACTTTCTCACAAACTGCACATATTGATCAAGTTTTGGAGAAATTTGGCATGATAAATTGTAATGAGATACACACACCAATGGAAAAGAATCTGCAGTTGCCTCTTAAAATAGAACAGTTAACATCTAATCCTTATCGGGAATTATTGGGTAGTTTAATGTATTTGATGTTGTGTGTTCGCCCTGATATATGTTATGCTATAGGATATATGGGTAGATTTCAGCAAAACCCTGGAGAAGCACACTGGACAACACTAAAGAGAATTTTGCGGTACATCAAAGGAACAAAGAATTTAAAACTCCGATTTTATCGAAATACGGAACATGAAGTTTTAGTTGGATACGTCGACGCTGACTGGGCAGCTAGTATAGATGATCGCAAGTCTACAAGTGGTTATATATAATACGTTTATGGATGTCCAATATCGTGGTCAAGTAAGAAGCAGAAAATAGTAGCAACATCATCTAGCGAAGCGGAATATATCGCCCTAAGTCACGCAGTTTCTGAAGGTATTTGGATAAAAGGCATTCTTCAAGACATAAAAGTCGTTGCAGTAAATTATCCTATTACACTATATGAAGACAATGCGGGATGCATTGCAATGGCAAAAAATGTGGAAAGCAAGAGATCAAAACATATTGATATAAAACACCACTTTATTCGGGACCATATTCAAAAAGGAAATCTCAAGATCGAATACATATCGTCGAAAAATCAAATTGCAGATATTTTTACAAAATCGTTGGATAAGTCGAGTTTTACTGCAATAAGAAATAATCCTAAATTGTCTTATTGAGGGGGGGTGTTGAAATATTTAATTTGCCTACTTTTCACTTATGTACTTGTAATTTTTATATTTAGTTTTCATTGAGATTTATAAGAAAAATAAGATATTTTTCTTATAATAATTTCACTTCAAATAAATTATTCTTACGAAACAAACGTATATTAACATATATTATAAAAAAAAGTTTCTTAATATTACATATATTTCAATAAAAGTTGATTGTTGTAAATTGCGCTTTAAAATATTGTAAAAATTTGTATGCAAAAAATCACCGGCGTTGTCACCAGAGTTCCGCGCCGAAACATGAGCCGCCGCCGTCTGAGGCTTTCAATCGGCTTAAAATTAGCCGCCGTTAGGTTGCGGCAACCGCCAAACCCTTTTATAGATGTTGTTTACACAACCGCCCATTTTTGCTTCAGCGTGGGTGGGTTTCAGGTTTAAAGCGACTAAATAGCCGCGTTTCTTTTGTCGCGGGTATACCCTTACGAAATTTTTTAGGGGAAAATAATCGGGTGACCGCTTAGGTTAGTAACGATGGCTATCCACGCTAATTCAATAAGAATACAGTGGTGTCAAATCACAGTACACAATTTGTATTGAATTATTGCAGTTTCTGACAGATTTAAATAAAAGATTCGTAAGCGAGGATGCTCGTTTTATTTGTTATGCCGATAATAAGCGTACAACTGTGGCAAAAGAAACCCGACTAAGGTTTGTTTGAGGAATATGGCTCTTTCTCACAATATAAAAAAGACTTTTTGTCTATAATATAGGAGCAACAATCCTGAAAATAACGTCGTTGATATTTTATAATTTTTATTTTTGTCAAGTCCCTTTTTAAGTATTTTTTCGAAAGATTAATTATTTGTGCGCAGACAAAAAAATTTTGCACACCAAATAAGAGTTGAGTTTGTATTTTATTTGTATTGCCCCATCTCTCCAATAAGTCCAATTATAGATACTAAAAATACCTAATCTAAAGATTATAAATCTAGATTTATTAAAATAAATTAACATCAATATGATTTAGTAAATACTCAACCAAGATACTTCAATTCCAGTTTTATAATTCAAATAATTCAATTCAATCGTCAAATCGAATGTAAACAAATGAAGAAAAAGAAGAACAAGAGCAACAACAACGATTATAAACAAAGGACAAATCAAATTTAGAGCCAGAAAACAACAACAGCAAGAGGCAGACAGTGTCGGCATCTACAGTGTAAAGTTTCAAGCTCTAACTAACGAAACTCTTCGTAAAAGAGAAGAATTGAAATTTGGCAACGAAGTTGTTAGAAGCGAAAGTTAGCGTTTGTAACGTTACGTTGTTCAGAAATAATACAATTTATTTTTGTTAATTCCGGTTACGTTTATTATAGTTGAGCCTTTATTTATTAGTGTTAGCTTTTCAGCCGCCGAAAATTACTACTTCTTCCATATGCAGATTTTCTATTCCCTCCGTTGTTTATTTTGCTGAGCCTGAAGAATTTCAGCCTCCTCATCATCAGCGAAAGGTATTGGTTAAAATGTCTCCACTATAGTATCCTCCACATTGCAAATATACTTCTCATCCATGCGATAGTCCGTGTATTTCATTTTACCAGGCTTGGACAAGAACACTTCATTGCCAAATTCCACGTTGCCGCAACACGAGAAGTAAACAAAACACTAAAAATTAGTGGCAGAGAAGAAAGTGATGAGCAGATCCATCGTATAAATTTTTCGATTGAAAAAATGGCGACCGCTTTGCCCTTTTAACTTTTTAACAGACAGCAAACAAGCCTTCGCTTGCACTGATTGTCTGTTTTGAACGCAGCCAATTACATTATTACCGTCTTATACTGCCAAACAACTACCGTTTGATAATTGATTTGCACTATTTCATCCCCATCTTTGAATTTTCCCGAATTGTGCGCCGGTGCATTTTATTTGATATCAGTAACGCGATGTATGCCGTGGTAACTGGACACTATATTAAAGCCCAGCTTGCGTTTCTTAAGTGTTACCAGATTCAAAGATGCGGGCTGCATCAGCATCGGGTCTGTGATGTCCTGTATAATATAATTAGCCCAACGCTTCAGCTTGTCCGCCGTAGCTTTTATTTGCTCAACGGGATTATATACAAAGCGATCACGTTGGGCGCTCGTCGCCATTTCCAATCCCAAGCGCAACATATTGCGTCGTATCTCATTGAATTGTAGTTGACCATGAAATGGAGCCCGATCAAGCCAACCAACGATAGGTTGAATTGTTGCTATGGTTCGCGTAATGTCATTAAGAACCTGCGTTCCTATGTTAGAAACATTCCGGTGCGAAGCAAGTCGACGATGCAAATTACGCGCTGTCTTGGCTACAGGCAAAGCCGAAATTGCAGGTTCTCTTTATCCAAATTGTAGTGCTAACGATTAAAAAATAAAAAGTTAGTAAGCTACTTAGTTATTCGAAGCGTAATGCAGGACTATTACAAAGTTTCTTAAAATCTACTGCCTGCAATACAATTTTTTGATGACCAATGGAATGCATTCCCAGCTGTTTCAGCTCAAACGGTCGAATATTTAACAACTGCCGACTGCCAACTTCATTGTTCGTAAAGGAATATATGTATGCAATTGTACATGGTGTCGTCTAGGCCTAAAAGTTATTGGGTTCTTCTGGTACTTATCACATTAGGGCGTGTATGTTTATATCCTTACCTTTCAACCAGTCGGTCACTTGATCAGACGTCCACTCGGCAACATTAACATACGCCATCGCTGAAAAATAACTATTTACTTTAACGAAAAGTTTCTTAATATTACATATATTTCAATAAAAGTTGATTGTTGTAAATTGCGCTTTTAAATATTGTAAAAATTTGTATGCAAAAAATCACCGGCGTTGTCACCAGAGTTCCGCGCCGAAACATGAGCCGCCGCCGTCTGAGGCTTTCAATCGGCTTAAAATTAGCCGCCGTTAGGTTGCGGCGACCGCCAAACCCTTTTATAGATGTTGTTTACACAACCGCCCATTTTTGCTTCAGCGTGGGTGGGTTTCAGGTTTAAAGCGCCTAAATAGCCGCGTTTCTTTTGTCGCGGGTATACCCTTACGAAATTTTTTAGGGGAAAATAATCGGGTGACCGCTTAGGTTAGTAACGATGGCTATCCACGCTAATTCAATAAGAATACAGTGGTGTCAAATCACAGTACACAATTTGTATTGAATTATTACAGTTTCTGACAGATTTAAATAAAAGATTCGTAAGCGAGGATGCTCGTTTTATTTGTTATGCCGATAATAAGCGTACAACTGTGGCAAAAGAAACCCGACTAAGGTTTGTTTGAGGAATATGGCTCTTTCTCACAATATAAAAAAGACTTTTTGTCTATAATATAGGAGCAACAATCCTGAAAATAACGTCGTTGATATTTTATAATTTTTATTTTTGTCAAGTCCCTTTTTAAGTATTTTTTCGAAAGATTAATTATTTGTGCGCAGACAAAAAAATTTTGCACACCAAATAAGAGTTGAGTTTGTATTTTATTTGTATTGACCCATCTCTCCAATAAGTCCAATTATAGATACTAAAAATACCTAATCTAAAGATTATAAATCTAGATTTATTAAAATAAATTAACATCAATATGATTTAGTAAATACTCAACCAAGATACTTCAATTCCAGTTTTATAATTCAAATAATTCAATTCAATCGTCAAATCGAATGTAAACAAATGAAGAAAAAGAAGAACAAGAGCAACAACAACGATTATAAACAAAGGACAAATCAAATTTAGAGCCAGAAAACAACAACAGCAAGAGGCAGACAGTGTCGGCATCTACAGTGTAAAGTTTCAAGCTCTAACTAACGAAACTCTTCGTAAAAGAGAAGAATTGAAATTTGGCAACGAAGTTGTTAGAAGCGAAAGTTAGCGTTTGTAACGTTACGTTGTTCAGAAATAATACAATTTATTTTTGTTAATTCCGGTTACGTTTATTATAGTTGAGCCTTTATTTATTAGTGTTAGCTTTTCAGCCGCCGAAAATTACTACTTCTTCCATATGCAGATTTTCTATTCCCTCCGTTGTTTATTTTGCTGAGCCTGAAGAATTTCAGCCTCCTCATCATCAGCGAAAGGTATTGGTTAAAATGTCTCCACTATAGTATCCTCCACATTGCAAATATACTTCTCATCCATGCGATAGTCCGTGTATTTCATTTTACCAGGCTTGGACAAGAACACTTCATTGCCAAATTCCACGTTGCCGCAACACGAGAAGTAAACAAAACACTAAAAATTAGTGGCAGAGAAGAAAGTGATGAGCAGATCCATCGTATAAATTTTTCGATTGAAAAAATGGCGACCGCTTTGCCCTTTTAACTTTTTAACAGACAGCAAACAAGCCTTCGCTTGCACTGATTGTCTGTTTTGAACGCAGCCAATTACATTATTACCGTCTTATACTGCCAAACAACTACCGTTTGATAATTGATTTGCACTATTTCATCCCCATCTTTGAATTTTCCCGAATTGTGCGCCGGTGCATTTTATTTGATATCAGTAACGCGATGTATGCCGTGGTAACTGGACACTATATTAAAGCCCAGCTTGCGTTTCTTAAGTGTTACCAGATTCAAAGATGCGGGCTGCATCAGCATCGGGTCTGTGATGTCCTGTATAATATAATTAGCCCAACGCTTCAGCTTGTCCGCCGTAGCTTTTATTTGCTCAACGGGATTATATACAAAGCGATCACGTTGGGCGCTCGTCGCCATTTCCAATCCCAAGCGCAACATATTGCGTCGTATCTCATTGAATTGTAGTTGACCATGAAATGGAGCCCGATCAAGCCAACCAACGATAGGTTGAATTGTTGCTATGGTTCGCGTAATGTCATTAAGAACCTGCGTTCCTATGTTAGAAACATTCCGGTGCGAAGCAAGTCGACGATGCAAATTACGCGCTGTCTTGGCTACAGGCAAAGCCGAAATTGCAGGTTCTCTTTATCCAAATTGTAGTGCTAACGATTAAAAAATAAAAAGTTAGTAAGCTACTTAGTTATTCGAAGCGTAATGCAGGACTATTACAAAGTTTCTTAAAATCTACTGCCTGCAATACAATTTTTTGATGACCAATGGAATGCATTCCCAGCTGTTTCAGCTCAAACGGTCGAATATTTAACAACTGCCGACTGCCAACTTCATTGTTCGTAAAGGAATATATGTATGCAATTGTACATGGTGTCGTCTAGGCCTAAAAGTTATTGGGTTCTTCTGGTACTTATCACATTAGGGCGTGTATGTTTATATCCTTACCTTTCAACCAGTCGGTCACTTGATCAGACGTCCACTCGGCAACATTAACATACGCCATCGCTGAAAAATAACTATTTACTTTAACGAAAAGTTTCTTAATATTACATATATTTCAATAAAAGTTGATTGTTGTAAATTGCGCTTTTAAATATTGTAAAAATTTGTATGCAAAAAATCACCGGCGTTGTCACCAGAGTTCCGCGCCGAAACATGAGCCGCCGCCGTCTGAGGCTTTCAATCGGCTTAAAATTAGCCGCCGTTAGGTTGCGGCGACCGCCAAACCCTTTTATAGATGTTGTTTACACAACCGCCCATTTTTGCTTCAGCGTGGGTGGGTTTCAGGTTTAAAGCGCCTAAATAGCCGCGTTTCTTTTGTCGCGGGTATACCCTTACGAAATTTTTTAGGGGAAAATAATCGGGTGACCGCTTAGGTTAGTAACGATGGCTATCCACGCTAATTCAATAAGAATACAGTGGTGTCAAATCACAGTACACAATTTGTATTGAATTATTACAGTTTCTGACAGATTTAAATAAAAGATTCGTAAGCGAGGATGCTCGTTTTATTTGTTATGCCGATAATAAGCGTACAACTGTGGCAAAAGAAACCCGACTAAGGTTTGTTTGAGGAATATGGCTCTTTCTCACAATATAAAAAAGACTTTTTGTCTATAATATAGGAGAAACAATCCTGAAAATAACGTCGTTGATATTTTATAATTTTTATTTTTGTCAAGTCCCTTTTTAAGTATTTTTTCGAAAGGTTAATTATTTGTGCGCAGACAAAAAAATTTTGCACACCAAATAAGAGTTGAGTTTGTATTTTATTTGTATTGCCTCATCTCTTCAATAAGTCCAATTATAGATACTAAAAATACTTAATCTAAAGATTATAAATCTAGATTTATTAAAATAAATTAACATCAATATGATTTAGTAAATACTCAACCAAGATACTTCAATTCCAGTTTTATAATTCAAATAATTCAATTCAATCGTCAAATCGAATGTAAACAAATGAAGAAAAAGAAGAACAAGAGCAACAACAACGATTATAAACAAAGGACAAATCAAATTTAGAGCCAGAAAACAACAACAGCAAGAGGCAGACAGTGTCGGCATCTACAGTGTAAAGTTTCAAGCTCTAACTAACGAAACTCTTCGTAAAAGAGAAGAATTGAAATTTGGCAACGAAGTTGTTAGAAGCGAAAGTTAGCGTTTGTAACGTTACGTTGTTCAGAAATAATACAATTTATTTTTGTTAATTCCGGTTACGTTCATTATAGTTGAGCCTTTATTTATTAGTGTTAGCTTTCAGCCGCCGAAAATTACTACTTCTTCCATATGCAGATTTTCTATTCCCTCCGTTGTTTATTTTGCTGAGCCTGAAGAATTTCAGCCTCCTCATCATCAGCGAAAGGTATTGGTTCAAATGTCTCCACTATAGTATCCTCCACATTGCAAATATACTTCTCATCCATGCGATAGTCCGTGTATTTCATTTTACCAGGCTTGGACAGCAAATTACATTATTACCGTCTTATACTGCCAAACAACTACCGTTTGATAATTGATTTGCACTATTTCATCCCCATCTTTGAATTTTCCCGAATTGTGCGCCGGTGCATTTTATTTGATATCAGTAACGCGATGTATGCCGTGGTAACTGGACACTATATTAAAGCCCAGCTTGCGTTTCTTAAGTGTTACCAGATTCAAAGATGCGGGCTGCATCAGCATCGGGTCTGTGATGTCCTGTATAATATAATTAGCCCAACGCTTCAGCTTGTCCGCCGTAGCTTTTATTTGCTCAACGGGATTATATACAAAGCGATCACGTTGGTCGCTCGTCGCCATTTCCAATCCCAAGCGCAACATATTGCGTCGTATCTCATTGAATTGTAGTTGACCATGAAATGGAGCCCGATCAAGCCAACCAACGATAGGTTAAATTGTTGCTATGGTACGCGTAATGTAATTAAGAACCTGCGTTCCTATGTTAGAAACATTCCGGTGCGAAGCAAGTCGACGATGCAAATTACGCGCTGTCTTGGCTACAGGCAAAGCCAAAATTGCAGGTTCTCTTTATCCAAATTGTAGTGCTAACGATTAAAAAATAAAAAGTTAGTAAGCTACTTAGTTATTCGAAGCGTAATGCAGGACTATTACAAAGTTTCTTAAAATCTACTGCCTGCAATACAATTTTTTGATGACCAATGGAATGCATTCCCAGCTGTTTCAGCTCAAACGGTCGAATATTTAACAACTGCAGACTGCCAACTTCATTGTTCGTAAAGGAATATATGTAATTGTGCATGGTGTCGTCCAGGCCTAAAAGTTATTGGGTTCTTCTGGTACTTATCACATTAGGGCGTGTATGTTTATATCCTTACCTTTCAACCAGTCGGTCACTTGATCAGACGTCCACTCGGCAACATTAACATACACCATCGCTGAAAAATAACTATTTACTTTAACGAAAAGTGTTGAAATATTTAATCAACTATCTGTAAGTAATGAAACAGAAGTCTTGCCCACAGAGGAAGATGACGTCGCTGGTCAGTCAACAGAGTCAAATGACCCACTTACTCAATGTGATAATATTGAAAAATTAGAAAACGTCGAAACTTGTCGACTAAGGCGCAGCAACAGGCAAGTGCAGAAACCAAGTAAGTTTTCAGATTATTATATGTCGTTGTTTGAAGCCACTACGATAGAAAATGCATTCAAAATTCCGTCCGAATTTTCTGAAATTGAAAAATGCACAGAAAGTAAAGAATGGTTTGCAGCTGTGCAAGATGAACTAAATTCCATACATAAAAACAATGTCTGGAAAGTTGTTAACAAACCTGAGGGGGTTAAACCTCTAAATTCCAGATGGGTTTTCACAATTAAAAGAAATGCTTGTGGAAATCCGATACGATTCAAAGCTAGACTTGTAGCTAAAGGCTTCTTACAGAAGCACGGTGTCAATTATGAAGACACATTTTCCCCAGTTGCAAAATTAGCAACCATTCGTACTATTCTTGCAGTAGGAGTACACAAAGGTTTTTTCTTTCATCAACTGGATGTAAAAACAGCTTTCTTACATGGAGAATTAAAGGAAGATATATACTTGGAAATTCCTAATGGAATGAAAAGTCAGACAGGAAAAGTTTTAAAATTGATCAAATCTCTATATGGCTTAAAACAAAGTCCAAGATGTTGGAACGAGAAGTTCAATAGCTATTTGATAAATTTGGGTTTTGAAAGATCTCGTCATGATTACTGTCTGTACATGAAGTTTTCTGCGGAAAGTACACTATTCTTAATTCTTTATGTCGATGATCTCTTAATAGTTGGCAGTAAGGAATCTGAAATTGAAGACCTAAAGAAGAAATTTTCATTAACATTTGAAATGTCAGATTGTGGAATTTTACAACATTACCTTGGTATTAAAATTGAGTATAATCAAAGCGAAGGTTCAATGACTTTCTCACAAACTGCACATATTGATCAAGTTTTGGAGAAATTTGGCATGATAAATTGTAATGAGATACACACACCAATGGAAAAGAATCTGCAGTTGCCTCTTAAAATAGAACAGTTAACATCTAATCCTTGTCGGGAATTATTGGGTAGTTTAATGTATTTGATGTTGTGTGTTCGCCCTGATATATGTTATGCTATAGGATATATGGGCAGATTTCAGCAAAACCCTGGAGAAGCACACTGGACAACACTAAAGAGAATTTTGCGGTACATCAAAGGAACAAAGAATTTAAAACTCCGATTTTATCGAAATACGGAAGATGAAGTTTTAGTTGGATACGTCGACGCTGACTGGGCAGCTAGTATAGATGATCGCAAGTCTACAAGTGGTTATATATAATACGTTTATGGATGTCCAATATCGTGGTCAAGTAAGAAGCAGACAATAGTAGCAACATCATCTAGCGAAGCGGAATATATCGCCCTAAGTCACGCAGTTTCTGAAGGTATTTGGATAAAAGGCATTCTTCAAGACATAAAAGTCGTTGCAGAAAATTATCCTATTACACTATATGAAGACAATGCGGGATGCATTGCAATGGCAAAAAATGTGGAAAGCAAGAGATCAAAACATATTGATATAAAACACCACTTTATTCGGGACCATATTCAAAAAGGAAATCTCAAGATCGAATACATATCGTCGAAAAATCAAATTGCAGATATTTTTACAAAATCGTTGGATAAGTCGAGTTTTACTGCAATAAGAAATAATCCTAAATTGTCTTATTGAGGGGGGGGTGTTGAAATATTTAATTTGCCTACTTTTCACTTATGTACTTGTAATTTTTATATTTAGTTTTCATTGAGATTTATAAGAAAAATAAGATATTTTTCTTATAATAATTTCACTTCAAATAAATTATTCTTACGAAACAAACGTATATTAACATATATTATAAAAAAAAGTTTCTTAATATTACATATATTTCAATAAAAGTTGATTGTTGTAAATTGCGCTTTAAAATATTGTAAAAATTTGTATGCAAAAAATCACCGGCGTTGTCACCAGAGTTCCGCGCCGAAACAAGAGCCGCCGCCGTCTGAGGCTTTCAATCGGCTTAAAATTAGCCGCCGTTAGGTTGCGGCAACCGCCAAACCCTTTTATAGATGTTGTTTACACAACCGCCCATTTTTGCTTCAGCGTGGGTGGGTTTCAGGTTTAAAGCGACTAAATAGCCGCGTTTCTTTTGTCGCGGGTATACCCTTACGAAATTTTTTAGGGGAAAATAATCGGGTGACCGCTTAGGTTAGTAACGATGGCTATCCACGCTAATTCAATAAGAATACAGTGGTGTCAAATCACAGTACACAATTTGTATTGAATTATTGCAGTTTCTGACAGATTTAAATAAAAGATTCGTAAGCGAGGATGCTCGTTTTATTTGTTATGCCGATAATAAGCGTACAACTGTGGCAAAAGAAACCCGACTAAGGTTTGTTTGAGGAATATGGCTCTTTCTCACAATATAAAAAAGACTTTTTGTCTATAATATAGGAGCGACAATCCTGAAAACAACGTCGGTGATATTTTATAATTCTTATTTTTGCCATGTCCCTTTTTAAGTATTTAAGTATTTATTCGAAAGGTTAATTATTTGTGCGCAGACAAAAAATTTTGCACACCAAAAGAGAGTTGAGTTTGTATTTTATTTGTATTGCCTCATCTCTTCAATAAGTCCAATTATAGATACTAAAAATACTTAATCTAAAGTTTATAAATCTAAGGATTTATTAAAATAAATTAACATCAATATTATTTAGTACTCAACCAAGATACTTCAATTCCAGTTTTATAATTCAAATAATTCAATTCAATCGTCAAATCGAATGTAAACAAATGAAGAAAAAGAGGAACAAGAGCAACAACAACGATAACAAACAAAGGACAAATCAAGTTTAGAGCCTGGAAACAACAACAACAAGAAGAGGCATACAGTGTCGGCATCTGCAGTGTAAAGTTTAAAGCTCTAATTAACGAAACTCTTCGTAAAAGAGAAGAATTGAAATTTAGTAAGGAAGTTGTTAGAAGCGAAAGTTAGCGTTTGTAATGTTACGTTGTTCAGAAATAATACAATTTATTTTTCTTAATTCCGGTTACGTTCATTATAGTTGAGCCTTTATTTATTAGTGTTAGCTTTTCAGCCGCCGAAAACTTAAGCTTCGCCTGCTTTGAATCGGAGTTAATCATCTGTACTTCAAGGAATATATGTATGTAATTGTACATGGTGTCGTCCAGGCCTAAAAGTTATTGGGTTCTTCTGGTACTTATCACATTAGGGCGTGTATGTTTATATCCTTACCTTTCAACCAGTCGGTCACTTGATCAGACGTCCACTCGGCAACATTAACATACGCCATTGCTGCAAAATAACTATTTACTTTAACGAAAAGTTTCTTAATATTACATATATTTCAATAAAAGTTGATTGTTGTAAATTGCGCTTTAAAATATTGTAAAAATTTGTATGCAAAAAAACACCGGCGTTGTCACCAGAGTTCCGCGCCGAAACATGAGCCGCCGCCGTCTGAGGCTATCAATCGGCTTAAAATTAGCCGCCGTTAGGTTGCGGCAACCGCCAATCCATTTATAGATGTTGTTTACACAACCGCCCATTTTTGCTTCAGCGTGGGTGGGTTTCAGGATTAAAGCGACTAAATAGCCGCGTTTCTTTTGTCGCGGGTATACCCTTAAGAAATTTTTTAGGGGAAAATAATCGGGTGACCGCTTAGGTTAGTAACGATGGCTATCCACGCTAATTCAATAAGAATACAGTGGTGTCAAATCACAGTACACAATTTGTATTGAATTATTGCAGTTTCTGACAGATTTAAATAAAAGATTCGTAAGCGAGGATGCTCGTTTTATTTGTTATGCCGATAATAAGCGTACAACTGTGGCAAAAGAAACCCGACTAAGGTTTGTTGGAGGAATATGGCTCTTTCTCACAATATAAAAAAGACTTTTTGTCTATAATATAGGAGCAACAATCCTGAAAATAACGTCGTTGATATTTTATAATTTTTATTTTTGTCAAGTCCCTTTTTAAGTATTTTTTCGAAAGATTAATTATTTGTGCGCAGACAAAAAAATTTTGCACACCAAATAAGAGTTGAGTTTGTATTTTATTTGTATTGCCCCATCTCTTCAATAAGTCCAATTATAGATACTAAAAATACTTAATCTAAAGATTATAAATCTAGATTTATTAAAATAAATTAACATCAATATGATTTAGTAAATACTCAACCAAGATACTTCAATTCCAGTTTTATAATTCAAATAATTCAATTCAATCATTGTAAAGTTTCAAGCTCTAACTAACGAAACTGTTCGTAAAAGAGAAGAATTTAAATTTGGCAACGAAGTTGTTAGAAGCGAAAGTTAGCGTTTGTAACGTTACGTTGTTCAGAAATAATACAATTTATTTTTGTTAATTCCGGTTACGTTTATTATAGTTGAGCCTTTATTTATTAGTGTTAGCTTTTCAGCCGCCGAAAATTACTACTTCTTCCATATGCAGATTTTCTATTCCCTCCGTTGTTTATTTTGCTGAGCCTGAAGAATTTCAGCCTCCTCATCATCAGCGAAAGGTATTGGTTCAAATGTCTCCACTATAGTATCCTCCACATTGCAAATATACTTCTCATCCATGCGATAGTCCGTGTATTTCATTTTACCAGGCTTGGACAAGAACACTTCATTGCCAAATTCCACGTTGCCGCAACACGAGAAGTAAACAAAACACTAAAAATTAGTGGCAGAGAAGAAAGTGATGAGCAGATCCATCGTATAAATTTTTCGATTGAAAAAATGGCGACCGCTTTGCCCTTTTAACTTTTTAACAGACAGCAAACAAGCCTTCGCTTGCACTGATTGTCTGTTCTGAACGCAGCCAATTACATTATTACCGTCTTATACTGCCAAACAACTACCGTTTGATAATTGATTTGCACTATTTCATCCCCATCTTTGAATTTTCCCGAATTGTGCGCCGGTGCATTTTATTTGATATCAGTAACGCGATGTATGCCGTGGTAACTGGACACTATATTAAAGCCCAGCTTGCGTTTCTTAAGTGTTACCAGATTCAAAGATGCGGGCTGCATCAGCATCGGGTCTGTGATGTCCTGTATAATATAATTAGCCCAACGCTTCAGCTTGTCCGCCGTAGCTTTTATTTGCTCAACGGGATTATATACAAAGCGATCACGTTGGGCGCTCGTCGCCATTTCCAATCCCAAGCGCAACATATTGCGTCGTATCTCATTGAATTGTAGTTGACCATGAAATGGAGCCCGATCAAGCCAACCAACGATAGGTTGAATTGTTGCTATGGTTCGCGTAATGTCATTAAGAACCTGCGTTCCTATGTTAGAAACATTCCGGTGCGAAGCAAGTCGACGATGCAAATTACGCGCTGTCTTGGCTACAGGCAAAGCCGAAATTGCAGGTTCTCTTTATCCAAATTGTAGTGCTAACGATTAAAAAATAAAAAGTTAGTAAGCTACTTAGTTATTCGAAGCGTAATGCAGGACTATTACAAAGTTTCTTAAAATCTACTGCCTGCAATACAATTTTTTGATGACCAATGGAATGCATTCCCAGCTGTTTCAGCTCAAACGGTCGAATATTTAACAACTGCCGACTGCCAACTTCATTGTTCGTAAAGGAATATATGTATGCAATTGTACATGGTGTCGTCTAGGCCTAAAAGTTATTGGGTTCTTCTGGTACTTGTCACATTAAGGCGTGTATGTTTATATCCTTACCTTTCAACCAGTGGGTCACTTGATCAGACGTCCACTCGGCAACATTAACATACGCCATCGCTGAAAAATATCTATTTACTTTAACGAAAAGTTTCTTAATATTACATATATTTCAATAAAAGTTGATTGTTGTAAATTGCGCTTTTAAATATTGTAAAAATTTGTATGCAAAAAATCACCGGCGTTGTCACCAGAGATCCGCGCCGAAATTTGAGCCGCCGCCGTCTGAGGCTTTCAATCGGCTTAAAATTAGCCGCCGTTAGGTTGCGGCAACCGCCAAACCCTTTTATAGATGTTGTTTACACAACCGCCCATTTTTGCTTCAGCTTGGGTGGGTTTTAGGTTTAAAGCGACTAAATAGCCGCGTTTCTTTTGTCGCGGGTATACCCTTACGAAATTTTTTAGGGGAAAATAATCGGGTGACCGCTTAGGTTAGTAACGATGGCTATCCACGCTAATTCAATAAGAATACAGTGGCAAAAGAAACCCGACTAAGGTTTGTTTGAGGAATATGGCTCTTTCTCACAATATAAAAAAGACTTTTTGTCTATAATATAGGAGCAACAATCCTGAAAATAACGTCGTTGATATTTTATAATTTTTTATTTTTGTCAAGTCCCTTTTTAAGTATTTTTTCGAAAGATTAATTATTTGTGCGCAGACAAAAAAATTTTGCACACCAAATAAGAGTTGAGTTTGTATTTTATTTGTATTGCCCCATCTCTTCAATAAGTCCAATTATAGATACTAAAAATACTTAATCTAAAGATTATAAATCTAGATTTATTAAAATAAATTAACATCAATATGATTTAGTAAATACTCAACCAAGATACTTCAATTCCAGTTTTATAATTCAAATAATTCAATTCAATCGTCAAATCGAATGTAAACAAATGAAGAAAAAGAAGAACAAGAGCAACAACAACGATTATAAACAAAGGACAAATCAAATTTAGAGCCAGAAAACAACAACAGCAAGAGGCAGACAGTGTCGGCATCTACAGTGTAAAGTTTCAAGCTCTAACTAACGAAACTCTTCGTAAAAGAGAAGAATTTAAATTTGGCAACGAAGTTGTTAGAAGCGAAAGTTAGCGTTTGTAACGTTACGTTGTTCAGAAACAATACAATTTATTTTTGTTAATTCCGGTTACGTTCATTATAGTTGAGCCTTTATTTATTAGTGTTAGCTTTTCAGCCGCCGAAAATTACTACTTCTTCCATATGCAGATTTTCTATTCCCTCCGTTGTTTATTTTGCTGAGCCTGAAGAATTTCAGCCTCCTCATCATCAGCGAAAGGTATTGGTTCAAATGTCTCCACTATAGTATCCTCCACATTGCAAATATACTTCTCATCCATGCGATAGTCCGTGTATTTCATTTTACCAGGCTTGGACAAGAACACTTCATTGCCAAATTCCACGTTGCCGCAACACGAGAAGTAAACAAAACACTAAAAATTAGTGGCAGAGAAGAAAGTGATGAGCAGATCCATCGTATAAATTTTTCGATTGAAAAAATGGCGACCGCTTTGCCCTTTTAACTTTTTAACAGACAGCAAACAAGCCTTCGCTTGCACTGATTGTCTGTTCTGAACGCAGCCAATTACATTATTACCGTCTTATACTGCCAAACAACTACCGTTTGATAATTGATTTGCACTATTTCATCCCCATCTTTGAATTTTCCCGAATTGTGCGCCGGTGCATTTTATTTGATATCAGTAACGCGATGTATGCCGTGGTAACTGGACACTATATTAAAGCCCAGCTTGCGTTTCTTAAGTGTTACCAGATTCAAAGATGCGGGCTGCATCAGCATCGGGTCTGTGATGTCCTGTATAATATAATTAGCCCAACGCTTCAGCTTGTCCGCCGTAGCTTTTATTTGCTCAACGGGATTATATACAAAGCGATCACGTTGGGCGCTCGTCGCCATTTCCAATCCCAAGCGCAACATATTGCGTCGTATCTCATTGAATTGTAGTTGACCATGAAATGGAGCCCGATCAAGCCAACCAACGATAGGTTGAATTGTTGCTATGGTTCGCGTAATGTCATTAAGAACCTGCGTTCCTATGTTAGAAACATTCCGGTGCGAAGCAAGTCGACGATGCAAATTACGCGCTGTCTTGGCTACAGGCAAAGCCGAAATTGCAGGTTCTCTTTATCCAAATTGTAGTGCTAACGATTAAAAAATAAAAAGTTAGTAAGCTACTTAGTTATTCGAAGCGTAATGCAGGACTATTACAAAGTTTCTTAAAATCTACTGCCTGCAATACAATTTTTTGATGACCAATGGAATGCATTCCCAGCTGTTTCAGCTCAAACGGTCGAATATTTAACAACTGCCGACTGCCAACTTCATTGTTCGTAAAGGAATATATGTATGCAATTGTACATGGTGTCGTCTAGGCCTAAAAGTTATTGGGTTCTTCTGGTACTTGTCACATTAAGGCGTGTATGTTTATATCCTTACCTTTCAACCAGTGGGTCACTTGATCAGACGTCCACTCGGCAACATTAACATACGCCATCGCTGAAAAATATCTATTTACTTTAACGAAAAGTTTCTTAATATTACATATATTTCAATAAAAGTTGATTGTTGTAAATTGCGCTTTTAAATATTGTAAAAATTTGTATGCAAAAAATCACCGGCGTTGTCACCAGAGTTCCGCGCCGAAACATGAGCCGCCGCCGTCTGAGGCTTTCAATCGGCTTAAAATTAGCCGCCGTTAGGTTGCGGCAACCGCCAAACCCTTTTATAGATGTTGTTTACACAACCGCCCATTTTTGCTTCAGCTTGGGTGGGTTTTAGGTTTAAAGCGACTAAATAGCCGCGTTTCTTTTGTCGCGGGTATACCCTTACGAAATTTTTTAGGGGAAAATAATCGGGTGACCGCTTAGGTTAGTAACGATGGCTATCCACGGTAATTCAATAAGAATACAGTGGTGTCAAATCACAGTACACAATTTGTATTGAATTATTACAGTTTCTGACAGATTTAAATAAAAGATTCGTAAGCGAGGATGCTCGTTTTATTTGTTATGCCGATAATAAGCGTACAACTGTGGCAAAAGAAACCCGACTAAGGTTTGTTTGAGGAATATGGCTCTTTCTCACAATATAAAAAAGACTTTTTGTCTATAATATAGGAGCAACAATCCTGAAAATAACGTCGTTGATATTTTATAATTTTTTATTTTTGTCAAGTCCCTTTTTAAGTATTTTTTCGAAAGATTAATTATTTGTGCGCAGACAAAAAAATTTTGCACACCAAATAAGAGTTGAGTTTGTATTTTATTTGTATTGCCCCATCTCTTCAATAAGTCCAATTATAGATACTAAAAATACTTAATCTAAAGATTATAAATCTAGATTTATTAAAATAAATTAACATCAATATGATTTAGTAAATACTCAACCAAGATACTTCAATTCCAGTTTTATAATTCAAATAATTCAATTCAATCGTCAAATCGAATGTAAACAAATGAAGAAAAAGAAGAACAAGAGCAACAACAACGATTATAAACAAAGGACAAATCAAATTTAGAGCCAGAAAACAACAACAGCAAGAGGCAGACAGTGTCGGCATCTACAGTGTAAAGTTTCAAGCTCTAACTAACGAAACTCTTCGTAAAAGAGAAGAATTTAAATTTGGCAACGAAGTTGTTAGAAGCGAAAGTTAGCGTTTGTAACGTTACGTTGTTCAGAAATAATACAATTTATTTTTGTTAATTCCGGTTACGTTCATTATAGTTGAGCCTTTATTTATTAGTGTTAGCTTTTCAGCCGCCGAAAATTACTACTTCTTCCATATGCAGATTTTCTATTCCCTCCGTTGTTTATTTTGCTGAGCCTGAAGAATTTCAGCCTCCTCATCATCAGCGAAAGGTATTGGTTCAAATGTCTCCACTATAGTATCCTCCACATTGCAAATATACTTCTCATCCATGCGATAGTCCGTGTATTTCATTTTACCAGGCTTGGACAAGAACACTTCATTGCCAAATTCCACGTTGCCGCAACACGAGAAGTAAACAAAACACTAAAAATTAGTGGCAGAGAAGAAAGTGATGAGCAGATCCATCGTATAAATTTTTCGATTGAAAAAATGGCGACCGCTTTGCCCTTTTAACTTTTTAACAGACAGCAAACAAGCCTTCGCTTGCACTGATTGTCTGTTCTGAACGCAGCCAATTACATTATTACCGTCTTATACTGCCAAACAACTACCGTTTAATAATTGATTTGCACTATTTCATCCCCATCTTTGAATTTTCCCGAATTGTGCGCCGGTGCATTTTATTTGATATCAGTAACGCGATGTATGCCGTGGTAACTGGACACTATATTAAAGCCCAGCTTGCGTTTCTTAAGTGTTACCAGATTCAAAGATGCGGGCTGCATCAGCATCGGGTCTGTGATGTCCTGTATAATATAATTAGCCCAACGCTTCAGCTTGTCCGCCGTAGCTTTTATTTGCTCAACGGGATTATATACAAAGCGATCACGTTGGGCGCTCGTCGCCATTTCCAATCCCAAGCGCAACATATTGCGTCGTATCTCATTGAATTGTAGTTGACCATGAAATGGAGCCCGATCAAGCCAACCAACGATAGGTTGAATTGTTGCTATGGTTCGCGTAATGTCATTAAGAACCTGCGTTCCTATGTTAGAAACATTCCGGTGCGAAGCAAGTCGACGATGCAAATTACGCGCTGTCTTGGCTACAGGCAAAGCCGAAATTGCAGGTTCTCTTTATCCAAATTGTAGTGCTAACGATTAAAAAATAAAAAGTTAGTAAGCTACTTAGTTATTCGAAGCGTAATGCAGGACTATTACAAAGTTTCTTAAAATCTACTGCCTGCAATACAATTTTTTGATGACCAATGGAATGCATTCCCAGCTGTTTCAGCTCAAACGGTCGAATATTTAACAACTGCCGACTGCCAACTTCATTGTTCGTAAAGGAATATATGTATGCAATTGTACATGGTGTCGTCTAGGCCTAAAAGTTATTGGGTTCTTCTGGTACTTATCACATTAGGGCGTGTATGTTTATATCCTTACCTTTCAACCAGTCGGTCACTTGATCAGACGTCCACTCGGCAACATTAACATACGCCATCGCTGAAAAATAACTATTTACTTTAACGAAAAGTTTCTTAATATTACATATATTTCAATAAAAGTTGATTGTTGTAAATTGCGCTTTTAAATATTGTAAAAATTTGTATGCAAAAAATCACCGGCGTTGTCACCAGAGTTCCGCGCCGAAACTTGAGCCGCCGCCGTCTGAGGCTTTCAATCGGCTTAAAATTAGCCGCCGTTAGGTTGCGGCGACCGCCAAACCCTTTTATAGATGTTGTTTACACAACCGCCCATTTTTGCTTCAGCGTGGGTGGGTTTCAGGTTTAAAGCGCCTAAATAGCCGCGTTTCTTTTGTCGCGGGTATACCCTTACGAAATTTTTTAGGGGAAAATAATCGGGTGACCGCTTAGGTTAGTAACGATGGCTATCCACGCTAATTCAATAAGAATACAGTGGTGTCAAATCACAGTACACAATTTGTATTGAATTATTAGTTTCTGACAGATTTAAATAAAAGATTCGTAAGCGAGGATGCTCGTTTTATTTGTTATGCCGATAATAAGCGTACAACTGTGGCAAAAGAAACCCGACTAAGGTTTGTTTGAGGAATATGGCTCTTTCTCACAATATAAAAAAGACTTTTTGTCTATAATATAGGAGAAACAATCCTGAAAATAACGTCGTTGATATTTTATAATTTTTATTTTTGTCAAGTCCCTTTTTAAGTATTTTTTCGAAAGGTTAATTATTTGTGCGCAGACAAAAAAATTTTGCACACCAAATAAGAGTTGAGTTTGTATTTTATTTGTATTGCCTCATCTCTTCAATAAGTCCAATTATAGATACTAAAAATACTTAATCTAAAGATTATAAATCTAGATTTATTAAAATAAATTAACATCAATATGATTTAGTAAATACTCAACCAAGATACTTCAATTCCAGTTTTATAATTCAAATAATTCAATTCAATCGTCAAATCGAATGTAAACAAATGAAGAAAAAGAAGAACAAGAGCAACAACAACGATTATAAACAAAGGACAAATCAAATTTTGAGCCAGAAAACAACAACAGCAAGAGGCAGACAGTGTCGGCATCTACAGTGTAAAGTTTCAAGCTCTAACTAACGAAACTCTTCGTAAAAGAGAAGAATTGAAATTTGGCAACGAAGTTGTTAGAAGCGAAAGTTAGCGTTTGTAACGTTACGTTGTTCAGAAATAATACAATTTATTTTTGTTAATTCCGGTTACGTTCATTATAGTTGAGCCTTTATTTATTAGTGTTAGCTTTCAGCCGCCGAAAATTACTACTTCTTCCATATGCAGATTTTCTATTCCCTCCGTTGTTTATTTTGCTGAGCCTGAAGAATTTCAGCCTCCTCATCATCAGCGAAAGGTATTGGTTCAAATGTCTCCACTATAGTATCCTCCACATTGCAAATATACTTCTCATCCATGCGATAGTCCGTGTATTTCATTTTACCAGGCTTGGACAAGAACACTTCATTGCCAAATTCCACGTTGCCGCAACACGAGAAGTAAACAAAACACTAAAAATTAGTGGCAGAGAAGAAAGTGATGAGCAGATCCATCGTATAAATTTTTCGATTGAAAAAATGGCGACCGCTTTGCCCTTTTAACTTTTTAACAGACAGCAAACAAGCCTTCGCTTGCACTGATTGTCTGTTCTGAACGCAGCCAATTACATTATTACCGTCTTATACTGCCAAACAACTACCGTTTGATAATTGATTTGCACTATTTCATCCCCATCTTTGAATTTTCCCGAATTGTGCGCCGGTGCATTTTATTTGATATCAGTAACGCGATGTATGCCGTGGTAACTGGACACTATATTAAAGCCCAGCTTGCGTTTCTTAAGTGTTACCAGATTCAAAGATGCGGGCTGCATCAGCATCGGGTCTGTGATGTCCTGTATAATATAATTAGCCCAACGCTTCAGCTTGTCCGCCGTAGCTTTTATTTGCTCAACGGGATTATATACAAAGCGATCACGTTGGGCGCTCGTCGCCATTTCCAATCCCAAGCGCAACATATTGCGTCGTATCTCATTGAATTGTAGTTGACCATGAAATGGAGCCCGATCAAGCCAACCAACGATAGGTTGAATTGTTGCTATGGTTCGCGTAATGTAATTAAGAACCTGCGTTCCTATGTTAGAAACATTCCGGTGCGAAGCAAGTCGACGATGCAAATTACGCGCTGTCTTGGCTACAGGCAAAGCCAAAATTGCAGGTTCTCTTTATCCAAATTGTAGTGCAAACGATTAAAAAATAAAAAGTTAGTAAGCTACTTAGTTATTCGAAGCGTAATGCAGGACTATTACAAAGTTTCTTAAAATCTACTGCCTGCAATACAATTTTTTGATGACCAATGGAATGCATTCCCAGCTGTTTCAGCTCAAACGGTCGAATATTTAACAACTGCCGACTGCCAACTTCATTGTTCGTAAAGGAATATATGTAATTGTGCATGGTGTCGTCCAGGCCTAAAAGTTATTGGGTTCTTCTGGTACTTATCACATTAGGGCGTGTATGTTTATATCCTTACCTTTCAACCAGTCGGTCACTTGATCAGACGTCCACTCGGCAACATTAACATACGCCATCGCTGAAAAATAACTATTTATTTTAACGAAAAGTGTTGAAATATTTAATCAACTATCTGTAAGTAATGAAACAGAAGTCTTGCCCACAGAGGAAGATGACGTCGCTGGTCAGTCAACAGAGTCAAATGATCCATTTACTCAATGTGATAATATTGAAAAAGTAGAAAACGTCGAAACTTGTCAACTAAGGCGCAGCAACAGGCAAGTGCAGAAACCAAGTAAGTTTTCAGATTATTATATGTCGTTGTTTGAAGCCACTACGATAGAAAATGCATTCAAAATTCCGTCCGAATTTTCTGAAATTGAAAAATGCACAGAAAGTAAAGAATGGTTTGCAGCTGTGCAAGATGAACTAAATTCCATACATAAAAACAATGTCTGGAAAGTTGTTAACAAACCTGAGGGGGTTAAACCTCTAAATTCCAGATGGGTTTTCACAATTAAAAGAAATGCTTGTGGAAATCAGATACGATTCAAAGCTAGACTTGTAGCTAAAGGCTTCTTACAGAAGCACGGTGTCAATTATGAAGACACATTTTCCCCAGTTGCAAAATTAGCAACCATTCGTACTATTCTTGCAGTAGGAGTACACAAAGGTTTTTTCTTTCATCAACTGGATGTAAAAACAGCTTTCTTACATGGAGAATTAAAGGAAGATATATACTTAGAAATTCCTAATGGAATGAAAAGTCAGACAGGAAAAGTTTTAAAATTGATCAAATCTCTATATGGCTTAAAACAAAGTCCAAGATGTTGGAACGAGAAGTTCAATAGCTATTTGATAAATTTGGGTTTTGAAAGATCTCGTCATGATTACTGTATGTACATGAAGTTTTCTGCGGAAAGTACACTATTCTTAATTCTTTATGTCGATGATCTCTTAATAGTTGGCAGTAAGGAATCTGAAATTGAAGACCTAAAGAAGAAATTTTCATTAACATTTGAAATGTCAGATTGTGGAATTTTACAACATTACCTTGGTATTAAAATTGAGTATAATCAAAGCGAAGGTTCAATGACTTTCTCACAAACTGCACATATTGATCAAGTTTTGGAGAAATTTGGCATGATAAATTGTAATGAGATACACACACCAACGGAAAAGAATCTGCAGTTGCCTCTTAAAATAGAACAGTTAACATCTAATCCTTGTCGGGAATTATTGGGTAGTTTAATGTATTTGATGTTGTGTGTTCGCCCTGATATATGTTATGCTATAGGATATATGGGCAGATTTCAGCAAAACCCTGGAGAAGCACACTGGACAACACTAAAGAGAATTTTGCGGTACATCAAAGGAACAAAGAATTTAAAACTCCGATTTTATCGAAATACGGAAGATGAAGTTTTAGTTGGATACGTCGACGCTGACTGGGCAGCTAGTATAGATGATCGCAAGTCTACAAGTGGTTATATATACTACGTTTATGGATGTCCAATATCGTGGTCAAGTAAGAAGCAGACAATAGTAGCAACATCATCTAGCGAAGCGGAATATATCGCCCTAAGTCACGCAGTTTCTGAAGGTATTTGGATAAAAGGAATTCTTCAAGACATAAAAGTCGTTGCAGAAAATTATCCTATTACACTATATGAAGACAATGCGGGATGCATTGCAATGGCAAAAAATGTGGAAAGCAAGAGATCAAAACATATTGATATAAAACACCACTTTATTCGGGACCATATTCAAAAAGGAAATCTCAAGATCGAATACATATCGTCGAAAAATCAAATTGCAGATATTTTTACAAAATCGTTGGATAAGTCGAGTTTTACTGCAATAAGAAATAATCTTAAATTGTCTTATTGAGGGGGGGTGTTGAAATATTTAATTTGCCTACTTTTCACTTATGTACTTGTAATTTTTATATTTAGTTTTCATTGAGATTTATAAGAAAAATAAGATATTTTTCTTATAATAATTTCACTTCAAATAAATTATTCTTACGAAACAAACGTATATTAACTTATATTATAAAAAAAAGTTTCTTAATATTACATATATTTCAATAAAAGTTGATTGTTGTAAATTGCGCTTTAAAATATTGTAAAAATTTGTATGCAAAAAATCACCGGCGTTGTCACCAGAGTTACGCGCCGAAACATGAGCCGCCGCCGTCTGAGGCTTTCAATCGGCTTAAAATTAGCCGCCGTTTGGTTGCGGCAACCGCCAAACCCTTTTATAGATGTTGTTTACACAATCGCCCAATTTTGCTTCAGCGTGGGTGGGTTTCAGGTTTAAAGCGACTAAATAGCCGCGTTTCTTTTGTCGCGGGTATACCCTTACGAAATTTTTTAGGGGAAAATAATCGGGTGACCGCTTAGGTTAGTAACGATGGCTATCCACGCTAATTCAATAAGAATACAGTGGTGTCAAATCACAGTACACAATTTGTATTGAATTATTACAGTTTCTGACAGATTTAAATAAAAGATTCGTAAGCGAGGATGCTCGTTTTATTTGTTATGCCGATAATAAGCGTACAACTGTGGCAAAAGAAACCCGACTAAGGTTTGTTTGAGGAATATGGCTCTTTCTCACAATATAAAAAAGACTTTTTGTCTATAATATAGGAGCAACAATCCTGAAAATAACGTCGTTGATATTTTATAATTTTTATTTTTGTCAAGTCCCTTTTTAAGTATTTTTTCGAAAGATCAATTATTTGTGCGCAGACAAAAAAATTTTGCACACCAAATAAGAGTTGAGTTTGTATTTTATTTGTATTGCCCCATCTCTTCAATAAGTCCAATTATAGATACTAAAAATACTTAATCTAAAGATTATAAATCTAGATTTATTAAAATAAATTAACATCAATATGATTTAGTAAATACTCAACCAAGATACTTCAATTCCAGTTTTTCATTTTACCAGGCTTGGACAAGAACACTTCATTGCCAAATTCCACGTTGCCGCAACACGAGAAGTAAACAAAACACTAAAAATTAGTGGCAGAGAAGAAAGTGATGAGCAGATCCCGATGGATATACGATTATAAATTTTTCGATTGAAAAAATGGCGACCGCTTTGCCCTTTTAACTTTTTAACAGACAGCAAACAAGCCTTCGCTTGCACTGATTGTCTGTTCTGAACGCAGCCAATTACATTATTACCGTCTTATACTGCCAAACAACTACCGTTTGATAATTGATTTGCACTATTTCATCCCCATCTTTGAATTTTCCCGAATTGTGCGCCGGTGCATTTTATTTGATATCAGTAACGCGATGTATGCCGTGGTAACTGGACACTATATTAAAGCCCAGCTTGCGTTTCTTAAGTGTTACCAGATTCAAAGATGCGGGCTGCATCAGCATCGGGTCTGTGATGTCCTGTATAATATAATTAGCCCAACGCTTCAGCTTGTCCGCCGTAGCTTTTATTTGCTCAACGGGATTATATACAAAGCGATCACGTTGGGCGCTCGTCGCCATTTCCAATCCCAAGCGCAACATATTGCGTCGTATCTCATTGAATTGTAGTTGACCATGAAATGGAGCCCGATCAAGCCAACCAACGATAGGTTGAATTGTTGCTATGGTTCGCGTAATGTAATTAAGAACCTGCGTTCCTATGTTAGAAACATTCCGGTGCGAAGCAAGTCGACGATGCAAATTACGCGCTGTCTTGGCTACAGGCAAAGCCGAAATTGCAGGTTCTCTTTATCCAAATTGTAGTGCTAACGATTAAAAAATAAAAAGTTAGTAAGCTACTTAGTTATTCGAAGCGTAATGCAGGACTATTACAAAGTTTCTTAAAATCTACTGCCTGCAATACAATTTTTTGATGACCAATGGAATGCATTCCCAGCTGTTTCAGCTCAAACGGTCGAATATTTAACAACTGCCGACTGCCAACTTCATTGTTCGTAAAGGAATATATGTATGCAATTGTACATGGTGTCGTCTAGGCCTAAAAGTTATTGGGTTCTTCTGGTACTTATCACATTAGGGCGTGTATGTTTATATCCTTACCTTTCAACCAGTCGGTCACTTGATCAGACGTCCACTCGGCAACATTAACATACGCCATCGCTGAAAAATAACTATTTACTTTAACGAAAAGTTTCTTAATATTACATATATTTCAATAAAAGTTGATTGTTGTAAATTGCGCTTTTAAATATTGTAAAAATGTGTATGCAAAAAATCACCGGCGTTGTCACCAGAGTTCCGCGCCGAAACCTGAGCCGCCGCCGTCTGAGGCTTTCAATCGGCTTAAAATTAGCCGCCGTTAGGTTGCGGCAACCGCCAAACCCTTTTATAGATGTTGTTTACACAACCGCCCATTTTTGCTTCAGCGTGGGTGGGTTTCAGGTTTAAAGCGACTAAATAGCCGCGTTTCTTTTGTCGCGGGTATACCCTTACGAAATTTTTTAGGGGAAAATAATCGGGTGACCGCTTAGGTTAGTAACGATGGCTATCCACGCTAATTCAATAAGAATACAGTGGTGTCAAATCAAAGTACACAATTTGTATTGAATTATTACAGTTTCTGACAGATTTAAATAAAAGATTCGTAAGCGAGGATGCTCGTTTTATTTGTTATGCCGATAATAAGCGTACAACTGTGGCAAAAGAAACCCGACTAAGGTTTGTTTGAGGAATATGGCTCTTTCTCACAATATAAAAAAGACTTTTTGTCTATAATATAGGAGCAACAATCCTGAAAATAACGTCGTTGATATTTTATAATTTTTATTTTTGTCAAGTCCCTTTTTAAGTATTTTTTCGAAAGGTTAATTATTTGTGCGCAGACAAAAAAATTTTGCACACCAAATAAGAGTTGAGTTTGTATTTTATTTGTATTGCCTCATCTCTTCAATAAGTCCAATTATAGATACTAAAAATACTTAATCTAAAGATTATAAATCTAGATTTATTAAAATAAATTAACATCAATATGATTTAGTAAATACTCAACCAAGATACTTCAATTCCAGTTTTATAATTCAAATAATTCAATTCAATCGTCAAATCGCATGTAAACAAATGAAGAAAAAGAAGAACAAGAGCAACAACAACGATTATAAACAAAGGACAAATCAAATTTAGAGCCAGAAAACAACAACAGCAAGAGGCAGACAGTGTCGGCATCTACAGTGTAAAGTTTCAAGCTCTAACTAACGAAACTCTTCGTAAAAGAGAAGAATAGAAATTTGGCAACGAAGTTGTTAGAAGCGAAAGTTAGCGTTTGTAACGTTACGTTGTTCAGAAATAATACAATTTATTTTTGTTAATTCCGGTTACGTTCATTATAGTTGAGCCTTTATTTATTAGTGTTAGCTTTTCAGCCGCCGAAAATTACTACTTCTTCCATATGCAGATTTTCTATTCCCTCCGTTGTTTATTTTGCTGAGCCTGAAGAATTTCAGCCTCCTCATCATCAGCGAAAGGTATTGGTTCAAATGTCTCCACTATAGTATCCTCCACATTGCAAATATACTTCTCATCCATGCGATAGTCCGTGTATTTCATTTTACCAGGCTTGGACAAGAACACTTCATTGCCAAATTCCACGTTGCCGCAACACGAGAAGTAAACAAAACACTAAAAATTAGTGGCAGAGAAGAAAGTGATGAGCAGATCCATCGTATAAATTTTTCGATTGAAAAAATGGCGACCGCTTTGCCCTTTTAACTTTTTAACAGACAGCAAACAAGCCTTCGCTTGCACTGATTGTCTGTTCTGAACGCAGCCAATTACATTATTACCGTCTTATACTGCCAAACAACTACCGTTTGATAATTGATTTGCACTATTTCATCCCCATCTTTGAATTTTCCCGAATTGTGCGCCGGTGCATTTTATTTGATATCAGTAACGCGATGTATGCCGTGGTAACTGGACACTATATTAAAGCCCAGCTTGCGTTTCTTAAGTGGTACCAGATTCAAAGATGCGGGCTGCATCAGCATCGGGTCTGTGATGTCTTGTATAATATAATTAGCCCAACGCTTCAGCTTGTCCGCCCTAGCTTTTATTTGCTCAACGGGATTATATACAAAGCGATCACGTTGGGCGCTCGTCGCCATTTCCAATCCCAAGCGCAACATATTGCGTCGTATCTCATTGAATTGTAGTTGACCATGAAATGGAGCCCGATCAAGCCAACCAACGATAGGTTGAATTGTTGCTATGGTTCGCGTAATGTAATTAAGAACCTGCGTTCCTATGTTAGAAACATTCCGGTGCGAAGCAAGTCGACGATGCAAATTACGCGCTGTCTTGGCTACAGGCAAAGCCAAAATTGCAGGTTCTCTTTATCCAAATTGTAGTGCTAACGATTAAAAAATAAAAAGTTAGTAAGCTACTTAGTTATTCGAAGCGTAATGCAGGACTATTACAAAGTTTCTTAAAATCTACTGCCTGCAATACAATTTTTTGATGACCAATGGAATGCATTCCCAGCTGTTTCAGCTCAAACGGTCGAATATTTAACAACTGCCGACTGCCAACTTCATTGTTCGTAAAGGAATATATGTAATTGTGCATGGTGTCGTGCAGGCCTAAAAGTTATTGGGTTCTTCTGGTACTTATCACATTAGGGCGTGTATGTTTATATCCTTACCTTTCAACCAGTCGGTCACTTGATCAGACGTCCACTCGGCAACATTAACATACGCCATCGCTGAAAAATAACTATTTACTTTAACGAAAAGTGTTGAAATATTTAATCAACTATCTGTAAGTAATGAAACAGAAGTCTTGCCCACAGAGGAAGATGACGTCGCTGGTCAGTCAACAGAGTCAAATGACCAGCTCAATGTGATAATATTGAAAAATTAGAAAACGTCGAAACTTGTCAACTAAGGCGCAGCAACAGGCAAGTGCAGAAACCAAGTAAGTTTTCAGATTATTATATGTCGTTGTTTGAAGCTACTACGATAGAAAATGCATTCAAAATTCCGTCCGAATTTTCTGAAATTGAAAAATGCACAGAAAGTAAAGAATGGTTTGCAGCTGTGCAAGATGAACTAAATTCCATACATAAAAACAATGTCTGGAAAGTTGTTAACAAACCTGAGGGGGTTAAACCTCTAAATTCCAGATGGGTTTTCACAATTAAAAGAAATGCTTGTGGAAATCAGATACGATTCAAAGCTAGACTTGTAGCTAAAGGCTTCTTACAGAAGCACGGTGTCAATTATGAAGACACATTTTCCCCAGTTGCAAAATTAGCAACCATTCGTACTATTCTTGCAGTAGGAGTACACAAAGGTTTTTTCTTTCATCAACTGGATGTAAAAACAGCTTTCTTACATGGAGAATTAAAGGAAGATATATACTTAAAAATTCCTAATGGAATGAAAAGTCAGACAGGAAAAGTTTTAAAATTGATCAAATCTCTATATGGCTTAAAACAAAGTCCAAGATGTTGGAACGAGAAGTTCAATAGCTATTTGATAAATTTGGGTTTTGAAAGATCTCGTCATGATTACTGTATGTACATGAAGTTTTCTGCGGAAAGTACACTATTCTTAATTCTTTATGTCGATGGTCTCTTAATAGTTGGCAGTAAGGAATCTGAAATTGAAGACCTAAAGAAGAAATTTTCATTAACATTTGAAATGTCAGATTGTGGAATTTTACAACATTACCTTGGTATTAAAATTGAGTATAATCAAAGCGAAGGTTCAATGACTTTCTCACAAACTGCACATATTGATCAAGTTTTGGAGAAATTTGGCATGATAAATTGTAATGAGATACACACACCAACGGAAAAGAATCTGCAGTTGCCTCTTAAAATAGAACAGTTAACATCTAATCCTTGTCGGGAATTATTGGGTAGTTTAATGTATTTGATGTTGTGTGTTCGCCCTGATATATGTTATGCTATAGGATATATGGGCAGATTTCAGCAAAACCCTGGAGAAGCACACTGGACAACACTAAAGAGAATTTTGCGGTACATCAAAGGAACAAAGAATTTAAAACTCCGATTTTATCGAAATACGGAAGATGAAGTTTTAGTTGGATACGTCGACGCTGACTGGGCAGCTAGTATAGATGATCGCAAGGTTTCAAGTGGTTATATATACTACGTTTATGGATGTCCAATATCGTGGTCAAGTAAGAAGCAGACAATAGTAGCAACATCATCTAGCGAAGCGGAATATATCGCCCTAAGTCACGCAGTTTCTGAAGGTATTTGGATAAAAGGAATTCTTCAGGACATAAAAGTCGTTGCAGAAAATTATCCTATTACACTATATGAAGACAATGCGGGATGCATTGCAATGGCAAAAAATGTGGAAAGCAAGAGATCAAAACATATTGATATAAAACACCACTTTATTCGGGACCATATTCAAAAAGGAAATCTCAAGATCGAATACATATCGTCGAAAAATCAAATTGCAGATATTTTTACAAAATCGTTGGATAAGTCGAGTTTTACTGCAATAAGAAATAATCTTAAATTGTCTTATTGAGGTGGGGTGTTGAAATATTTAATTTGCCTACTTTTCACTTATGTACTTGTAATTTTTATATTTAGTTTTCATTAAGATTTATAAGAAAAATAAGATATTTTTCTTATAATAATTTCACTTCAAATAAATTATTCTTACGAAACAAACGTATATTAACTTATATTATAAAAAAAAGTTTCTTAATATTACATATATTTCAATAAAAGTTGATTGTTGTAAATTGCGCTTTAAAATATTGTAAAAATTTGTATGCAAAAAATCACCGGCGTTGTCACCAGAGTTCCGCGCCGAAACATGAGCCGCCGCCGTCTGAGGCTTTCAATCGGCTTAAAATTAGCCGCCGTTTGGTTGCGGCAACCGCCAAACCCTTTTATAGATGTTGTTTACACAATCGCCCAATTTTGCTTCAGCGTGGGTGGGTTTCAGGTTTAAAGCGACTAAATAGCCGCGTTTCTTTTGTCGCGGGTATACCCTTACGAAATTTTTTAGGGGAAAATAATCGGGTGACCGCTTAGGTTAGTAACGATGGCTATCCACGCTAATTCAATAAGAATACAGTGGTGTCAAATCACAGTACACAATTAGTATTGAATTATTACAGTTTCTGACAGATTTAAATAAAAGATTCGTAAGCGAGGATGCTCGTTTTATTTGTTATGCCGATAATAAGCGTACAACTGTGGCAAAAGAAACCCGACTAAGGTTTGTTGGAGGAATATGGCTCTTTCTCACAATATAAAAAAGACTTTTTGTCTATAATATAGGAGCAACAATCCTGAAAATAACGTCGTTGATATTTTATAATTTTTATTTTTGTCAAGTCCCTTTTTAAGTATTTTTTCGAAAGATCAATTATTTGTGCGCAGACAAAAAAATTTTGCACACCAAATAAGAGTTGAGTTTGTATTTTATTTGTATTGCCCCATCTCTTCAATAAGTCCAATTATAGATACTAAAAATACTTAATCTAAAGATTATAAATCTAGATTTATTAAAATAAATTAACATCAATATGATTTAGTAAATACTCAACCAAGATACTTCAATTCCAGTTTTTCATTTTACCAGGCTTGGACAAGAACACTTCATTGCCAAATTCCACGTTGCCGCAACACGAGAAGTAAACAAAACACTAAAAATTAGTGGCAGAGAAGAAAGTGATGAGCAGATCCCGATGGATATACGATTATAAATTTTTCGATTGAAAAAATGGCGACCGCTTTGCCCTTTTAACTTTTTAACAGACAGCAAACAAGCCTTCGCTTGCACTGATTGTCTGTTCTGAACGCAGCCAATTACATTATTACCGTCTTATACTGCCAAACAACTACCGTTTGATAATTGATTTGCACTATTTCATCCCCATCTTTGAATTTTCCCGAATTGTGCGCCGGTGCATTTTATTTGATATCAGTAACGCGATGTATGCCGTGGTAACTGGACACTATATTAAAGCCCAGCTTGCGTTTCTTAAGTGTTACCAGATTCAAAGATGCGGGCTGCATCAGCATCGGGTCTGTGATGTCCTGTATAATATAATTAGCCCAACGCTTCAGCTTGTCCGCCGTAGCTTTTATTTGCTCAACGGGATTATATACAAAGCGATCACGTTGGGCGCTCGTCGCCATTTCCAATCCCAAGCGCAACATATTGCGTCGTATCTCATTGAATTGTAGTTGACCATGAAATGGAGCCCGATCAAGCCAACCAACGATAGGTTGAATTGTTGCTATGGTTCGCGTAATGTCATTAAGAACCTGCGTTCCTATGTTAGAAACATTCCGGTGCGAAGCAAGTCGACGATGCAAATTACGCGCTGTCTTGGCTACAGGCAAAGCCGAAATTGCAGGTTCTCTTTATCCAAATTGTAGTGCTAACGATTAAAAAATAAAAAGTTAGTAAGCTACTTAGTTATTCGAAGCGTAATGCAGGACTATTACAAAGTTTCTTAAAATCTACTGCCTGCAATACAATTTTTTGATGACCAATGGAATGCATTCCCAGCTGTTTCAGCTCAAACGGTCGAATATTTAACAACTGCCGACTGCCAACTTCATTGTTCGTAAAGGAATATATGTATGCAATTGTACATGGTGTCGTCTAGGCCTAAAAGTTATTGGGTTCTTCTGGTACTTGTCACATTAAGGCGTGTATGTTTATATCCTTACCTTTCAACCAGTGGGTCACTTGATCAGACGTCCACTCGGCAACATTAACATACGCCATCGCTGAAAAATATCTATTTACTTTAACGAAAAGTTTCTTAATATTACATATATTTCAATAAAAGTTGATTGTTGTAAATTGCGCTTTTAAATATTGTAAAAATTTGTATGCAAAAAATCACCGGCGTTGTCACCAGAGTTCCGCGCCGAAACATGAGCCGCCGCCGTCTGAGGCTTTCAATCGGCTTAAAATTAGCCGCCGTTAGGTTGCGGCAACCGCCAAACCCTTTTATAGATGTTGTTTACACAACCGCCCATTTTTGCTTCAGCTTGGGTGGGTTTTAGGTTTAAAGCGACTAAATAGCCGCGTTTCTTTTGTCGCGGGTATACCCTTACGAAATTTTTTAGGGGAAAATAATCGGGTGACCGCTTAGGTTAGTAACGATGGCTATCCACGCTAATTCAATAAGAATACAGTGGTGTCAAATCACAGTACACAATTTGTATTGAATTATTACAGTTTCTGACAGATTTAAATAAAAGATTCGTAAGCGAGGATGCTCGTTTTATTTGTTATGCCGATAATAAGCGTACAACTGTGGCAAAAGAAACCCGACTAAGGTTTGTTTGAGGAATATGGCTCTTTCTCACAATATAAAAAAGACTTTTTGTCTATAATATAGGAGCAACAATCCTGAAAATAACGTCGTTGATATTTTATAATTTTTTATTTTTGTCAAGTCCCTTTTTAAGTATTTTTTCGAAAGATTAATTATTTGTGCGCAGACAAAAAAATTTTGCACACCAAATAAGAGTTGAGTTTGTATTTTATTTGTATTGCCCCATCTCTTCAATAAGTCCAATTATAGATACTAAAAATACTTAATCTAAAGATTATAAATCTAGATTTATTAAAATAAATTAACATCAATATGATTTAGTAAATACTCAACCAAGATACTTCAATTCCAGTTTTATAATTCAAATAATTCAATTCAATCGTCAAATCGAATGTAAACAAATGAAGAAAAAGAAGAACAAGAGCAACAACAACGATTACAAACAAAGGACAAATCAATTTTGGAGCCAGGAAACAACAACAGCAAGAAGAGACAGACAGTGTCGGCATCTGCAGTGTAAAGTTTCAAGCTCTAACTAACGAAACTCTTCGTAAAAGAGAAGAATAGAAATTTGGCAACGAAGTTGTTAGAAGCGAAAGTTAGCGTTTGTAACGTTACGTTGTTCAGAAATAATACAATTTATTTTTGTTAATTCCGGTTACGTTCATTATAGTTGAGCCTTTATTTATTAGTGTTAGCTTTTCAGCCGCCGAAAATTACTACTTCTTCCATATGCAGATTTTCTATTCCCTCCGTTGTTTATTTTGCTGAGCCTGAAGAATTTCAGCCTCCTCATCATCAGCGAAAGGTATTGGTTCAAATGTCTCCACTATAGTATCCTCCACATTGCAAATATACTTCTCATCCATGCGATAGTCCGTGTATTTCATTTTACCAGGCTTGGACAAGAACACTTCATTGCCAAATTCCACGTTGCCGCAACACGAGAAGTAAACAAAACACTAAAAATTAGTGGCAGAGAAGAAAGTGATGAGCAGATCCATCGTATAAATTTTTCGATTGAAAAAATGGCGACCGCTTTGCCCTTTTAACTTTTTAACAGACAGCAAACAAGCCTTCGCACTTGATTGTCTGTTCTGAACGCAGCCAATTACATTATTACCGTCTTATACTGCCAAACAACTACCGTTTGATAATTGATTTGCACTATTTCATCCCCATCTTTGAATTTTCCCGAATTGTGCGCCGGTGCATTTTATTTGATATCAGTAACGCGATGTATGCCGTGGTAACTGGACACTATATTAAAGCCCAGCTTGCGTTTCTTATGTGTTACCAGATTCAAAGATGCGGGCTGCATCAGCATCGGGTCTGTGATGTCCTGTATAATATAATTAGCCCAACGCTTCAGCTTGTCCGCCGTAGCTTTTATTTGCTCAACGGGATTATATACAAAGCGATCACGTTGGGCGCTCGTCGCCATTTCCAATCCCAAGCGCAACATATTGCGTCGTATCTCATTGAATTGTAGTTGACCATGAAATGGAGCCCGATCAAGCCAACCAACGATAGGTTGAATTGTTGCTATGGTTCGCGTAATGTAATTAAGAACCTGCGTTCCTATGTTAGAAACATTCCGGTGCGAAGCAAGTCGACGATGCAAATTACGCGCTGTCTTGGCTACAGGCAAAGCCAAAATTGCAGGTTCTCTTTATCCAAATTGTAGTGCTAACGATTAAAAAATAAAAAGTTAGTAAGCTACTTAGTTATTCGAAGCGTAATGCAGGACTATTACAAAGTTTCTTAAAATCTACTGCCTGCAATACAATTTTTTGATGACCAATGGAATGCATTCCCAGCTGTTTCAGCTCAAACGGTCGAATATTTAACAACTGCCGACTGCCAACTTCATTGTTCGTAAAGGAATATATGTAATTGTGCATGGTGTCGTCCAGGCCTAAAAGTTATTGGGTTCTTCTGGTACTTATCACATTAGGGCGTGTATGTTTATATCCTTACCTTTCAACCAGTCGGTCACTTGATCAGACGTCCACTCGGCAACATTAACATACGCCATCGCTGAAAAATAACTATTTATTTTAACGAAAAGTGTTGAAATATTTAATCAACTATCTGTAAGTAATGAAACAGAAGTCTTGCCCACAGAGGAAGATGACGTCGCTGGTCAGTCAACAGAGTCAAATGATCCATTTACTCAATGTGATAATATTGAAAAATTAGAAAACGTCGAAACTTGTCAACTAAGGCGCAGCAACAGGCAAGTGCAGAAACCAAGTAAGTTTTCAGATTATTATATGTCGTTGTTTGAAGCCACTACGATAGAAAATGCATTCAAAATTCCGTCCGAATTTTCTGAAATTGAAAAATGCACAGAAAGTAAAGAATGGTTTGCAGCTGTGCAAGATGAACTAAATTCCATACATAAAAACAATGTCTGGAAAGGTGTTAACAAACCTGAGGGGGTTAAACCTCTAAATTCCAGATGGGTTTTCACAATTAAAAGAAATATTTGTGGAAATCAGATACGATTCAAAGCTAGACTTGTAGCTAAAGGCTTCTTACAGAAGCACGGTGTCAATTATGAAGACACATTTTCCCCAGTTGCAAAATTAGCAACCATTCGTACTATTCTTGCAGTAGGAGTACACAAAGGTTTTTTCTTTCATCAACTGGATGTAAAAACAGCTTTCTTACATGGAGAATTAAAGGAAGATATATACTTAGAAATTCCTAATGGAATGAAAAGTCAGACAGGAAAAGTTTTAAAATTGATCAAATCTCTATATGGCTTAAAACAAAGTCCAAGATGTTGGAACGAGAAGTTCAATAGCTATTTGATAAATTTGGGTTTTGAAAGATCTCGTCATGATTACTGTATGTACATGAAGTTTTCTGCGGAAAGTACACTATTCTTAATTCTTTATGTCGATGATCTCTTAATAGTTGGCAGTAAGGAATCTGAAATTGAAGACCTAAAGAAGAAATTTTCATTAACATTTGAAATGTCAGATTGTGGAATTTTACAACATTACCTTGGTATTAAAATTGAGTATAATCAAAGCGAAGGTTCAATGACTTTCTCACAAACTGCACATATTGATCAAGTTTTGGAGAAATTTGGCATGATAAATTGTAATGAGATACACACACCAACGGAAAAGAATCTGCAGTTGCCTCTTAAAATAGAACAGTTAACATCTAATCCTTGTCGGGAATTATTGGGTAGTTTAATGTATTTGATGTTGTGTGTTCGCCCTGATATATGTTATGCTATAGGATATATGGGCAGATTTCAGCAAAACCCTGGAGAAGCACACTGGACAACACTAAAGAGAATTTTGCGGTACATCAAAGGAACAAAGAATTTAAAACTCCGATTTTATCGAAATACGGAAGATGAAGTTTTAGTTGGATACGTCGACGCTGACTGGGCAGCTAGTATAGATGATCGCAAGTCTACAAGTGGTTATATATACTACGTTTATGGATGTCCAATATCGTGGTCAAGTAAGAAGCAGACAATAGTAGCAACATCATCTAGCGAAGCGGAATATATCGCCCTAAGTCACGCAGTTTCTGAAGGTATTTGGATAAAAGGAATTCTTCAAGACATAAAAGTCGTTGCAGAAAATTATCCTATTACACTATATGAAGACAATGCGGGATGCATTGCAATGGCAAAAAATGTGGAAAGCAAGAGATCAAAACATATTGATATAAAACACCACTTTATTCGGGACCATATTCAAAAAGGAAATCTCAAGATCGAATACATATCGTCGAAAAATCAAATTGCAGATATTTTTACAAAATCGTTGGATAAGTCGAGTTTTACTGCAATAAGAAATAATCTTAAATTGTCTTATTGAGGGGGGGTGTTGAAATATTTAATTTGCCTACTTTTCACTTATGTACTTGTAATTTTTATATTTAGTTTTCATTGAGATTTATAAGAAAAATAAGATATTTTTCTTATAATAATTTCACTTCAAATAAATTATTCTTACGAAACAAACGTATATTAACTTATATTATAAAAAAAAGTTTCTTAATATTACATATATTTCAATAAAAGTTGATTGTTGTAAATTGCGCTTTAAAATATTGTAAAAATTTGTATGCAAAAAATCACCGGCGTTGTCACCAGAGTTACGCGCCGAAACATGAGCCGCCGCCGTCTGAGGCTTTCAATCGGCTTAAAATTAGCCGCCGTTTGGTTGCGGCAACCGCCAAACCCTTTTATAGATGTTGTTTACACAATCGCCCAATTTTGCTTCAGCGTGGGTGGGTTTCAGGTTTAAAGCGACTAAATAGCCGCGTTTCTTTTGTCGCGGGTATACCCTTACGAAATTTTTTAGGGGAAAATAATCGGGTGACCGCTTAGGTTAGTAACGATGGCTATCCACGCTAATTCAATAAGAATACAGTGGTGTCAAATCACAGTACACAATTTGTATTGAATTATTACAGTTTCTGACAGATTTAAATAAAAGATTCGTAAGCGAGGATGCTCGTTTTATTTGTTATGCCGATAATAAGCGTACAACTGTGGCAAAAGAAACCCGACTAAGGTTTGTTTGAGGAATATGGCTCTTTCTCACAATATAAAAAAGACTTTTTGTCTATAATATAGGAGCAACAATCCTGAAAATAACGTCGTTGATATTTTATAATTTTTATTTTTGTCAAGTCCCTTTTTAAGTATTTTTTCGAAAGATCAATTATTTGTGCGCAGACAAAAAAATTTTGCACACCAAATAAGAGTTGAGTTTGTATTTTATTTGTATTGCCCCATCTCTTCAATAAGTCCAATTATAGATACTAAAAATACTTAATCTAAAGATTATAAATCTAGATTTATTAAAATAAATTAACATCAATATGATTTAGTAAATACTCAACCAAGATACTTCAATTCCAGTTTTTCATTTTACCAGGCTTGGACAAGAACACTTCATTGCCAAATTCCACGTTGCCGCAACACGAGAAGTAAACAAAACACTAAAAATTAGTGGCAGAGAAGAAAGTGATGAGCAGATCCCGATGGATATACGATTATAAATTTTTCGATTGAAAAAATGGCGACCGCTTTGCCCTTTTAACTTTTTAACAGACAGCAAACAAGCCTTCGCTTGCACTGATTGTCTGTTCTGAACGCAGCCAATTACATTATTACCGTCTTATACTGCCAAACAACTACCGTTTGATAATTGATTTGCACTATTTCATCCCCATCTTTGAATTTTCCCGAATTGTGCGCCGGTGCATTTTATTTGATATCAGTAACGCGATGTATGCCGTGGTAACTGGACACTATATTAAAGCCCAGCTTGCGTTTCTTAAGTGTTACCAGATTCAAAGATGCGGGCTGCATCAGCATCGGGTCTGTGATGTCCTGTATAATATAATTAGCCCAACGCTTCAGCTTGTCCGCCGTAGCTTTTATTTGCTCAACGGGATTATATACAAAGCGATCACGTTGGGCGCTCGTCGCCATTTCCAATCCCAAGCGCAACATATTGCGTCGTATCTCATTGAATTGTAGTTGACCATGAAATGGAGCCCGATCAAGCCAACCAACGATAGGTTGAATTGTTGCTATGGTTCGCGTAATGTCATTAAGAACCTGCGTTCCTATGTTAGAAACATTCCGGTGCGAAGCAAGTCGACGATGCAAATTACGCGCTGTCTTGGCTACAGGCAAAGCCGAAATTGCAGGTTCTCTTTATCCAAATTGTAGTGCTAACGATTAAAAAATAAAAAGTTAGTAAGCTACTTAGTTATTCGAAGCGTAATGCAGGACTATTACAAAGTTTCTTAAAATCTACTGCCTGCAATACAATTTTTTGATGACCAATGGAATGCATTCCCAGCTGTTTCAGCTCAAACGGTCGAATATTTAACAACTGCCGACTGCCAACTTCATTGTTCGTAAAGGAATATATGTATGCAATTGTACATGGTGTCGTCTAGGCCTAAAAGTTATTGGGTTCTTCTGGTACTTATCACATTAGGGCGTGTATGTTTATATCCTTACCTTTCAACCAGTCGGTCACTTGATCAGACGTCCACTCGGCAACATTAACATACGCCATCGCTGAAAAATAACTATTTACTTTAACGAAAAGTTTCTTAATATTACATATATTTCAATAAAAGTTGATTGTTGTAAATTGCGCTTTTAAATATTGTAAAAATGTGTATGCAAAAAATCACCGGCGTTGTCACCAGAGTTCCGCGCCGAAACTTGAGCCGCCGCCGTCTGAGGCTTTCAATCGGCTTAAAATTAGCCGCCGTTAGGTTGCGGCAACCGCCAAACCCTTTTATAGATGTTGTTTACACAACCGCCCATTTTTGCTTCAGCGTGGGTGGGTTTCAGGTTTAAAGCGCCTAAATAGCCGCGTTTCTTTTGTCGCGGGTATACCCTTACGAAATTTTTTAGGGGAAAATAATCGGGTGACCGCTTAGGTTAGTAACGATGGCTATCCACGCTAATTCAATAAGAATACAGTGGTGTCAAATCAAAGTACACAATTTGTATTGAATTATTACAGTTTCTGACAGATTTAAATAAAAGATTCGTAAGCGAGGATGCTCGTTTTATTTGTTATGCCGATAATAAGCGTACAACTGTGGCAAAAGAAACCCGACTAAGGTTTGTTTGAGGAATATGGCTCTTTCTCACAATATAAAAAAGACTTTTTGTCTATAATATAGGAGCAACAATCCTGAAAATAACGTCGTTGATATTTTATAATTTTTATTTTTGTCAAGTCCCTTTTTAAGTATTTTTTCGAAAGGTTAATTATTTGTGCGCAGACAAAAAAATTTTGCACACCAAATAAGAGTTGAGTTTGTATTTTATTTGTATTGCCTCATCTCTTCAATAAGTCCAATTATAGATACTAAAAATACTTAATCTAAAGATTATAAATCTAGATTTATTAAAATAAATTAACATCAATATGATTTAGTAAATACTCAACCAAGATACTTCAATTCCAGTTTTATAATTCAAATAATTCAATTCAATCGTCAAATCGCATGTAAACAAATGAAGAAAAAGAAGAACAAGAGCAACAACAACGATTATAAACAAAGGACAAATCAAATTTAGAGCCAGAAAACAACAACAGCAAGAGGCAGACAGTGTCGGCATCTACAGTGTAAAGTTTCAAGCTCTAACTAACGAAACTCTTCGTAAAAGAGAAGAATAGAAATTTGGCAACGAAGTTGTTAGAAGCGAAAGTTAGCGTTTGTAACGTTACGTTGTTCAGAAATAATACAATTTATTTTTGTTAATTCCGGTTACGTTCATTATAGTTGAGCCTTTATTTATTAGTGTTAGCTTTTCAGCCGCCGAAAATTACTACTTCTTCCATATGCAGATTTTCTATTCCCTCCGTTGTTTATTTTGCTGAGCCTGAAGAATTTCAGCCTCCTCATCATCAGCGAAAGGTATTGGTTCAAATGTCTCCACTATAGTATCCTCCACATTGCAAATATACTTCTCATCCATGCGATAGTCCGTGTATTTCATTTTACCAGGCTTGGACAAGAACACTTCATTGCCAAATTCCACGTTGCCGCAACACGAGAAGTAAACAAAACACTAAAAATTAGTGGCAGAGAAGAAAGTGATGAGCAGATCCATCGTATAAATTTTTCGATTGAAAAAATGGCGACCGCTTTGCCCTTTTAACTTTTTAACAGACAGCAAACAAGCCTTCGCTTGCACTGATTGTCTGTTCTGAACGCAGCCAATTACATTATTACCGTCTTATACTGCCAAACAACTACCGTTTGATAATTGATTTGCACTATTTCATCCCCATCTTTGAATTTTCCCGAATTGTGCGCCGGTGCATTTTATTTGATATCAGTAACGCGATGTATGCCGTGGTAACTGGACACTATATTAAAGCCCAGCTTGCGTTTCTTAAGTGGTACCAGATTCAAAGATGCGGGCTGCATCAGCATCGGGTCTGTGATGTCCTGTATAATATAATTAGCCCAACGCTTCAGCTTGTCCGCCCTAGCTTTTATTTGCTCAACGGGATTATATACAAAGCGATCACGTTGGGCGCTCGTCGCCATTTCCAATCCCAAGCGCAACATATTGCGTCGTATCTCATTGAATTGTAGTTGACCATGAAATGGAGCCCGATCAAGCCAACCAACGATAGGTTGAATTGTTGCTATGGTTCGCGTAATGTAATTAAGAACCTGCGTTCCTATGTTAGAAACATTCCGGTGCGAAGCAAGTCGACGATGCAAATTACGCGCTGTCTTGGCTACAGGCAAAGCCAAAATTGCAGGTTCTCTTTATCCAAATTGTAGTGCTAACGATTAAAAAATAAAAAGTTAGTAAGCTACTTAGTTATTCGAAGCGTAATGCAGGACTATTACAAAGTTTCTTAAAATCTACTGCCTGCAATACAATTTTTTGATGACCAATGGAATGCATTCCCAGCTGTTTCAGCTCAAACGGTCGAATATTTAACAACTGCCGACTGCCAACTTCATTGTTCGTAAAGGAATATATGTAATTGTGCATGGTGTCGTCCAGGCCTAAAAGTTATTGGGTTCTTCTGGTACTTATCACATTAGGGCGTGTATGTTTATATCCTTACCTTTCAACCAGTCGGTCACTTGATCAGACGTCCACTCGGCAACATTAACATACGCCATCGCTGAAAAATAACTATTTACTTTAACGAAAAGTGTTGAAATATTTAATCAACTATCTGTAAGTAATGAAACAGAAGTCTTGCCCACAGAGGAAGATGACGTCGCTGGTCAGTCAACAGAGTCAAATGACCCACTTACTCAATGTGATAATATTGAAAAATTAGAAAACGTCGAAACTTGTCAACTAAGGCGCAGCAACAGGCAAGTGCAGAAACCAAGTAAGTTTTCAGATTATTATATGTCGTTGTTTGAAGCTACTACGATAGAAAATGCATTCAAAATTCCGTCCGAATTTTCTGAAATTGAAAAATGCACAGAAAGTAAAGAATGGTTTGCAGCTGTGCAAGATGAACTAAATTCCATACATAAAAACAATGTCTGGAAAGTTGTTAACAAACCTGAGGGGGTTAAACCTCTAAATTCCAGATGGGTTTTCACAATTAAAAGAAATGCTTGTGGAAATCAGATACGATTCAAAGCTAGACTTGTAGCTAAAGGCTTCTTACAGAAGCACGGTGTCAATTATGAAGACACATTTTCCCCAGTTGCAAAATTAGCAACCATTCGTACTATTCTTGCAGTAGGAGTACACAAAGGTTTTTTCTTTCATCAACTGGATGTAAAAACAGCTTTCTTACATGGAGAATTAAAGGAAGATATATACTTAGAAATTCCTAATGGAATGAAAAGTCAGACAGGAAAAGTTTTAAAATTGATCAAATCTCTATATGGCTTAAAACAAAGTCCAAGATGTTGGAACGAGAAGTTCAATAGCTATTTGATAAATTTGGGTTTTGAAAGATCTCGTCATGATTACTGTATGTACATGAAGTTTTCTGCGGAAAGTACACTATTCTTAATTCTTTATGTCGATGGTCTCTTAATAGTTGGCAGTAAGGAATCTGAAATTGAAGACCTAAAGAAGAAATTTTCATTAACATTTGAAATGTCAGATTGTGGAATTTTACAACATTACCTTGGTATTAAAATTGAGTATAATCAAAGCGAAGGTTCAATGACTTTCTCACAAACTGCACATATTGATCAAGTTTTGGAGAAATTTGGCATGATAAATTGTAATGAGATACACA